>CM045769.1:160607769-161157769 GCA_025200525.1 Camellia lanceoleosa | reverse complement strand
TATGTCACCTTATCGGTTGGTGTTTGGGAAACCATGTCACCTCCCAGTTGAGTTAGAACACACGGCTTATTGGGCTATTAAGAGTTTCAACATGAAAATGGATGAAAGTGGAGAACACAGGAAGTTGCAACTACAAGAGTTAGAGGAAATTCGCAATGATGCCTATGAGAATGCAATGATTTACAAGGAAAGGACAAAGGCTTTCACGATAGGATGATCTCTAGGAAGGAGTTTAATGTTGGTCAAAAAGTTCTTCTATACCATTCACGGCTTCGTTTGTTTCCAGGTAAGTTACGTTCTCGTTGGATTGGACCTTTTGTAGTTACTAATGTTTTTCCTCATGGTGCAGTTGAAATTCAAAGTTTAGCAACTTCCAAAGTGTTCAAGGTGAATGGCCATAGACTTAAGACTTTCTATGAAGGCTTCCAAGTACAGAATGTGGAACAATTGGACCTTGAGGATCCAATTTATACTAATTAAAGCAGAAAAACACTGCTTGGGAGAAACCCAAGGGGAGTTTGTTTTCTTATTCTCGCATTTATATTTTGGTTATTTTTGCCTTTTCTTTGCATATCACCTTACATTGGGGACAATGTAAGTTTGAAGTGTGGGGGAGGGGATTTAGGTTGTTTTAATTTTTATTTTTTTTATAAAAAAAAAAAAGAGTTTTGCTTTTTGTTTTTATGGTTTTCAACATTTTTTTTTGGTTGTGTATGTCATAAGCAATATTCAATTAAGCTTCTACAATTCACACTACAAGAATTTTCACTTTTGGTGACTAAATTTTTAGTCACCAAAAGTCATATTTTAGTTGCCTATAGTCTTTAGCGACTAAATTTTTTGGTCGGAAAATTAGTAGCCAAAGAGTAGTCGGGAAATATAATTGCCGACTAAAGCTAATTTAGTCGCCAATAGGTTTGAAAATTAATTAAATAATACATTTTTGCTGACCAATTTTTTTGTCGCCAAAAACCAATTATTTAGTGGCCAAAAAATTTTTAGCTACTAAATTTTTTAGTCGCCAAAAGCAAATACTGGTGTTTTGGCTACTAAAATTTTAGTCACCTAAAGTCAATCTTTTTTGGCTACTAAAATTTTAGTCGCCAAATACTATTTCTTTTGGCTACTAAAATTTTAGTCGCCAAATACTATTTCTTTTGGTTACTAAAAATTTAGTCACCTAAACTTCAACATTTTTTGCTACTAAAATTTTAGTCGCCTAAAGTCAAACTTTTTTTGCTACTACAATTTTAGTCGGCAAAAGTATTTTTATTCTTCAGCTTTTGCTTTTAGCTACGAAATATTTTAGTCATCAAATGTTTGATTTTCTTTTGGCTACAAAACTTTTAGTAGTCAAATGTTTGATTTTCTTTCGGCTACAAAACATTTAGTTGCCAAATGTTTGATTTTCTTTTGTCTACAAAACTTTTAGTAGCCAAATGTTTGTTTTATTTTTTTTGTTTTTGCTACAAAACATTTAGTCGGCAAAAACATGATATTATGTTTTATTGCAAATATTATAATGTGTCCATAACCTGTTTGTTTTCCATGCAATCTATAATACGTATATAAATAAAATGATACATAAATTATTAATCATTCCACAATCTGCATCTGTATACAAAAAATAAATTACTTTAACTGTCCAAGTATATACAAACCAACTATTGTTCAAACTAAAATAATAATTTCATACAAAATACAGAATCATACAAAAAGTAAAGCCCTCCATATACAAAAGTTACATTTACTATCATGTCAAATGACCATTTGGTATGGTACAAATTACCATCATAATCTGTACCACGGCAAAAGGTGATATATGTACCAAGCCAAAAATACATCTATGTACCACGACAAAAAATCATATAACTGTACGGCGTCAAAAGGTGATCTATCTACCATGCCAATAATTATCTGTTCGCTGCCAATAGTTTTCTGTATCAGGAATAGTTAGCTGCACAAAAGCCGAAGACGACAAAAGTATTATATTACTTCTATACAAAAGTACAATTTCTTCTCCATACACCAAAATATCTCTGCAAGTCCACGCAACGAAGTCATCTACAAAAAACAAAAAAACAAAAAATTAGAATTGGACCAAAAAAATGCCCAACTTCATGAATGAATTTGGGAACAAGTGACAAATAAAAATAAGTGAGAAGCAACCTTCCATGATGAACCAATTGTCAGTCATTGTACAGTCTTTCTAAAGTCTTTTGTTATAAGGAACATTGTTAAATGCAGAACAATCATTACTAAATCTTTCATTAGTAACATACAGCTAATGTAACAATCTTCTATTTGTATGCAACATGTATCCAAATTTTGTGGCCAAACCAATATCAAAGCCCAATGTGAATAGAAAGTATTCTTTTTACCAACTTCCTCATTATTTGTTTGCAAAAGGCACTTGAATCATTAGATTGGATATAAAACCATTGGTGCTTATTAATGTATGTCAGTGCCATTTCAGAGAGGATATTAGAACACGTGATAAAATTAATAACACACGTGTGTACATTCAAAAAATTAGCAAGTTTAAAACAAGGCGTAAATTGAGTTCATATTGGTTTCTGAATATTTTTCCCATAATTTTCCATTACTATACATCTCTAATACATTCTGTTAGTTGTCACAAGTCCTATTTGTAATGGGAAAGCTGCCCGTGAGAGTCAGACGAAGGTTCAGGGGCTGTTTTGAAGTTTCGCCCCCAAAACGCCCTTTTTCGACTAAGTTTTGGGCGTATTCGTCTCTAAATCCCAACCTACGGGTCCGAATAACATTCTGTCAGTTGTCACAAGTCCTATTTGGCCTGGGGAAGCTGCATGTGTCGGCCACACGGCAGTTCGGGGGCTGTTTTGAATTTTCGCCCCCGAAACGCCCTTTTTCGACTAAGTTTTGGGCGAATTCGTCTCTAAATCCCAACCTATAGGTCCGAATAACATTCCGTCAGTTGTCACAAGTCCTATTTGGCCTGGGGAAGCTACCCGTGTCGGCCACATGGAGGTTCGAGGGCTGTTTTGAATTTTCGCCCCCGAAACGCTAGTTTTGGGCGTATTCGTTTCTAAATCCCAACCTATAGGTTCGAATAACATTCCGTTAGTTGTCATAAGTCATATTTGGCATGGGGAAACTGTTTGTGTTGGCCACACGGAGGTTCGGGGGCTGTTTTGAATTTTCGCCCCCGAAACGCCCTTTTTCGACTAAGTTTTGGGCGTATTCGTCTCTAAATCCCAACCTACGGGTCCGAATAACATTCCATCAATTGTCACAAGTCATATTTCGCATGGGAAAACTATTCGTTTCGACCACACGGCAGTTCAAGGGCTGTTTTGAATTTTCACCCCCGAAACGCCCTTTTCCGACTAAGTTTAGTACATTTTTGGCTCTAACTCCAAGCCTACTAGTCGGAATTACGTTCTGTCAGTTCTCACAAGCCCTATTTGTCATGGTAAAACTGTCTGTGTGAGTCACAAGGTGGTTTAGGGCCTGTTATGAATTTTCGCCCCCGAAACGCCCTTTTTCGACTAAGTTTAGGGCGTATTCAGCTCTACCTCCCGTACCTACGAGTCCGAATTACATTTCGTCAGTTGTCACAGGTCCTATTTGTCATGGGAAAACTGTTCGCATGAGTCACAAGATGGTTCAGGGGGCTGTTTTGAATTTTCGCTCCCTTAACGCCCTTTTTTAGTTAAGTTTAAGTCGTTTTCAGCTCTAACTCTCAACCTACACGTGCTAACGACATTCCGTCTGTTGTCATAGGTTCTATTGTCATGAGGAAGCTAGTTGTGACGTCCATATGGTGGTCTGGGGGCTTTTTTACATTTTCACTCCGTTAACGCCCTTTTTCGGTTAAGTTTAACCCATTTTCGGCCCTAACTCCCAACCTACACGTGCTAACGACATTCCGTCTGTTGTCACAGGTCCTATTTGGGCAAACTATGATGGTGCATCGGTGGTGTAGAACGGTGTAAGGGAAGAGAGAGTAAACACTCATAATGTTATTAATGAAACTGTGAATAATGTTAATACAAAGCCTATGGACCAAGAAGCCTTTGGTCCACACAATGGATTCAAGGGATTCACCCTAGGTTTCCAAAGTGGATAACGGGCCTCCAACCAATTAAGGGTTGCACCACGACAAAGGTCTTTGTCTTTGGCATCCCAGTTTTGGCCCCTGGCATGGTATTACCAAGGTCAAGGCTCATTCCAGAGCCTCATGGTTACATTAAATATAAATAAATAAATAAAAATGGGGAACATAGTTGCTAAAGAGCAAAACATTTCTGCCAAAAAGACTATCTTTAATCCAATGAATCATCATCTTCCTATTTTCTATTCAATTGCCAAAGTACACCTCTAACCTAGGAAAGTATCATTTCAACACTACAAATCCCACCAAAGACACAGGCACGATAAAATTCAAGCAAGAGGGAATGGTAACTTTTCCTGATCATCAAGCATGCAACATTTATGTAGCCAAGGCAAGTATATAATAAAACACAAAACATGTTGATGAAGATCTGAAAAGTGCTTTAAATATACAGTGTAGGCCATTATATTAATACTGGAATAATTAATGTTTACACAGAACTTACTTTTGTACTTTCATACAAAGCTAACTGTGGTGTGGTACTAAGAACCTAACCCACAAGTAACATGATACACAACTAGAAATGATTGGCTATGAATTGAACCAGATTCATTGTATCAGTAGATTTACTTACAAATGGTAAGTTGCTTAGGAGGTAATTTTGTACTATTGGTTTGACAAGTTTCGAGATTCAGACTTGGAGTCACCGGTGCGTTTGAGTACAAAGATCTTGCAAAGAGAACGTCATGTGAAGAAACCGTTGTCGAAAGATTTGGAAATTTGAGTTCCCAACAAACCAAGATCTGAGCCCATTTCAGATTGCAGAGTGTGTACTTAAGAGCTTTAGTCCAATTCTCACCTTGTTGAAGCTTTGCGTTATAGAGTAGTTTTCCACTATCATTCTCAATCACGCAAAAAAGCAGTGAAAAAAAAATATATATATATATTTAGAGTTCTGACTTTTCCTACAAGTCCACAAATGTATGTGTGATTCTTCCATTAAGCATGCGAAAGATACAGGAACTGATTCACAAATTTAGCCAAATATACATGCAAAGCGCTAAATTGCTTTTTCAAGTACCCAAAATGACTTACTTATAAGGCAGCTTGAAACATTTCTCGGCTGATATGTTGTTTTCTTTATCCTTGGAATTTGCAAACTCTGCAAACTCCTTAAGACAAGTCAAGAACAATGTCATGGCTTTGTCATAGCGAGTGCTCCAAAACAAGTTCACTGGACCAAACCTGAGAAAACTTGTATCAAGTTGAAAATTCAATAGGAAAAAACAAAGATAAGAGAAGTGAAGAGGATAAATTGACCAAATATCAAATTTGGGTGTGAAACATATATAAAATGCTTGAATGGTTAGTTTCCAACTAGGAAGCACAGTGTGGTTACGGATGCGGGTATAGATACGTTACAGTATGCCAATAAGGCAAAACCTAAAAAACAAAAAGGATATGGGCACAACCAGGGTACACCCATAAAAAATATATATATTTTTATAATTTGTAGTAGTGCATATTTTACATAAAAATTCAATAGGGAAAAAGAAAATCAAGAGCATTATGTATCAAATAGAGACCACATTCATAAATTTGTATCATGATTTGTCACCAATAATATTAAATAGCAAAAAAAAAAAAATTATGTCCTAATCATTTGCAAGTTGCAACGAGCATAATGGGGGGAACTTCCTAAACTCTATATACAGTGGCAGGATAAGGAATTAATTCAGTCTATCCATTACAATGAAATGAGTAACAGTGGTAAAAAGAAAAAAATAGAGAAGAGTAATATACTAACCACCACAGGTTCCCTTGGATCAATAAATTCTACAGAGGCAGGACCCATTGGTGACCGAATCTCCCCTGTTATGGTAGGCTGCCATCAATAAAAGCATAGCAACAATAGTTATTCATAAGCACATAAAAAGGCAAGAAACCAAATTAGCTTCCAACGGAACATCCACTTTTTAATGACCCAGAAAGCTCATATAAAATGTAGACACTAGATGTGTCAGGCTCCCAACATTGCTCACAAACTACCTCCTCGCAAGCTTCCCACAATCCCCTTGGAAAGCAAATTCTTTGGAGATTGAGGAAGAAAGAAGAAATGTATACATATGCACACACACACACACACACACACACAAAGAGCATTGACTAAGTTGCCAAGATGCATATATTCCAAGATAACAAATAGCTTTGGCTAGATTCTTTGAGTAACACTCATACTAACTATTCATGCATTTCTTTTCTTGTAACTCTTATGTGGTAAATATATAGGAGAAGAGACATATACAATCAAATGTTAACAACCACATTCCAACTATTCTCAAATGAACTTGTTATAAATAGGCTACAATTGATATTAAGGAAAGTTCTCCACACAGATAAACCTTATCCCTATAAATCAATGGCCACATTTTCAAAGTTATGCATTAGCTCTGCCAAAATACTAATTTTACCAATGTCTTTATATAGTGTATCATAAAATAAGGAGCACCAAGGGGCTGCAACCCATATACAAAAGTCCATAAGACCTATCTCATCTATACATTCAAATTACTCAAACTCTTCAACAAAATCCAAAAATCAGTTCAAGGATGGATCAAATTTCCTTGAGAACCAACTATACAAAAATGATAATAATCCACTTTTCACTCTAAAAATAAGAACTTCCTTCCCATCAAAGGTCCTCCTCTTGCATTCTTCATCCATATCAAGACAATTTTTATTGTTAGTTTTTTAACACTAATGTTGTTAGTAAAACAACATGCATAATGTAATAACTCACCAGCCAATCCGTCGATGCTTCATACATGAGCAGCCTCCCTAACTCAGCCATGGCATTTTCTTTAATAAATATGATAACAGATAACATTAATGTATTAATAAGGGAAAAAAAATTAAAATTTGTAAGTTGTAACAAATCATGGGAAGCAATACAATTTTTTTGGAAAATGAAAACCTTAAAAGAGCAAGACTGTATTTTGGAAACATAATCTAAAAAGGGACATGAAGAAGTAGTTCTTTAAAACTTTACCAAATACAATCAAGATAGATAAAATAAATTTTCATATTCTAATACAAAGGAATTTAAAGGCTTCTAGTTCTTGAAAGAGCAGATATTCTCAAGAACGGACGCAGCGGAAATGAGTTTGCACTAATGGCATCTCAAGTCATTAAAAAATTAAAAACATAAACTTCGAGAGATAATTTAGAATGAGTTAATTAGACTGAAATCTCAAATCTTCAAGGTTTTCCACGATATAATTTCATGTGTCCTACATAACAATAAGCATAAGACCTTAAAGAGCTAAGAGTTCATTAAGAAATGTTTCATATTTATTTTCTATGCAATCGATGTGCAGATACTTATTGATTAATTGATCATATCTTGATAAGGAAACTTAAATAATAATTAGCTTAAAATTTGCCAACCATCTTTAGGAGTTTGACCAATTCACCTCATTTATGCACAAACTTGTCAATCTCCACTATTCCAAATTCATCTAAATCATCACCATTAGGAATTTGAGGAGAATGGTCATATCCACATTGTCATATTAGAAATGTCTAAGGTCGAGCAGATAACTAGGATCGTAGAGGTGAATTCAAAAGCCCTAATGCTTGTTTGAAACAAAGATACTTCAATTTCAATTGTGTAACATGTGCAACATGTTAAATGTTCAGCGCAATACCAATTGACTAATGCTATCAATTTTGTTAATGGGCATCCTATTTCAATACTGTCACTCAAAAAGACAGTAGTTTTTTTATTTTCAAAACTCACCAAATAGCATTTTGAGCTCCAAGAATGATAGACCTAAACCTTCAACTGATGGTCTTGAAGTGCACATTTTGTTCATCTAATGAAATTAAAATGAACCAAGCAATACATACCAAAACAAAATTAAAAATTTAATGTAATAAACTTGGATTCAAATGTCCAGAGTATATTAAGGGAGCCATAATTTTGAGTGACCAATCAACTTTCTATGACAATAGACTATTATACACGTGTATAGATAAGTATAAAATAGATGGGTGTGTTACATGGAAGAGGAAACACATGAGATTTCCCAAACCAGCACAATGAATATAGTTCCTGAATTTGGGATTTCCCAATCCCCAATCATGTCCCAAATCCTTGCTTAATCTAGCTTGAATTTGGGATTTCTGTGTAAAAATCAACACAAACCCTATACCAAGCATGGGAAATCAACACAACATTAACTCAAATTCAACACAAAATTAAACAACAAAAATCATATAAAACCCTAGGGCAAGTGTGAAATGGGGAAATAGAGGAAGAAAGAGAGAGAGAGAGAGAGAGAGAGAGAGAGAGGGAGGGAGACCGAGATGCACAGAGAAAGAGAGAGAGCTCCATTGACAGATAGAGATAGAGACTGAGAGCAACAGAAAGGGAGAGAGACCGAGAGCGATAGAGTGAGAGAAACATACCTATGATTAAGTGGCGCTGGAGCTTTGCAGGTGGCGGTGGCGATGTGTGACGGTCTCTCTCGCCGATGGCCAACGACGGTGGTGAGTGGGATGAGGCTTGGTCGTGTCGAAAGAGAGGGAAATTTGTTTGAGACAGTGTATACCGTGTGTGTGTGAGAGACAAACATATCGGGCGCCAAATTTTATTGGGTTCTCTCTAAAAAAAAAATTTGAACTTTTAGTGACTATTTCAGATTTTAGTCGCCAAATCAGCTTGTTCAGCGACTAAACTTAGAATTAGTAGCGTAAAATATTAACTTTTGGCGACTAATTATTTTTTAGTCGCCTATAACTATATGTTTCGTGACTAATTTTTTTTTAGTCGCCTATAACTATATGTTTCGTGACTAATTTTTTTTTTAGTCACCAAAAAACAATGTATGTCGACTAAATGAAAATGGTAGCCAAAATTTGAACCTTTGGCGACTAGAAAAAAATTAGTCGCCAAAAGGACCATTTTTGGCGACTAAAATTGTTTTAGTCGCCAATTTTGGTCGCCAAATATTTAAATTCTTGTAGTGTCATAACATGATTGAATAAGTAATCTTCCAACTTAGAATTAATTAGTCTAGTTATTTTCCTTGAGAATGGAAGTGACTAAATTTCGTAGACAAAAGCCGGTGAGATTTTGAGCCTTTAAAGTTACGCAACCATATCAATCTCACTATGTTCTTTCATGAGGGATATTTTTCCATGGATTTGTTTCTCTAGAACTTGCCTTGATTCTCTTCGAGGTCATATTGACACATGCATGCATAAACATGATTAAGGCTCTCTTTGTTATAAGCTACATAAGCCAAATAGCCTACCTTGTAATTAATTTTTCCCTTTGTTGAACCCCTTTGAGCCTTATTTTATTTTATTTTTTGTTTATTGTGAACCCACGTTACAAGCTTTAAACCCAAAAAAAAAAAAAAAAAAAAAAACGTCTCTACCCAAGCCATAAAGCTAGTGGAGCACTGTTCATTATTATGATATATGCAGGTGTGCAAGTTATAAGTGTAGGGGGTGTCTGAATTTGTGGTATGGCTATGACTGGAGAAATGGAACATGTTCTCATTCGTAACTCGTGTGTTTGTCAAAAGAAGGAAAAAAAAAAAGAAAAAGAAAAGGAAGTGATGGAGGAAATTGTTTATGATATTACAAACTGTCCATGTTCAAAATCCCTCCTAAAATTCCAATAAAGGGGTCTGTTTATACATGATATATACAAGGTGGGATCTGCTGCGAAGGATCGTTCCCTGCTGCAAACGAAAAGTGTTCTTTTTGAACGATCTTTTTTTCAATATGGGAGTTTTACTTGCTTTAAATGCTTTAAAGCCAAATTGAAGAAGCTGCTGAATGGAGTGATTGGTTTTACATGTCTTATACATTCGAGCTTGAGTTAATTCATTTTTGCTCCACTAGTTTCAATGGCCTTTTGAGCAACACTCCCAAATATTTCCTGTCTTGATTGTAAACCCTGTTACAACCCTTGAGAAGTCCTTTTGATTTGTGTTATGCATGTGATCCTAGTGGTGGAGAATGAGAAGATATGCAAGCCTATGGTAGATCATTCCCTTTGGAATGAATTTGAGCGAAACACATACCCTTCAAACACATGAGAGTCGAGTATTTATTTCCGTGAGGGTCTACGTATTTAGTTTACTCTATCTTCGAGTGAAAATGCTTACTAAGTAATTGTAATTTGTTTAAGAATGTTTGTTCATGATATGTTATGAGTTTTTAAGAGCTTGGTGGTTCTTTGTTGATGGCATTTCAACCTGGGTGTGTGTTCTTGGGAAAGTGAATTTGAGTTTTGCCCGAGGACAAGCAAAAGATAAGTGTGGGGAATTTGATGAGAATGCAAAATGTCATATTTTTCTCCTTTGTTGCAGAGAGATTTCACTTATTTTTCTCCTTTGTTGCAGAGAGATTGGAGCAAGACATTGTAGACATCCTCGAACGCCCCGGGAGGGTTAAGTCCCGTTCCGTTCATATTGGGTTTACTACAGTTCGGACTCGATTTGTGTCGGTTCTAAATCTGAACCAAAGAGTCCAAATCCGGCAAATCGTCTTGAAGAAAAACAGATTTTTTGAAAAGTAGTGCCAAACATGGACTGCTTTGCCAGATTACAGAGTCGCCACCTAAATATTTTTTAATGGGAGAATTTAGGAAACCCTGACTCGGTGCCGAAGGCCACGTGTCCGTCATAACCAAAGTGTCTTGGCTCGGGAGCTTAGGTATGATTAGGGAAGGTCAGCTATGAGCACCCCCTTTCGCCCGGTCTGAAGACCGGCCTCTACTAACCGTGTTATCCATTTTTGAAAACATTACGTGTTCTTATTCCAATTATTAGCCTAGAATTACTATGTTATGCGCACAGCAAACAAGTATAGACTAGATTGCCTAATTTGGAAATAAACATTGCATATCCGTTCGTTTTGAAAATGCTTTGGAGTTTACTACTCGCAAGTAGGCTAAAACACGGATTTCAATGAGTTTTCCAACTCAAGCAACCCAACCTCCACCCACAGGCATTCAAACAGTTTATCTCACATAAGCACTTAGTTCGCATGGTAAGCATACTGTTATGGCAACATTCACACGCATGTGATATGCTAAAGCATAAAAGCTTACCTAGTACTCTGTGCCAAAACAAGAAACTAGTTAGCAAACATGCGTGACCTAGTTCATGTTGAAAATGGCTAATGCAACACATGCAAAGATGCAACCTAGAGTAGGCTCGGCTAATCTAGAAATGGCATGTGAGATGCAATCACTTGATGCATGTATTCAAGTTAGATTTGAAATAGCGATGCAGTTAGCATGATGTACCGAGCCCGATGCATGTAAACAAATGCATGAATGCACGCATAGCATAAGGTATGCTAAAATAAACGTGCCTAATCTACCATCATAAGGTAAATAAAAGGGAAGAAAGACGTGGGGTTGGAAGACATACACCCACTCACGCACACTTATTACGATTCGCCTCGCCGAGGGACCAAAATAATAATACAGTCCAAGAAAAATAAACGAATAAATTATTACAAGACCTTTAATCTAATTAAATTAAATGCAAAGAAGAGATGGCCACAGCCTCCGCCTCGGGATGCACGAATGATGTATGCTTCAGTCCGACTTGCCCAAAAATCCGCACCATGCCACTGTTGCCTCGCTTCAATCCCCTACTTCTCCGAAAATTGCAAAAGTCCCGAACAGGCTCCTGAATCCTAAGGATCATCACCGGCCGGATAGAATGTCCACCGGTGTATAAAGTCCATCGGCCGAAATGAAGCTATCGGCAATAAATACATTGCCGGTCGGCACTCTATCTTCGTCGGCACAAAATTCCTGCAGAAGATTTTGCTGACAAAGCAGAAGGCTGATGTAAGGCATAGAATTTCTAGGCAAATGTATGCATGGACACACTCGCTATCATGTAATGGACTCAAGGAGCATGGTTTCGACCCCGGGCCATCAATCACGCATTTCAATGCATGATGGCCCGAAAGCCAAGTTCGCAACTTTGATATCAAATGGAATGAAAGCACAAAACAAATCAAAGGGCCCCAAACCCCTATCATGATTGGTCAAGAGGCAAGAGATGCATGCTCAATGAAATGCAACCTAGGCATGGCGGCTAAGTATGCAACATGAACATGCAAATGAGCAATGTATGCTAGGCTCGCAACCTAAACATGTAAACAAACATGGCATGCAACAACATGCAACGATGGACTTAAACTAACATGGATAACTCGGGCATGCCAAAATCGTGGCCATGAGATGAAAATGAGATGTTTCAAAATGCGTTACTGCACAGCACGCAAACCGAGGAACCGGCATACGTAATGCAATATGGACTTACACTAACATGAGGGAGCCTCACCACACCCACATAAGAGGCCGTTAGATGAAAATGAGATGCCTCAAATGTGTGCACACGGCACGCATAAGCGAGGACCGCGCTTCTGACGCGAAATGGCACTCTAATGAGACATGGCATAACATGGAATATGGCATACAAAACATGCAAATTTCAGTAGCAAAATGAGGGGCAAAACAGCCCCGAAACATGGCGAAATGGAACCAAATGCATGGAATCGCTCCTGAAATGCAAAACTAGGTACATGAAATGGCTTATGGCTATATCAAATATGCAAGATATGAACATGAAGTATGAAGACAGCATCTAGACAGCCCCAAAATAAGCATGTTCATAGTACAAAGCATGGCAAGACAGTAAGCACAAGTGGGACTAACATGGTATGCAAAAATGGCTCCTCAAGGGAGGCAATGAGGCAAGTGATAGATGCAATGCTCAAACAGAAAAATGTCCTTCTACAACACTGAAGAGGGACCAAAATTATGAACATTTACAGTAGATGACAAGTCCCAAAACAGTATACCCACATGCTCAAAATGCAATGCAAGATTAAGGCCCACAAAGGGGTATAACATGAAGTACCAAAAGGATGCACCAAACAGCCAAATACCCTTCATGAGACATGTAGAAGGGGTCAAACTAAGACCCTTTTCAGGCCTGTCGAAGACCCAAAAACAGAAGCATGGTAGGATAAAAAGACATGCAAAAAAGGGGACCAAAGAGGGGTAATGAAGCAAGTCATACATGGGGGTGCCAAACAAGGTTGAGCCCTTCTTCAATGTTGAAGAAGGGCTCAAAACAAGCCTCTTCTGATTTACATTGAAGCCCAAAAATACTTGTAAATAGGGCTAAACAATGAAGCTAAAAATGCAAGTTTAAGGAAATGGATGCTTACCCTTGAAGAGAAGCAAACCAAAGACCCCTTGGTCCAAGTTTCAACTCTTAACCTCAGAATGGCCTCCCAAATGCGGAATGGAAGATGGAGGTGTTGTGCTAGGTGTTGTAGAGCAAATGATGCAAGAACCAAGGTGTTTGGAAGCTTGGATAAGATAGATATAGAGAGGAGGTGGGATATATGTGTATATATCGATATATCAAGATATCTTCCGGTTTTTCTTGCTCAAAATCTCCAACCCTAGACAAAGGAGAAGGAAGGCTCTTTATATAGGCAACAAAAAGTGCTCCAAGCTTCTCCAAGAAGCTATGCCAAAAGGGGCAAAGGGTTCTAGGCTTCTAGAGGAAGCTAATACATCTGGCCAAAGGGTCACTCTTCTAGAAGAGGTTTTGGGGCCAAAAGGCTCAAAAGGGTGCAAAATAGCCACATATATGCACGTGGAGCTGGTTCTGTGCATCCCAGCTGGCATAGCTGGTATGCACCAGGCTTGGAGGGTGCAAAGGGTGCAAACCGGCCAGAAAATTTGGTCGTCGGCCAAAATAAAGTGCCGGTCGGCACTATTTTCTGCCGGTCGGCTAAATAGAGTGCCGATTGGTGATTCCTAGGTCAAAAAAAGGCCGGTGGGTATGCAAATTGAAGCCCCGAAAGTTAGCTTTCCAATGGAACAAACCTTGCATCAAAATTCCTCCTGTACAGAAAGTTATGCCCTTTTTGGTGAAGCCGCGCAGACTCGATCCAAACGGGATGATGCCCAGCTTCAACCAATCATATCTCCTCCACCCGGACTTGGCTTTGGGAGATTCTTGAGTGTAAAATGAAGCCCCGGAAGTCTTCTTTCCAACGATGGTGTCCTCATAGCTTAACTCCAAGTATGCAATTGAATAAGCCTGATTCAGTGAGGGCCGCTCGACTTTCTTCTACCCGGATTCATGGTGAACTTCTTCTCCAACCTATTTTCTCCTCTCCTTTCCTCTTTTCTTCAACTCCAAACCCCTAAACAAAGTGTTTTGAAGGGTTTGCCTCTCTCCTTGCCGAAGGAATTGAATCTTTGGCCTGCACATCTCTCAACACCGAGCAAACCATCAGTAATGCCCAAGTCTTGAGGGCGGTCAAAAATGGGGTGTCTACAGATATGAGTGGAATTCTCACAACTATCTGCAATCATTCTTTCCATTGCTCTTGTATTTCTAAATGGGCAGATTCTTCTTGTCCCGTAAGTAACTTAAATCTTCTTGGCATGTTTTATTTATTTATGTTGGCCAAGTACTTTAAGACGTTACATGGGAAAAATGAACTTAGATCTCC
This sequence comes from Camellia lanceoleosa, assembly GCA_025200525.1. Classification (NCBI taxonomy): domain Eukaryota; kingdom Viridiplantae; phylum Streptophyta; class Magnoliopsida; order Ericales; family Theaceae; genus Camellia; species Camellia lanceoleosa. Next base: position 161,143,092 of record CM045769.1, on the reverse strand, counting down.
ACATATCCTATCCCTTATGGTTGAAACTAAGCAAATCATTCTTTCAATTGAGATTTTAAATCATTGGAATGAGTCAAATAACATAGGTAGCTTTGTGTGTCAGGCCATATAAATGTTGGTTCATTACTATTTGCTGGATTGTTGCGGTATTTGAATTCCACTTGTCAACTAAAATAAAAAATTAAAATAAAAAAGATATTGGCTTAAATTACGCTTGGTGTTTAGCCTTAATTCTCTTTATCATATGCCATTTAAGACTTGGTTCAATTTTCAACAAATGGTATTCCTTTTCCCTCCGAGAATTAGGTCGATTTAATGACTGCTTTTGTGAGTTTATTTCACCTCAAGGTTTTGCTAATAACCAAGCTAGCTTAGAGTTTAATAACTTGTCGGCTTTTAACACTAATCCCACATTTAAAGACATAAAAAGTAAAAAGGGCATACCCAAAGGCATGAAGCTCCTACTTAAGTGGTCAGGAAAGGGTTGGTGTATGCAATCTTACCCCCAATGTATTAAAACCCACATAAAAAGTGTGGTAGGAAATAGTCCGATATAAATTAGCAGTACTCATATTGTGCAAATGGGCTCTTCTGTTATGTATTTGGAAGTTGTATAACTTGTATTGTCCTTTTGTCATCCAACTCATTCTAGACTTCCAAGTATATCGTGTATATTCATCAGCAGTTGCAGAACATTTCTTCTAGATGAACAATTATGGAAAAAGGTAATTGGGTTGACTTGGTGTCCACATGTTATTGTAGGTATGCCGTTATTGCAAGCAGCAGCCTAAAAAATCAATATGTTTTGTTTGTCAGACTTCTGAGAATCTTTGGATTTGTGTTATTTGTGGGTTTGTTGGTTGTGGAAGGTAAGTTGATTTTTCTTTCTATAAGTGATTCTACTTTCCACAGAAAGGAAAGGTGGTGAACATTTTATCATCTGCAGTTCCTAATTTTTGAAATTTTGTAGGTATGAAGGACATTCTATAAGACATTGGAAAGAAACACAACATTGCTACTCCCTTGAATTGGAAATGCAACAAGTCTGGGATTATGCCGGGCACAACTATGTTCACCGTTTGATTCAATCCAAAATTGATGGAAAGTTGGTTTAGTTGAATCACTACTGTGCACATACTGACGATGGTTGTGGTAGTTGCAACTGTAGTATAGATACTGGATTTAGTGAGACTCTATTGAATAGTAAAGTTGAAAATGTAATGCTTTTATTTATCATTTGCTTCGTTTAACTCTTGTTTTTCATGTTTAATTCATTCTCTTATTTTTATTTTATTTTATTTTTATTTTTATTTTTTTTCGGGTTAACATTATTTTGCCTTTAATCTGCAATGCTCATTTTAAACTTTATCAGCAGATTGTCAATGAGTACAGTGAACTTCTTACTACCCATCTTGAGAACCAAAAAATAGTAAGTCCATTCTTTGATTTATATAACCTAATATGAGTTGGGATTGAATTTTGTGCTTCAGGTTGGCATTCAAGTTGACATTACCAACTTTTAAGGTGTCCCCGAGTTTGATTTTCGTGTTTTCTTTTCCTAGTCTATTACGATTTCTTGGTAGGGCGAGATAGTTTTGGAGAATTTTTCTCTTATTTATCATAATAATAGCCTCTCCTTTGCTCCTAGTATTTTGAGTCTTTACCGAGAGAAGTTGAAGAAGAAGTGAAGGAAATATCTGAAGCCATTTAGAAGGTCGCTGCTGGCAATCGAAACCGCAAAAGATGCAAGCCAAGCTGGATAAATGTGATCAAGAGAAGAGTTTCTTTGATGAGGTATTTTTCTTTGTTGATTGTAAGTGAGTTTGAGAATCTTTGTCTATAGTTAGTTATTATACAAATTGACAAGTAGATGTTTTAGTTCATGGGAAGAAAATTTGTAAGTCGCTTGTTTCTCGCATGTAGATCAACAAGAGTCTTTTGAAAATCGTGACATATTGAAGGCAAGTATAGTGGAAATTGAAGAAAGGTATGACTACCTTCCTCTACTTGTCGTCAGTTCTGAAGCTTGTATGGGATGATTGATTTTTTCGCTTATCTACTACAATCTAGATTTTCATAATGGTAAACTGGTGGAATCTCTTGAGGTTCACATACCCCCCCCCCCCTTAAAAAAAAAAAAAGGAATCAATAGAGATTTGAATTAAACATGACGTCTTCTTTTCAATTTGTTTCAAACATCTGATTTCTATAGAGTGGAGGTCCTTGATATGGTAAATAAAACGTAGGGTGATTATGATGGTAGTCACAGAAAGATTAGTTATGAGAATCCTGTGGAGATATGTTACGATTATATCATGTCAAATTGACTGTTAATTCTTATAGACCTGTCTTCTGTTTGCAATCAAGAATGAAAATTTTATGTTGTAAATGAACGATTGGGAAGTAAATTGGGTTTCTCAAATAGTGTGTTGTCCTACTATATGAATTCATTGGAAAATTACAATTGAGTGAAATTGGGATCGGAATTTGCATATGATGTTTGCTGTTGAATTATCAAGCAATGTTGTTGATATTACTATTTAAACAGTATCATGATATTATGAAGAACTAAAAATGTCTATAATGGACTTCTTGATATGCGGTCCATCATATTACCATCCATTTGGCTTTAGAAAATAGCTTCCTATGGTTTGTGATTCATCCTATTGTCAAGTGGTGTTATGAAGGCTGTATTCTTGGCCATCACCAGCCCACTTTTGTGCATATTCCCAACGATCACTCCTATTTTTGTTGACAAAACAACATATAACCATCTAATCTAGTTTATTACGTTTGTTCTAGTTTCCCATGTTTTTCACCCTCGATTAGTATTATTCTAGGAGAAGAAGACTTTAAAACCAAGGATGATAAAATACGAGAATTGGAGGAACAGGTACTTACTAGTCAAATTACATAAGCTTTCAGTTCAAAAGGAAAAAAAAAAAGAGAGAAAGAAAATAAAGCAAATTACATAAATTTCGACCTCCTACTATTCCCATTGCAAGCATGCAATTTTATTTCACTGATGAATCTTTGTTGTGTATGCTATGCAGCTCGGAAATTTAATGGTGTGCCTTGAAGCCGTATCTTGTGGAACAACTGTCATAATAAGATGAAATCAAGGATGGTAGTATCTTGCTAATGCAAATAGAGTCCTCAAGAAACAGCACTCAACGGTCCACACGGGCTAATGCTTGGAGGATATTCTGGTTCCTGCTGTATTAAATCAAACAAAATGACAATATTTTTCCGGTCGAAAAAGTGGTCAAACATTTTTTTTAAAAATTTTAGATTTAAAGGGGATTTGATTTGCTAGTTTAGTTTAGTGATATCATAATAGATGGTGATAGCTAATGAACGTTAACCAGCATTCTTTGTGGTTAATTTGGAGGTCCATTTTTTTTTTGGTAAAGCTGACTATGTAAAGAACTATACGCTACCCACACTTATTGTAAATTTTTATGTCAAATAGAAATATCAATACAATTTAGTGTACACAAGAATTTTATATTTGACTCTGGTATTTGTATAATTTAGCCAAGATATTACAATATTTACATGATTATAAGATTAAGCATATGTTATTTGCTTTGTATTTTAACTCCTTGCCTCCCAAGCCCAAGTGGTCTTATTAATTTGTTCTTGTTAGTTTTGAATGCAATTTCCGTGCCAAATTCTGAACATAAGAACTTAAAATAGTGTGCAATCGATGGTGCATATATCTGCCAAGGCCATGTGTGTTATATTGTTAAGAATTTCATTTGGATGAACATATTCAATATTGCTGTCAAATTCTTGTCCCGTCTGAGCTAATAGTCATAATGAATTCTAAATTATTTGCAATTGAAGATCTTGATAGAATATACTTGTAAATTTTTCTCAGATTGAAAATTTTGGGAAAAGTTGTTTATTTAACTAGTGTTTCACAAAGTTAAAAACTGATATACTACGGCTTATTTGAAGTCTTTTATGCTTGGAAAGGTTACTCTCTTGTTTGTACACATTTAATTCGATGCAATGAACTTGAATGGAATGTCCACTCCAAATTTATATATATATATATATTGTGGGGATATATTTTCTGAGTACCAACACGTGGCAAGGTGACGCCGACGTGTCAGCCGAGGTGCCACGTGTCCTGGTCGTGATGCCGAGGTGATCTCGGCTAGGCCGAGGTTATCTCCGAAGATATCGGAATCCGAGATAAGTGGATGAGGGACAAGAGTCCTAGAATGAATAGAGAACTCAACCTGGATATGGACAAGAGTCCTAGATATGGAGAAGACTTCAGTTTGGGTAAAGATAAGACTCTTAGAGAGTTTATCCTAATCCCACTGGGAGTCCCAGATTAGCAGTAATCATGAGTCCATTGGAGTTAGGCTCTCATTGGGACTGGGATTGAGTTGGCTATAAATAAGAGGCACCCCCATGGGTCTAAGGTATGCTTTTTATACTCAAGCTTGTGAGTTAATTGATTTATCTTTGAGAGATATACTGACTTGATCGTCGGAGTGCCCCCGGGTGGACGAACCACCGCGGGATTCTTATATTTCTGTTACAGGTCAGCAAGGTGCCATCTATTCTCGCGGTTTCCAAATGAATACTGAGGTGGGCAGTGTGGTCAGAAAATCACTCACACAATTTGGCGCCGTCTGTGGGAAAGAAAGAAGAATAGATGGCTAATGACGGACAGAAGGATCAGATTGAAGACAAACACTCCTGCTGAGAATGGGAGATCTATCGACCTCGACGCTGAAGGGGACAACCGCAACACAGAAACTCGTAACCAGAGTCACGGAGTGAAAGACGCCGGCCAGGAAGGTGACGCATCAAAGACGACAGATCAAAGCGGATACTACAACAAAGATGACCTCCAGGTATGGAAGGATAGATACCTGGGGAAGAACGAAGACCCTTCCAGAAAGGATGCAAAGACGGGGGGCATGAGTGCTCCCAAGGAGATGACATTCAAGTATAGAAGAGCTCAGCCTAAGTGAGCAAATCCTGGATTCTAGATCCCGGATCCGAGAAGACGTCATCTCGGCCTAGATGAGTAGGCCCGAGAAGATGAGAACTCAGCCTAAGTGAGCATATTCCGGATTCCAGATCCCGGATCCTAGAAGACATGATCTCGGCCTAAATGAGTAGGCCCAAGAAAAGAAGAGCTCAACCCGAGTGAGCAGATCTAAGAAGATAAGATCTCGGCGCTTAAGTCCGAGAAGAGAAGAGCACAGCGAACAGATCTAAGATCCCAGAGGATAAAAAGGAAACACAGAAGATCAGACTAAAGTTGGCCGGGTTGAAAACCCCAGCTTGAAGCCAAGAAGATGCTTAACCGTAGTTAAGCCAAGAAGATTCTTAACCCGAAGTTAAGACCAAGAAGATGCTTAACTGTAGTTAAGACCAAGAAGATGCTTAACCGTAGTTAAGCCGAGAAGATTCTTAACCCGAAGTTAAGACCAAGAAGATGCTTAACCGTAGTTAAGCCAAGAAGATGCTTAACTGAAGTTAAGACCAAGAAGATGCTTAACCGTAGTTAAGCCAAGAAGATGCTTAACCGTAGTTAAGCCGAGAAGATTCTTAACCCGAAGTTAAGACCAAGAAGATGCTTAACCGTAGTTAAGCCAAGAAGATGCTTAACCGTAGTTAAGCCAAGAAGATTCTTAACTCGAAGTTAAGACCAAGAAGATGCTTAACCGTAGTTAAGCCAAGAAGATGCTTAACCGTAGTTAAGCCGAGAAGATTCTTAACCCGAAGTTAAGACCAAGAAGATTCTTAACCCGGTTAAGACCAAGAAGATGCTTAAGCGTAGTTAAGCCAAGAAGATGCTTAACCGTAGTTAAGCCGAGAAGATTCTTAACCCGGGTTAAGACTAAGAAGATGCTTAACCGTAGTTAAGTTAAGAAGATGCTTAACCGTAGTTAAGCCGAGAAGATTCTTAACCCGGTTAAGACCAAGAAGATGCTTAACCGTAGTTAAGCCAGAAGATGCTTAACCGTAGTTAAGCCGAGAAGATTCTTAACCCGGGTTAAGACCAAGAAGATGCTTAACCGTAGTTGTTAAGAAGGTGCCTAACCGTAGTTAGGCCGAGAAGATTCTTAACCGAAGTTAAGACCAAAGATTCCTTAACACTTGTTGAAATTTGTAGCAATTTACAAGTTGTTAAGCTGACAAAGATTCCTTAACACTTGTTGAAATTTGTAGCAATTTACAAGTTGTTGAGCTGAAACCATTCCTTAACACTTGTTGAAATTTGTAGCAATTTACAAGTTGTAAAGCTGACAAAGATTCCTTAACACTTGTTGAAATTTGTAGCAATTTACAAGCTGTTGAGCTGAAACCATTCCTTAACACTTGTTAAAATTTGTAGCGATTTACAAGTTGGAGATAAGCCGAGATCATTCTTTGTCTATCGCTTGTTGAAATTTGTAGCAATTTACAAGATGAAGATAGACTGAGTTCATGGAATAACACATGTTGAAGTTCTGTATGAATTTACAAGTTGGTTAAAACGAGATGATGCTTAACCGAAGTTAAGCCGAGCGATTTACAGGTTAAAGTGAAATCTGTTTTTATACTTGTTGAAAAGTTTATAAGTATATATGCTTGTTGAAACTTATGAAAAGTTTGCAGATCAGTATCTTGCCAAAGTAAAGTTTTGCAGGACAGTTTCTTGCCGAAGTAAAGTTGGTAGTTAATATACCCAAGGTTTGAAACCCTGAGACGATTTTACAAAGGGGGCAAAATATGAAAGACACGCAAAATATTCTAAGTATAGAATCATGCAAAAGCAGTTGAGAAAAGACAAAGGCACAAGCATTCAGAGAAGGAAAGTCGAATTAGACATCCAAGAACAAGGAGGCACATCGGCCATATGCAGAGCTTACATTGTCTAAAACACAAAAGGTGCATAATTAATGTTTTGAGCATTAAAGTTAAACTGATGATGCTTAACCGGTTAAGCCGAGATGATGTTTAACCGGTTAAGCGAGATAATGCTTAACCGAAGTTAAGCCGAGATGATGTTTAACTGAAGTTAAACTGAGATAATGCTTAACCGAAGTCAAGCCGAGATGATGTTTAAATGAAGTTAAAACAATATGATGTTTTCTGAGAGAATTTACAAGTTAAAAAGTGCACAAAGTTAAATGTCGGCAAAAGATTCGCCGGAGTCAAACGTTGTTTTGATTAGAAACAGAACCACTAAGTATACGCCAGAAATGGTAAATCAGAATTGTGAAAGGAATAAATGCTTCAAAGAAACAGCGATGATAGTTTGCAAAGGCCAAGAGAAAGAGGGTCTAAAGGAGGTGAATTAAATACCAGAAGTTTTAATACATCGGCGAAAGAAGAACACATCAGGTCTGTGACTACGGCACGAAGCCAACTTCCCTAATGTGATCCTAAGTGCAACTTATGTTCACACTAGGGGGCAGGGAGAAGGTGCATGGGGAAGGAATAAGAATTAAGGAGCAAGGAATGTTAACATTTGTTGAAATTTTTGAGCAAATTACAAGATGAGTTAATCGAAGATTGTGAAGTCTACCACTTGTTGAAATTTGAAGCAATTTACAAGTTTGGTATAGCCGAGATAACACTGAAAGACGTTTCTGAGATATGATCATCCGAGATGACCCACTAGCTTGTTAAGAGCTGAGAAGGTTAGCAAGTAAAAAATGAAGACCTTAAAGAACTAGGGATTGAAAGCAAGAACGTCGGACTGATCTGCTTCGACGGACGATGATGGTTCAGCCTCGGCAGTCAGTTGGAGAAGCTTCTATACCGTTATCTCGGCATCAAATTCAAGAAGGAAGCAAACTACTCGGCATCAGCGGCAGGTTGTGTCTCATCCCCAGAAGACAGTTGGAAAGAACTTCTCAGCAGCCTTCTAAGCCACGATTTCAGCATCAAACTCCTGAAGAGTTTGATCAAAGCTCTTCTCGGCGATTGGCACCTCAGAGATTGAAAACAAAAATCTGGGAAAAGACACAGAAAACAGAAACAAGAATGTAATTCGTAAATCAAAAATGGTGACGAAGCTATCAGGAAATCAAGACAAAAAGATTGCATAGGTGTGTCAAGCCAAGAACAGTGGCAGAAATAAACAGATATGTGAACAGTGTGTATTCAAGAAGATGATTTGGAGACAGCGGGTAAAACAGTAATGGTGGTTAACAATGAAGCAGAGCTTCTTGGAAAGCAACAAGTAATAAAACCAGGAGGAATAGTGGCTTACCAGAAAAAGGGAAGTCGGAATAAGAATTGCCGAAGTCTGATGACAATGACAAAATGACGAAAGCTTCATCGGAGGAAAGGAACGAAGACAGTTGCAGAAGCTTGAAAGCTTGGAACAATGACAGATTTAAGCAAAAGAGCTAGAAAGGAAAAAAGCCAGAGGATTGAATGAAAAAAGAGAAAAATCAGAGTCAAGAAGACGACAAAGTTCAAGAATAAAGCTAAGTGCACAGGCACTAAGTAAGTATGTGAAGAACAAGAAAGCAATGGCCCAAACACGATGCTAGCAACAGAAAGCGGATATGACAAGAACAATGCCAGGCATTCAAACAATTCAAAACTTGAAAACAGACGAAAATAGAAAACAACAGAGGGCAAGTAAACGGATTCAGAAGAGTTATAAAAGATTGAGCTTAATAAAAGAGTTTATGAACCTACCAAGTGAACTGAACATCGATATGAAGATCGCCAGAGTCAAATAGATGACTGGAAGTCAGGAACCTACTAGAAAATGTGAATAGAACGGATGCAAAGCTCTTAGAGTTTATGAATTAATAAAACCAGAAACCTCGGCTAGAAGGTATGATCTCGAATAGCTTGGAAGGCTTGAAGCTTGATACTTGACAGAAGTGGATAGTAAAGTCCAGGGAACTTTGAGGTCGGCGAGTTTTATCTCGGACAGAAGGGCATAGATGAACGAACAGTATAGGTTCCATCACCTCAGAATGCCGAGGTAATAGAACCTAGGGGGCAGTTGTGGGGATATATTTTCTGAGTACCAACACGTGGCAAGGTGACGCCGACGTGTCAGCCGAGGTGCCACGTGTCCTGGTCGTGATGCCGAGGTGATCTCGGCTAGGCCGAGGTTATCTCCGAAGATATCGAAATCCGAGATAAGTGGATGAGGGACAAGAGTCCTAGAATGAATAGGGAACTCAACCTGGATATGGACAAGAGTCCTAGATATGGAGAAGACTTCAGTTTGGGTAAAGATAAGACTCTTAGAGAGTTTATCCTAATCCCACTGGGAGTCCCAGATTAGCAGTAATCCTGAGTCCATTGGAGTTAGGCTCTCATTAGGACTGGGATTGAGTTGGCTATAAATAAGAGGCACCCCCATAGGTCTAAGGTATGCTTTTTATACTCAAGCTTGTGAGTTAATTGATTTATCTTTGAGAGATATACTGACTTGATCGTCGGAGTGCCCCCGGGTGGACGAACCACCATGATTCTTATATTTCATTCTGGTCACAAGGTGCCATCTATTCTGCCGGTGCTCTCCAGCTGAATACTGAGGTGGGCAGTGTGGTCGGAAAATCACTCACACATATATATATTTTTCACTTGGCATTTCTTTCTTATTCAAGTGAAAATAGTTATTTCATTCCAATAAAAAGTCAGAATACATAGCCACTAACACCTTTACCCTACCACAAACTATATTTGTTGTTATTTCTTTCGTTGGCTATCACCACCATCCTGCCATCACCTTTACTGTATCATTACTGCTATCGGTATCACTACTACTACTACTACCCTCCTACTACTATCAACACCTCCATTGTCTACCATCACTGCAGCCACATCCACTCTACTACCACTACACCACAACCACTATCTTTAGGAGTGCAAGCAGCATGGTTTGGTTGTTATTCATGAAAAGTTTAATATTAAACCAGATATTTCATTTTTGTTAATTAGGGAACTAAAAGAACCGAATGTTACGGTTCAATTTTGTTGATTTGGGGTGGAAAGTGATTCACATGAGGTTTTAAAGAGTTTTAAGTGTGTTTGGTTTGAGTTTTTTGAATTAAGTTTTTTGAAAATTGAATTTTTTAGTTTTCGTGTATTTTTGTTTTTAGTGAATATTTTTAAAGTTTTAAACATTTTTTTTACTTTTTTAGATGCACCTTACTTAGATGTTTCTAAAAAGTAAAAAATTTGTGAAAAAATATTTTTAAAAATTAATAAATACATAAAAATTTAAAAAATGTACTAAATTCTCTTCTTTTTTTTTTTGTTTTGTTTTGTATTTTTGGTATTTAGTGAATTTTTAAAAAAAAAATTTCAAATTTTTTTACTTTTTAGGTATATTTATGTTAGGTATGTCTAATATTTAAAAAAAATCCTCAAAATATTTTTAAAAAGTAAAAACAAAAAAACACGGAAAATAAGAAAGTAAAATTTTTTTTGAAAAGTGTTTTTGAAAAATGATATCCAAGCATATAAAACCTCAAAGAATTTCATATTGAGAATAAATATAAAGCAAAGTATGAAAGTTGTTCTACACATCCCTCCCTTAATGAAATATGTAATGTTGGTTATTTATATTCTAATGTTGAAAGGATTACAATATAGGAGTATGTGAATATAATATTTCGATTTATATCAATATAAAAAATTTCAAAACCAAAAGCAGTTTAATCAATTACATTGCTCCATCGGTTTTTCTTACACCCCTAACAATCCAATTACCACCACCCTCCCACAATGCCACCATTGCTACTATAAACCTCCATTACTACCGTCCTACTATCATTTACCATCACTACCACTGTTACTGCTATTGCTACAACCTCAACCCTATCACTACTCACACCACCGCTGTCACTATCTTGCAATTACTACCACTACTACCACATCACATCACACCACACTTCAACCACTATTTCAACTACTTGATGCTGTTGTCTCCAGCACCACCTCCACAAAATGAACACAATCATAAGTTACACGAGTTTAGATTGGTAGTTACTAGTTTGATGTAATAATAAATAAATAAACAATTATTTCATTAGTTTAGTAGAATAATCAACATAAGAACGAAAATTGTCATTTCATTGTTACAAGTGAAATAAGAATTCGTGATTTACATAAGTGCAAAATTCCAAATATGAATGAACTGTATTGCATTTGATGTGAAATCTCTTGATCCTGAGAGTGACTGCACTGTGCACATACAACATAACAAGTTGACATCAGTCAATTGTAGTTTGATGAAGAGAAATTGCAGCACTAATAGTGAACCACAATCAAAAGAAAAACTGTCCAAGAGGAAGATGGCTACCGGTGGAGGCAAAGGTGGATGGCAACCGGTGGTATATGGGCGAGGAATGTCTGCTGGTAAAGTAAAGGTGGCTAATACAAAGGGAAATGAGATCTACACTGTCTTCGTTGATAATATTCCATGGTCTATGAGCCCAAAGGATCTGCATTCCCTGTTTGGGAAATTTGGAGTTGTTAGAGATGTGTTTATTCCGAGTAAGACTAGGAAAGTAACTCGATCAAGGTTTTGTTTTGTTAGGTATGGTTGCAATATTGTTGCATCAGTGGCCATCCAAAAGGCCAATGGGTTATGGTGTGATGACAAAGCCCAGGTGAAAGCGTGAGTTTGAAAGAAGGGCACCGGAGAGAATAGAGGAACAACAGGTTCAAATCGGGTAAAGAACTTACTCGCTCAAACAGTTATAACCATGTATACAAGGCGTTCAGAATTGGTAGATACTGGTGTTAAGTCTTATGCTGATGTTGTCCAAGGTGGGCAGTGTCGTGAGGTGGTGAAGCATGAGATTATTGCCACTGAAGCGGGGAATGGTTGGCTATTTGACAGTCTTATTGTGAAGTTGAGAAGTTATCATGTCTTTCCAGAGTTTCGGATGACAGTGTTGGCTAAAGGGTCTGGTGAGGTTATTGTAAGAAAAGGGGGTGGGGGAAGACAAGCCATTGTATCTTTTTCGTCTCGAGCCCACCTAGAGGAAAATCAACTACTGCTTTAGGATTGTTGGAAGGAATGGTGTGAATCAGCAGCAGAATGGAAGAAAGGGGACTATGTTGAGCAGGAAAGAGAAGTATGGATATGCTGTTATGGTGTACCTTTTAACCTGTGGAGTGCGGATACTTTTATTAAGATTGGTAGAATTTGGAGGGAGGTTATTAAGGTAGATGATGAAACAGTGCAATTATCGTCTTTCTCGTGTGGTAGAGTTAAGATCGCCACTAAATTCATGGATTCTATCAATTCAAGTATTCAGGTTCTAAGTGGAGATAGGAGATATCCTGTAAGGGTGTGTGAGGAGCAAGTCATTGTGTCCAAAGTAGTGCAGGTGGACTGTAAGTGTGCCATACATGATTGTTATAGCTCAAATAAGCTCGAGCAGATAGACGGTAAACATGGAAACAGTGATGAGGAAGATGATGCTGAGGTGGCTGGTGATGAGCCTCATGATGTGGCTGATGAAGAAGAGGTGGCAGCTGTTCAACGGAATGAGGTGTCTCTTAGTGGGGCCAATGCATATGAAGGTGAGAAAGTCGCTTCGTATCCATCTATTGTGGTGGAATCGGTAAGTAAATGTGGGGGAAACACAAAGGAGGCTGAGGTTCATAAAAATCGTGCAGAGGAAGATGGTCTGCTGGTGACTCAGAGTGTTAATGGCAGTAGTGAGGACGACGAGGTAGTAAAGGTTATCACGCCTGGGTATATGAACAGTTTGAGTAGGGATGCTGCTAATAGGCCTGGAATAAATATAGAGGTTGTATTGGATAAAGCCCCATTAAGTTTGGCCTTAAGTAAGCCCACTAACAACCAAGTGGATATTGGTTTAAGTAAGCCCAATAATAATTCTGTGGCTTTAGATCAGACCCTTAATAGTTGTTCGATGGTCGGGCCTAAGGTAGAAACTCTAGCGTTGGTGGGCTCAACACGTGAAATTTGTTGTCAAATAGGGGATCAAAATCTAACAAAGCTCAATCCCAAATTAGGGCTCTGGGTGATGATGGTTTGGGAAAAAAAAGAATCGGAGGGATTGCTCGGCAAAAGCAAAAGATTGTGTCAAAAGGTGGAGGATCATCATCCAAGGCGAATTGGCATAAAGGTCCGGTTTTCCGTGTTGCAGCTTCTGTTTTGTCACGGCAAAAATCTCTTGGCCAGGATTCATCCAAGAACACTGTCCTCATAGTTGAGGCGAGGGAAATCGTTAATCTGGGCAAAGCTTTGGGGATTGATTTTTTAGGCAAGGAAGAAGAGGCGGTGCGTAGAATTGTTGAGCTTGAAGTGGAAGATGCAAGCAAAGCAGCACAGGTGGCTAATGGTGTTTGATTACGAGCACCCATTAGGTAGAGGTAAGATGTTTAATGTTTGTAATGAAATGTTGTCTTGGAATATAAGGGGTCTTAGGCGTCGAGAAGCAACGAAAAATTAGGAATATAGTTCAGGAGAGGATGGTTGATGTATTGTTTTTGCAAGAAACAAAAAAGGTTGGAGTGTCTGAAGAATTGGTTAAGTCTATCTTGCCATATGATGCTTTGGAATATATGTCTGTTGATGCTGATGGTTTCTCCAGTGGTATTCTGTGTGTATGGAAGGCTAGTGTGTTTTCACTTGCTAAGTGTTGTAGCTCAAGGAACTTCTTAATTCTATCAGGTACGATCCTTCCATGTTTCAATTGTGTTTTCGTTAATGTTTATGCTCCAAATAGCGTAACGAGAAGGGAGTTATGCAGAATGCCTTGCGAAATTTAAAGTTCTGATTTGTAGATCCTTGGTGTTTAGGGGGGGATTTTAATGAGGTTAGAAGTATGGGGGAAAGGAAGGGGTGTATAAGAAGAGACAAAAGGATGAGGGAGTTTAATGAATTTATTGAGGGTGTTGAACTATATGATGTACCCATGCAGGGTAGACAATTTACATAGAGTAACTCAAGTGTGAGGGGCAGTTGGAGTAGAATAGATAGAATTCTGCTTTCATCAGAGTGGCTGGATAAGTTTAACTTTATGCTATAGGGTTTTTCAAGAGGGCTCTCCGATCATTGTCCTCTTCTTCTTATGGAGGATAACAGGGACTGGGGTCCTAGGCCATTCCGGTTTGTTAATGCTTGGATTTTGCATCCCTAATTTTTGTCAGTCATTAAGTCTTCTTGGGTAGATTTAGGAGTTAGAGGTTGGGCTGGTTATGTTATTCAAGAGAAGCTTAAAAATCTTCGTCAGGTGCTAAAGAGATAGAATCATGAAGTGTTTGGGAATGTGGCACACTTAGTGAAGGTAGCTGAATCTGAGTTACATAATCTTGATTTATTGGCTGAATTAAGGGAGTTATCAAATGCTGAAGTAGATCGAAGGAGACAGCTAAGAAAAGAAGTATGATCATTAAACAAGAAACAAGAATGGTTATGGCTTCAAAAGTCCAGGATGAATTGGAGCATGTTGGGAGACAGGAATACGAGATTTTTCCATGTCGTGGCGTCTAGGAGAAAAAGTAGGAACTTGCTAAATTCTGTATCTATGGGTGGGGTGTTATATGAGGACCCGCAATGAGTGAAGTTTGAGGTCTTTAATCATTTCAAGCATGTGTTCTCTGAACAATGGAGGATTAGGCCTAAGCTTGTTGGTCAGTTTAAATCTGTTGGTATTGATGGTGTTGCTGATGGTCTTGAAGCTAGATTCATAGAGGATGAGGTATGGGCTGCTGTCAAGAGCTGTGATGGGAATAAAGCCCCCGGTCCTGACGGTTTTAACCTTCTGTGTTTTCAAAAGTGCTGGAAGGTCATTAAGGCTGATATGCTGAGGTTTTTCAATGAGTTTCATGAAAATGGAAAATTGGTAGGTGGTGTTAATAGCTCCTTCGTCACTCTTATTCCAAAATTCGAGGGTCCAGTTAGCATTTCGGAGTATAGGCCAATTAGTGTAATTGGCTCTGTGTATAAAACCCTTGCTAAAGTCCTTACTAACAGATTGAGGCAAGTGATTTCTAGGGTAATCGGGGAGGCTTAATCCGCTTTCCTAGGGAGGAGGAACATTTTGGATGGGGTCTTGATTGCAAATGAAGTAGTTGATTGGTGGAAGAGAAGTGGTCAATCAAGTTTGATCTTGAAATTAGACTTCGAAAAGGCCTATGACTCTGTGAGTTGGGACTGCCTTCTATCTATGATAAGTAGGTTTGGGTTTGGAACAAGATGGAAAAAATGGATCCAGGAGTGTGTATGTACTCCTAGAGTTTCTGTACTAGTTAATGGGTCTCCTACGGCAGAGTTTAGTCCTGAAAAAGGTCTCAGGGAGGGTGACCCCTTGTCACCTTTCCTTTTTAATCTGGTTGCAGAGGGTTTAAATATGTTGATTCAAAGGGCAGGTGAATCTGGGCTTATCACAGGAGCGGTTATTAGTCGGGCTGGGGCAAGCACAACTATGTCACATTTACAGTTCGCCGATGATACTATAATCTTTTGCAAGGCTGATGTGGGGGAGGTTATAGCAATAAAACGAATTTTGAGATGTTTCTAATTAGTGTCAAGGCTGAAAATAAATTTCTATAAAAGCTATGTATGTGGAATTGGTGTGTCTGAGCAGATGGTGAAGGAATTTGTCTTTGGTGTGCTCAATTGTCAAAATCATAGTCTTCCTCTAGCTTATCTTGGGTTGCCTTTAGGTGCCAACCCTAGATTGCCTTTAAGATGCCTCAATCTGTGATTAAGACAATTGACAGTTTGAGGGTGACTTTCTTATGGGGAGGGTCCGCATGGAAGATTCATCTAGTTAAATGGGAGGAGATTACTAAAAGAAGGGACCAAGGTAGGTTGGGAATCAGAAGGCTAAAGGATGTGAATGACTGTCTTCTAGCTAAATGGTGGTGGAGATTTGGTATTGAAGATAAATCCTTGTGGAAAAGGGTTTTGTGTAGTAGATATCAGCATAATGGTGGGAGATGGTTGCCTTTTCCTTGCTCTGATGAATATTTATCTAAGGTATGGAGTGGGATATTAAGGGTTGGCCAATCAAACCCTCAATTGAATAGCGTCTTTCTTGATAATGTTAAGTTGGTTGTGGGAAATGGGGACAGGACTCAAGTTTGGTTGGATCATTGGTGTGGGCATCAGTGTCTTATGGAGAAATTCCCTAGGCTATTCAGTTTATCAACAGAAAAAGACAACTTTAAGTGCATTGCTGGAGAGGAAAAGATTATCGAGTGCAGGAATTTAATTTTCGAAGAGTGTTGTTTGCTTGGGAGGCTGAGGAGTTGGAAAGGTTAGTCAATTTAATTAATCAGGAAGAGTTGGGGGCAGTGGATAGTGACAATTGTTTGAAGTGGCTAGCATGTTCATCAGAACAATTTTCTATATCCTCCCTTTCAAATGCTTTTATGGATAGTCCTTCTATACTGAGCTCTGGTCTGTTACGGCATAATTTGGCCCCTCCGAAAGTTTAGTTCCTTGGTTGGCTAGCGTGGAAAGGTAGATTGAAAACAACCGTGTTTCTGTAGAACATTGGCGTGCTAAACCAAAGTGCTTCCATTGATTGTGTCCTTTGCAGGAATGATGCTGAAACAGTTAATCATGTTCTTCTTTGGTGCCCTTTTGTATGGCAAGTATGGTCTACTGTGTTGAATTGGTGGGGGCTTCAGTGGGTTGTGCCTGGTAATGTTGAAGGGCTGCTACATTGGTGGATGGGATTTAAGTGGAGAAAGTTTGAAGCTAGAATTTGGAAAGTTATTCCATTGGCAGTCATGCGGTCTACTTGGAAACTCAGAAATGATGTGGTTTTCTCTGGGAAGCAGCTTTGCCTTGCAGAATTCTGTGAGTTGACTATGGCTAGAGTGGCTTTTTGGGTCAAAGCTCATTCAAAGGGGTGTTCTTATTCAGTCCAAGACATCATTCGGAAATTGCAACAAGTCAGGTATGTGCCTTTGTCTTGATGATGTCGGTGGTGTTGGGTTGATTCTGTTCTCTTGTAGTTGGCGGAAGTTGGGGGTGTTAGGACTGGATTGGTGGTGCTGCTAGTTTCATTGTTTGGTGTTTGGTTGTTTTGTTTTTCTGGTGGGGTGTAGTTCTTTTGGCTTGTTTGTTTTTCTTCTTGGATGGTATCTCACCATCCTCTGAGTCTTTTCCTTCTTTCTTGATGTGTTCATCTGTTTTGTTGAATCTCATCAATAAAGTTGATCTTTTTTGCTGATCAAAAAAAAAAAAAAAGTGAAATAAGAATTCAATTTTATATTCCGTTCACACATCAATCCCATTCTCATTTTATTCCATTTCTTCATACTAAAGGTAGGTTAAAGGGTGTAAATTAAAAAGAAAAGGAAATAATATATTATTTGGGAGATAAAGGGAATGAACAGGTAAAGAGGAAAGTTTTATTCTTACATGTAGAATAGAATATATTAAAAGGACTATTGAAAAAAATAGTAGAGATTTCTAGAATATAATTTTTAAATTCATACTAAATGATGTGACAAAAAATTAGATCTTAAATAATTAAATTTTAAATTAATCAATAACTAACCTATAGTTCACATTATTACATATAAATTTAAAAATCATATTTTAAGCCCTCAAACTTTTTCCTTTGTATTTTTTTCTTTTTTTGATTGTCCTTTCTAATTATTCCACTCCATGTTATTAAAATGTAAAGCAAGTCATTGACATTACCTCCGTTCACATTCTCTAATTTTTGGGGGGATACAAACACATCCCTCAATTAGAAAATGAATTTGTTTAGTTTAGAAAGTGTATGAATAAGGCCTCATTTGGCATGTTATTTTTTTGGCTAAAATAATTAAAAAGTTAAACACTTAATTATTTTATTTTTTTCGTATATTTTTTTGTAAAAAATTAAAAAATAATTAAAATAATCAATTTCCAAATGAGTCCTTATAAATTGTGATTGGTCAAAAACAATCGATTTCATAATCAAAAGATATTTTGAACTGATTTCAAATTGTGAATTCTTATTGTTTTTAAGGGTGGATTGTTACGGCTGTAAAGCCAACCTCTATTCAACTTAAAAAGGTATCAAATCAATATAATAAATTTTAAAAAAAAAAATGACAGTTTAGTGGTAGGTTGGAAAATATTTATCATTTTTATGAAAAAGTTTATGTTCTTAGTTTTTTCATTCCGCTGCAAAAAATTGCAAACAAGTGTTCTACTTGTTGAGAAACAAAATATATAAATTGGGAAATTCTATATGCATCCTAATTATGAATTTTATATTTTTTATTATGACCTATTGTATTGTTAATTTCGACTCAATATAATATTGGTTATAACATTATTTTATTTATGATTAAATATTTTTCTTTGTTATAACTTATGTGGTGTTTGGTTGTAATTCTTCTTCTTTTTATTTATTTATAATTATGAATCATAATATTAAATTATGTCATTTATGATAATCAAATTCAAAAATAACATTACTTGGTACACAACCTTAACATTACCCATATAAATTTTTGTAAATAGAGATGAGGTTAGACCCTTCATGTGACATTCTCATATGTAGGGTCCATCCTTTTGGGTAATTAGACTTTTGAGAAAATTACAAAAAATAAAAAAAAAAAAATAATCCTAAAATTTGATCCCACTTCTCCCATTTCACAGGCGGCAGAGCCCCGTCTTCACTTTTTTACAGTCGCCATTACCATCCTTTCTCAATTACCTTTGCCATTACTACGATATTGAGATTTTATAGTTTCAAATCGATCAAAAATTGATTTATATGTATGACCCATTTTGAAAAGTAAATTACAAATTAATTTTTTGGTTTTATTTATTTTTTTAAAAAAAGAAAAATATGTAAAAAATAGAAAAATAATGTGATTTAAAAAGTTAAAAATCCAATAAGCCGGCTTTAAGTGGATATATATGTGTTCATAAGGAAGTCAGGTATAGGGATGGGGAAAGTGGTGGCATATTGGGTTCAGTAGTGGTGACAAACTTTAGGTCTGGGTATTATATTTCCACACATCGATTATCTCGATTGCACATATTTAGGGGTCTTTTGGGAAGTGGGTTATAACTTCGATTATAACCCACTTCCTTCTCACAAAAAGCTGATTATAATCATCTTCCCAAAATAGCCTTTAGTAATTTAATTATTAATTTTTGTTCTCATTCCACACACCAATTATTTCAATGATACCCTCCTTAACTCATATATTGTACATACACCACCTCAACCTCAACCCTCTTTCCATACACTCAACCCTCTTTCCACACACCTATTCAAAATGAAGAGCAACGATATGCCCTATTTCGATTCACAATGAAGACAAACACAACAACAGGTTTCATTATTTGATGCCCCATTTCGATTCACAGTGAAGACAAACACAACAACAGGCTTCGTTGTTTGATGTCAATAAAAATCATAAGGGACAAAAGCAACAGGTTGTTACAATTGAATAACTATCATAACCCAACTTTCATTGTATTGAGTCCCATAGTGCTTTACTCCATCCTATCGAAAAGAAATAAATATATGCATTAACTAGTAGTGGGAGTGGGCTTGCATAATAAGATATATGCATTTTCAAAATTCAAATACACTGTATTTCATATTATGAATTGGAGGTATACTATGAACAAAAGATGCCGGAGACAAGAAGAATCACGGTCTCCTTATGGTTTCGATGAGCATGTGAAATTGCAATGCTTCTGTTTCTTCTCATTTTGATAGCATCATTATGCTAATTCTTTTTTAAAAGATCTGGAATAGTTTTAGCTAAATTGTTATTATGATGTGATTGTACAATTTGCAAGGTTTTTCCTATAGATAAAAAAATAAAAAATTAAAGAAAATAAAAGGTGTTAGACCAATTACTGAAATGTGAATGGAAGCATTGACTAATAAAGCAAGACTAATCTTCAACCTAAAAGGAGTGTATAGAGAATATTTTCATATAATATTTTGGGTGTTAGTGAATGTCTACTATGGTCATTTTAGTTTAGAGTAAGTTGTTATTAAAATAATATTTCATTAAGTGTGCGAACTGAACTAAGTAGATATGTGTAAATAGAATTTCTTTACTTGAGATTTATCAAATTCACATGGAGTGAGCGCTTTGCTTAGATCGAGATAAGCATAAATTAGTCCGGACATCCGATAAAAAAAAAAATATTGTACATGTTAGTGTAGATAAAAAGTGCTTTTGGAAAGTTTGGAAAAAGCAGTTTTAAGGCTTTTTTGTATTTTCATTTCGGAAGAGATAAATAAGCCGAATGTACAATTACCGAAATACCCCCACTTTTTAAGGATAAAATGGTAATTTCACAAATGTACATAAGGGTAATATGAGAATTTCATAATTTTAATTAGGGTAAATTACAAATACATCCCCTGAAGTTTGTTTAAAGTGTCGATTACTTCTTGTGATTTAGAAAATTACGAATACCCACTTGTCAGAATTTTTTATTTAACAGAATTAACTGAAAAAATAAAATTCATAATTGCTCTCCTATACAATAATAAAATTGCCTAAATTATTAATTGAAATATATTTCTAACATTATTAAAAACTGTTTATTGACTTGATAATTTATTAATAAAATGAGTGATTGGTTATGAAATTAAAAACCTCAAATGGTGAAATGTAATTTTCTGAACCACAAGGGGTGATTTGTATTTTAATCAAATTTCAGGGAATGTATTTATAATTTACCCTTTTCGTTAATGATGTGACACCATATTATAATACTTTTCAAAAAAAAAAAAAAACTTCACAAATGCATTTTTTTTAAAATAAAAAAACAAACAAAAGGAATTTTTTTTCCATCTTTCCAAAACAAGCGAGAAATTCTATTTCCATACACTTGATTAACTCAGTGCATATCTTTTCTCTAAATTTTTTTATTACATTTCTATCCTTCAATCAAATTACTAACACACCCTTCCATTTCTCCCTCCCTCCCAACCAACTCAACCCTAACCTTTGCCATTTTCGACCACTAGCAGTCACCTCACTCCTTTCCGATCATCACCACCTTTATAGCGTTTCTCTTCTCTTGCCCGGCATCCATTACATAGACCATTTTGGAGTTGTGTTGCTCAGATGCTGGTGCCATGACTTTTAAAGAAAGAAAGTAATGAGAGAAAGAATTGGAAGTTTGGTCAGAAAGAAACAAAGTAGTGAGCTGGGTTCTCTCTTTCTCTATCTTTCTAGCCATCGCTATTCATTCCCCACATCGCGATTCATTTTAGCCAAGGGTTTTCAGATCTTCGTCGGTGGTAGAGAAGGGCGGCATGAGTTACAGCGAGGAGAGGCGACCTGGGGTGAGATGGTTGATAGAGGAGTAGCGGCGAGGGTGTGAAGGCTGAGATCAACTGGGTTCTTCACAAATCCGATCTGAAGGCGGCGATAGAGAGGAAGAAAGTAATGAGGAGGGGAGAAGAGTAGGAAGGCGGCCTGTGAGAGGTTAAGAGAGATTGAGAAGGAACGACGCCGTGGAAGGCGATGGTTGCTATAGCGATTCCGGTTTTCCCTTTCTGTATTTATTGTATTCCGGACTTTGGTTCCGTGGTGTTGGTGGTTGTATAACTTGTTGTCATCCTTTAATTCCACATGTTTGAGTTTTAGGATGTATTGGGCAGGGTTGTTACAGGTTGGTTAAGCCTTGGTTTCAATTCCTTGTTGCCCAGTTTTTAGGCGGTCCGCTCGAGCGGGTCTTCTTGTGCTCGAGCGGGGTTTGCACACTCCCAGTATTTCGTGCCTCTGCAAAAAATTCTGCAAGCATGTTTTTCACGCTCGAGTGGGTTTATTTACGCTCGAGCGGTTGCGCTCGAGTGGGTATGTTGGCGCTCGAGCAGGTAGTGCTTTGTCTGTGAAAGTTCTGGGAGGGGGAAATCTATGCTCGAGCAGACGGTTTTCACGCTCGAGCGGATATACTTTATTCTTGTGTCAGCGTGTCTAGATTTTTGTGCTTGACACTCCAGCGTTCTATTCTATGCTCGAGCGGGAGTGTCGTATATCATATGGTAGTTAGGCATTTTTGAATCACTTTTTACATTCATTCTCTCTCTCTCTTACTTTCTAAAAGTCGTTTTGAGAGCTTCTCTCTCTAGAATCTCCCTTCTCTCTAGGGTTTGATCTAGTTAGAGTGTCCCCCTATCCTTCGGCTTTTGTAGAAAGTGTGTTGATCGTCGAGGGCTACGTTTTGATCCGAGAAATTGTTCATTTGGAGCACTTTGAATTTCTTCATCTCCTCCATTCGAGTTCTAACTTCGAGGTAGGGATATCCTACTCCATCTTATGAGCTTTGTCTTTAAATTTTGGTATTTCGATATGTTGGGGGTTGTTGGGTAATTTCGAGAAAGTTTGGGGCCACTGTGTAATTTTCAAAAGAGAGGGTTTTCAACGTTTAAAACCTTTATGTATGTAATACATTGGAAAATGGACTTGGTGTGGGATTGTTGATGAAAATGGAACCTTAGGGTTGGTATTGAGATTATGGGAAAAAGCCCTAATTGTTATGACAAATTAATTCGTATAATTAATTTTGGAAAATGAGAAATTGAATAGGAAATATTCAAATTAGAATGGTATGGAATTAAAGGGTGTAGTTGGATTAATTTATCGCTCACCTAGGCAAATGTTGATAATTTATCCATTTGGTGTATTTATTTTCTGTTTAGAAATAACTGCTTTGGGCTATCGGTGAAGGATAGTCTTGATTGTTGGAGACAATGCATGATGATTAGGCAAACTAAAACTAATCAATTGAGTAGGCTATCGAGTATAGCGGTTGATATATTACATCGAAATTGTGTATTGAATGATTGAACATGTATATGATAATTGTTTATATACATTGTGTTGTGTAGAAGGAGATAGGGGATGTACTCCACGGTTTAGGGGAAGATAGGGGATGGACCTCTAAACCGGAGATTGTTTTACATTGATACAGCACTACAATGTGTATCAGTTGTGAAGTATGGAAGTGTTTTGTTATATTGATACAGCACTACAATGTGTATCGTTCGTGAAGTGTAAAAGTGGTTTTATGCGATATTGATACAACACTAAAATGTGTATTTGTCATAAATTTTGAAAGTAATTGAGTGATGAGTTATAATCTCATTATGTTGTTTGGGCCAGGTTCTGAGCCTTGTTTTCAAACTGAAAGTTGAATAAGAAATGGAAACTGAAATGTAACATGGGCATGATTGTCATGAAACTGTAATATGGCATAAGTGGAATATAAGTGTGGATCATCTATTGAATGTTATTATTTTAGTCATTGTTTATAATTGGTTTAGTATATTTCTAATGGGTTGTGGCTCACCCTTTATGGGACATCATTTTTAGGTACAGGTAGCATGCCACCTCCAAGGACGTAGCTTGGGAGGCTTAGTGGCGGGGTTTACTTTTGTTGTTTTGTTGTATTACATGTATATCAAGCCAAGGGCTTTCTTTGTATAGAGTTAGCACTCTCTTTTGTAACCAAGTGTTGACTTGGAAAGTTGTAAGCCCATAGGGCATTTACTTTTGATGTCAGCATGTAATACTTTTGTAAAGAACTACTCTGATGAATAGAAAGGTGTTATTTATCTTATATAAATGCATGTTATAAATGATGGGTTTTATGTATTTTTTGAGGCGTTCTGGGTTATGACAATGGTAAGGGTTAGGATTTGTTGGAGAAGATGAGAGTAGTTTAGTATTATCTGAAATTATTGATGTGTATTAAGACAAAATTAAAAGTTTTAATTTGTGTATGGTGTAAACTGAGTAAATGGTGTATATTAAGATAAGTAAAGATGTGTAAATAGAATTACCCAAAATAAGCCTAAGTGAATGTATTTAGTAGCAATATTATATGGGTAAATTGACAAAATTATTCATAGAATGGAAGGTAAAAGGACTTATTTTATTCTTTCTCTGTTAGTGAATTTTGACAAAAAAGTTGAATTGAAACCTATTTAAAAGTACAAAATTTAAAATGATAAAATTAAGAAACTGAAGTTTGATTTGTTATTGGATCAAACTCTAAGATCTTTTTCTTTTGTACTTTTTCGTAAACTTTTTGAATTGGCAAAAGCTAAAAACAAAGGAAATTTTTTTTTGTCATTTCAAAATAACCACTAAAGCCACAGCTTTGTATAAAGCAAATAAACAACTTTTTTTATTTTTCTTAAAAAGAAAAATCATTGCACTCTGAGCGCCACAATTCCCAATTTATTCAAAGCCGCTCGATTCATTATGTTGCCTTGCAAGTCACCTGATTTTCAAATCCTATTCAGAATGAGACATTCATGAATCATAGTTGTATAAAATGTTATAAAATTTAGGATAAATTACAAATACACCTCTTGAAATTTGTTTAAAATACGAATTGTCTTTTATAGTTTGAAAAATTATAAATACCTTCTTGTCAAAAAATTTTATTTAACAGAATTAATTGAAAAGTGAAATTTCTGACTGTTCACCTATACAATAATAAAATTGTCTGAATTATTAATTGAAATAAAATTTTAACATTATTAAAAACTATTAATTAACTTGATAATTTATTAATAAAATGACCTATTTGTTATGAAATTAGAAACCTTATGGGCATAATATAATTTTTAGAACCACATGAGATAATTTGAAATATAAGTAAATCTCAGGAGGTGTATTTGTAATTTACCCTAAAATTTATTAATGGACTCACTTTTAAAAAGTAATTAGTCCATCAAACTATATTGGAAAAAATATAAAAAAAATTATTAAAAATCAATGATAAACTTTATAAATGTTAATAATTAAAAACTTAAACTTTTTCATCAATTTGTAATTATTTTTTCAAACTCCCTCTGATCTGTATTTTACCCAACTATTTTGTTTTCTATCTTTAAATCACTGTTTCTAAAATTACTTTTGATTTTTTTGGTCTTTAATGATTTTTAATATTTTAATTAAATATTTTATTTATATATCTAATTTAAATATACTTTAAAGGTAAAATACTTGTAATGAATTCTATTAAAAAAATACTAAATCTGATAATATTAGAATTTTTTTTGTATTGTTTTTGTTTTTTATATTTAGTGAATTTTTTTATAAATTTTTTCA
Organism: Camellia lanceoleosa; assembly: GCA_025200525.1. Classification (NCBI taxonomy): domain Eukaryota; kingdom Viridiplantae; phylum Streptophyta; class Magnoliopsida; order Ericales; family Theaceae; genus Camellia; species Camellia lanceoleosa. The sequence goes on along the minus strand of CM045769.1, from coordinate 161,118,042 downwards.
CAAATATTTTACTTTTCAGTAAATTACACTCACCTCCCCTGAAGTTGGGAGAAAATATAGTTAGTCCCACAATTTTAACATAATTACAGCGATCTCTCTCGAAATTTTAATTCACATAACATTTAAGTTTTTTTCATTGTTAATTCATGAGTCGTATAGATTAAAATATAATGTTATCATATATTTTTTACTAAAATGAATATTTACCTTTATTTATTTTTGTATCTACTCAACATCTGCATTGGTTTTGATAATTTTAACTAGGATTGGGTAAACATCCAGCCGATCCGCTTAACTAGCCTAACCCGATTCAATCCGACTCTAAATGTGCAGTTTCGATACAATAGATGGACGAATGCGGGTCTAGAAATTTCATTAAAAAATTGAGTTTTGGTTGGGTGGCGAATATACAACTTTCAATCCATCAAACCCAACCCGATTGCACAGAAGGAAGAATTCTTCATAAATATTGATATATGTACATATTATTTATTTGTTCAATAAGTAAAGTATTAGAACTTGAAAGATGTGTTTTTACTTTTCAGAAAAGTGGAACCCTCACTCCTCATTGTTCAGTTAAAAAAATTAGGACTTTTGTAAAATAAGATTTGTTTAGTAAAAAACTTAGGATTTGTTCAAGTCACCAATTCCATCTGTATCCACCCACCAATTCTCTCGGTCGATTTTGAAACCATGGGTCGTCAGATACGGATGGCATTTTCTCATCCTAAACCCCATTCAGTCAGGTAGCGGATGACATGCAACCCACACAAACCCGACCTGCGAGCATTCCTAATTTTAACCTTACTAAAAAAATGATAAATGTAATTATGTCAAACTTGTGGAGTTAATAGTATTTTTCTCAAACCTCAGAGGAGGTGAGTATAATTTGTTTTTTACTTTTTAAATGTATTAAACCCTAAAGGATCTAAAATAAATACTAAACATAAAACTAAAAAATAAAAATAAAAAGAACTCAAAAATAAAATTTGAGTTTCAAAACTAAAGTGATTGGATTTTGAAAGGAAACTAGAGGTGAACCCGTGCTATACACGGGATGTGAAAAAATTAATAACGTATTTGTTAGGTTTTTATTGTTGGCAACCCCGTTTGACAAAACTCCTTTGAATTGTAATTTTATTCGCATTTTTATTTTAGTGAGGCTATGAGTTTATTAGATACGAATCCAACCTGAATCGAGCCTTACAGAGAAGTTTGTGATGTCAATACTCTTTTAGATCGCTCTATTTTTTTTTAAAAAAAAAAATTCTTTTAGAACGAGATCTTGTTTGATTTGTGATAATGGATTCAATTCGTGAGGGAAATTCTATGGTTCGACCACCCCTACTTGACGGATCCAATTATTCTTTTTGGAAAGCTCGAATGAGATATTTTTTAAAATCTATTGATGAAAAAGTTTGGCAATCCGTCATGAATGGGTGGACTGAACCAACAATTACTATTGATGGAGTAACTTTCCCCAAACCAATTGATAAGTGGGACACAACTGATTACCAAAATAGTAGCTGGAATAGTAAAGCTATCAATTCTCTCTTTTGCGCTGTCACACCTGAAGAGTTTAGCCGTATTTGTAATTGTGAAGTCGCAAAAGAGGCTTGGGATATCTTACAAACTATTCATGAGGGCACTCCTTCTGTGAAACGCTCAAAACTTCAAAGGCTCACGTCTAGTTTCGAAAATCTTTCAATGAAAGATAGTGAGACCTTTGATGAATTTTATGCGAAGTTGAGTGACATTGTAAATTCCAGCTTCAATTTAGGTGAAAAAATACCGGAATCCAAGATTGTAGGAAAAATTTTGAGGTCCTTGCCCGACCGGTTCCAACCAAAAGTTACGGCCATTGAGGAGGCTCAAGATGTTGACAACCTCAAGCTAGATCAGTTGGTTGGAAATCTCCAAACTTATGAGGCACATAGAAATTTCAAAAAGAAACAAAAAGAAGTTGCTTTTAGTAGTGCTCATAAAGTGGTAGAGGATTCTGATGAGGACTGTGAGATAGATTCTAAGATTATGGATGCTTTTGTTAAACAATTTAAAAAAAATTTTTTGAAAACGAATCCTAATCTTTTAGACTCTACTCATGCTCATGAATTTAAAGGCAAAGATAAACTCAAAATTAATTCTATAGCCAAGAAGGAGAAAGGAAAGATACAAGGGAACTCTGAAAGAGTCCAATGCTATAAATGCCAAGGTTTTGGCCACTTTGCTCAAGAATGCCCTACTCGTTTGAAGAAAAAGAAAGCCCTCGCTGTCACTTGGGATGATGAATCAGAATCTGATGAAGACGAAAGTGACGATAAAGATCAAGGCGAAGAGGGACATAAGCAATTCATTGCTTTCATGGTGGCTTCCGAAACTGAAGGACAAATAGAGTCTCCGAAAAGGTCAGTTGAGAATACTACTGATGATGAATCCTCGGAGAGTGATCATGAAGAGCTTGAGCAAGCTTACGAAAAGTTGTATAAGGAGTCTCTTAACTTATTCAAGTTGAATGACAAACTCACAAAGAAACTTAAAGCATGTGAAAGTGAGAATGTCAAACTTAAGGAGGAGATTTCTGAGGCTAGAATCAATGCCATCAAGATAGCTGATGATCAACAAGTTCTTTGTGCAAAACTGTTGACTTGTGAGACAGAGAGGAATGAGCTACAGGAAACCCATGCCATGTTTGAAGAAAAGATTGAATCTCTCGAGATGTCACAAGTTGCTTTGGAACAACTAATGATCAAGAAAGAGGAAGAGCTCAAGTGTGCCATGGTTACCATTGGTCTTTGGAACAAAGGATCAAAGACTTTGGAGGATATCATTGGGTCTCAACAAATCTGTTCAAACAAGAGTGGCATTGGCTTTGGTGGCAAGAAAGAGCAAAAACAGAGTGCATCAACATCTCATGATGCAAGAACTCAAGGAAAAGGAGGACAAAAGATTCAACATGAGGATAGACTTCTCAAACTTCCTAGAGTTGGTAAGGTAAAAGAAAAGAAGGTACATCCTGTTTTTATTTGTCATCATTGTGGTATGCATGGTCATATTCGCCCTTATTGTTATAAGTTACATGGGAGAGTGTCTCAAAAGGGTAGAAATTCGAATTCTTTTGGGGTTAGTAGACAACCTTACATGTCTAGGCGGAATACCAAGATTCATGAGGGTGCTCACAACACCACGACATTTACCAAGACCGCTAGATCTAATTTTGTTAAGACCAAAAAGATTTGGGTGAGAAAACTTGACTTGTGTTAATGTGTTTACTCTGTTTAGTTTTTTGGGTCTCTGTGTGTTTTTTTTAATGAAAAAAAAAATGTGTGCATGTTTGTTTTTTTTTTTTTTTTTTTGTCTTGCTTTATTGTTGAAAAAAAAAATCCAAAAAGATTTTCTTAGTATGGTTTTGCAAGCTTAAAATTTTTGAGCAGTCCTTGGTGCATATTGAAATTGATGAGAATAACCATTACATGTTAATATGTGTGTGCTTTCTCTGGTCATTACTCATTTTGGAGTGTGTGTTCTTTGATTAGTATGTCTCATTCTGTACACACTCTTGGATTAGCAAATATCGAAGTCTTCCGCCTTAGTGATTATTTTTTTTCTATGGACTTCTGGCATTGTATCTTTTGCTTTTCTTGAGGAATTGACCTATACTAGCATATCATGGGTGATGTTGAGTCTCTTAACCATCTTCCATCTTTTTGCATCTCCACGGCTTTCTCCTCTATTCTTTGTAGTCCAAGCATGAGAAAAATGCTACCTCAGAGTCACCAACCAGGCCATCCTTATTATATCCATGCTTCTCTGGTTCGGTTTCCATACTCTTGAGCGTGTCAGCCACTAATGAATGTGCAAAAGAAAGAAAAAATGTGCAAAAGAAAGAAAAAAGTGCAAAAGAAGAAAAAAAAAAGATGTGAAAAAAAAATAGAGCATAAAAAAAAGGATTCATTGATTGAGAGGGAGCCTCCGCTTTTACTCACCAGATACCCCTTGATTCCTAGTGGTTTGACTTTCCTTAGTTATGCTTAGATTCTCTTGTTGGAGGTCCAGCTTTCATATCACTACTAGGATTTGAATCTTGTACTTGTCGAACTCCAAGAGTCACGCACACACTTTTATCATGGGATCTATGCTTTTCACATAATGCATCACTTTCTTTTATGAGGAATCTTCTAGAGGCTGTGCACATTGTGTTTTCTTGTAATTATGCTTCTTGGATAATCTTGTGTGTTTCAAGGTACAAATCAGAAATTCCTTGCTTGCTCCACGATATTATTTTTGTCGCTTTCTTCTTGTTCACTGTTTTTAGTGTTTGTGGTTGCTTTTAGTGAGGGGGAGTCTGGTTCATCTTGATTTGGGTTGGTAAGGGAGTTTGGTTTATCATTGCAAGAGTTTGTTAGCATGTTCACTTTGATTTGTTTGGCAAGGAAGATTGACTTTAGTTGTTTTGCGTGTTGCTTTGCATTCTTGCATGCTCCTGATATTTACATCATTATATCATTGCTTGTGTGGTTTATGATCTTGCTTTTGTTGTTTGAGGGGAGAAAGTTGTTTTTCATGTGTTTGTGTTTTCATGCTACATGTTCTTAAAATCTTCAAGCCGCATCTATTCATGTTTTCTATCTCATGCTTCAAGATAATCTTGTCATATGTTTATTGCTTTTTCATATACTCTTGTGGCACTAATAGTTGTTTTGGAGATTGTGGCATTAATAGTTGTTTTGCAGATCTTGACCGTCAGAAAGAAGTTTGCGTTTGTTGGCTGTAATGGGTTGGGGTGATTAGGATTTTATTTGTTAGGTGTGTTTTGTCACGGCATTGCCAAAGGGGGAGATTGTTAGGTTTTTATTGTTGGCAACCCCGTTTGACAAAACTCCTTTGAATTGTAATTTTATTTGCATTTTTATTTTAGTGAGGCTATGAGTTTATTAGATGCAAATCCAACCCGAATCGAGCCTTGTAGAGAAGTTTGTGATGTCAATACTTTTAAGATTGCCACTTCGCTGATTATTACGGGGGTCAAGCTACCCGGTCAGCTCGCGGCCGAAGCAAAATGCAAAATTGCATTCAAAATTGCATTCAACATTACATGTCTGCCCTTGCTCGCTCGAGCCAAGAAGAGCTCGCTCGAGCCAAGGATAGCGTCCATACAAAAACCTGAAAGAGTGTATTCCTCGCTCGAGCCAATGATTCGTCGCTCGAGCCAAGGCACTAGTAGAAATCACGAAAAATACACTCCTCGCTTGAGCCAGCAAAGCTTCGCTTGAGCGAGCCTCAGAATCTGGATTTCTCAAGGAGTTTGTTTTCTTCCCAATCTAGGACTACTTTTGTTTCTCTATAAATACTTGGTTTTCTCTCAAAACTAACGTATTCATTGAATTCCTCCATATCTTCTTTTTGGTTCTTGAAGGTTTATATCTGGGGATATTTTGTTATTTTTTCTTTGATGTTTTATTGAGTATTCAACTCATGATTTAAAGAGAGTACATCAAAGGTTTGTTTGTTATACACAAAAGAGAGTTGTTCTTGTTGTGAATTACGAAGAATTGAACTGAAGCTTTGGTGGAATCCGAAGTGGCTCATCAGAAAGACAATTCCGTGCTGAAGATGGGGTTGGAAGAGGCACATAGAGGTTGGTTCAATTAGGCGTTGTGGATTCGCTAGATAATTGAGAGTATACCTGTGTAATTCCCTTAATTCTTCTTAGTGGATTGTCTTGTGGCAGTTGCCCGTGGTTTTTTTATCACAGTTGGAGGTGTCCAATTGTGGTTTTTCCACGTAAAAATTGTTGTGTCTCTTTGTATTGATTGTTTGATTGGGATTTTTATATTCTGCTTAAAATTGATACATAATCACAAATCAACATCTAGGGGGTTTCTAGATTTTTCAGTATTTTTATATAAAATAATATAGATAGTTTTGTATGTAAATTACAAAAATAAAAAAAGTTTGAGACTCATAATTTAAGTCAAACAATTTTACAATAATGATATAGAGCTTATGTGTTCAGCTTCTTTGTTAGAGTTGCAAACTTGCACGAGTTAAATTTGAGCAACCCAATTTCAACATGAATTTCTTTAAGGATTGAGCAACATATTTTTCTAATTTGGTGAGTATTTGGGCTTAGTTCTATAGATCGACTATCAGACCAACAATATTGTATGGAACGGAGTGTTAAGCAACTAAGAAATAATATGTAGGTAAGATGACTGTTGTAGAGATGGGGATGCTAAGATGGATATGTGGCAAGACTAGAAAAGACAGAATCAGAAATAAGTATATTCGAGAATGGGTAGGGGTTGCATTGATAAAAGATAAATTGAGAGCAAATATGTTGAAATAATTTGGTGATATTCAACGGAGACCAACAGAGGCAGTAGTGAAGAGATACGATATAGTAACGGTAAATGGAAAGGTTAGGGAACGAGGTAGACCTAAATTGCCGTTGGCTAACATAGTAAATAGAGATATGAATCTACTTAATTTAAATAACATAATGGCCTTAGATAAAGTTGAGTGGAGAAGAAATATTCATGTATCCGACCCCATTTGATGGAACTTAAGGCTTGGTCTAATTTGGTGTGGAGTAGTTGGGCTTAAATTTATAAATCTGAATTAAATTTGAGCGGGTTTCAACAAAAATATCAAACAACTTGAACAATTTAAAGTCCCAATTATATATATATATATATGAACATATAAATATTTAAAATATAAATTATTATGTGGAACCATCAATTTTTTTAATAGAAAATTTAAGTTTTACCAATTATAACTTTTAATAAATTTTTTTTCCTTATTTGGTTTTAGCAAGTCACCTTTTAGCTATTTAAGTTAAAAAATATTTTTATTTTTTATTTTAATTTGTTTAATTGACAAATGAGAAAAAAAAAATTCAACAAGATTTAATCATGATTGGCAAGTGCTAAAAACAAATATATTCTTAATAGGATCATTCTCATGATGTGAGAGATAAATTTCGAGTATGAGTTAAACCATTACAAATTTATTAATTAGTTATAAGGGAAAATTGTAATAAATATTTATTGGCAATAATTAAAAAAATATTGAAAATGAGACAAAAGTTTCTGAGGTGAAATTTTAATTTATATATTTGTTATTGTCAATAAATAATTTTTTTTCAATTTCATAATTTTGGTTGAAATTTGAAGGAGATATCTTGAAGGGGAAAGATTAAGTGATAATTAATGAAAGGGATTTTTATTAATAAATCTCATTTAAAAGTGTTCTAATATAAAAAAAGTCCATGAATAAATTTTTTAACTCACTTAGTCCCATGTATTTATACTTGAATAATGTTATATGCACTAATTAGTGTACACACTAGTGTATCAACAGATGATGTGGCATAATTTTAGAGGTTTTGGGTATTTGTAATTTGTGTATTAAATAGGGTCATTAATGATATTATAACACTAGTTAGTACACTAATGTGTATACTAATTGGTGCATGTAGCACCACCGTTTCTACTTTTATTCCATAAAGTCCTTTTTTTTTTTTATTGATTTACACTATTTTCTTAGACTCTTATGCCCTTATATTCACTATTAATATTTAATGTTGGGAGAGGACAGAGAAGAAAAAGAACCAAGGCATAGGAAATTTTATACACAAATTAAATAACATTGATGTTATTATTTTATATTATTATATAATGTAAATATATTTTTAATTGACAACACGTTAAAAATAATGTGAACATTCTCTCTTATCTTATGTGAATGTTCATAACACCTTTTCGAAAATTCTCTCTCATCCAATGTAGTGATATGGACGTTCACAATATGTGAACCTTCTTATTTTTAATTGACAACACATTAAAAATAGCGTTCATTCTATTTTTAATTGACAACACATTCTTATTCACAATGTGTAGTAATGTGAACATTCTCTCTCATTAATATAGTGATGTGAACGTTCACATTCGTATGTTTTAGTGTGAATATTCACATCATGTAATTGACAATACAATGACAAAAAATCATTTTAAATTAATGTGAATATCATGATGTGAATATTCATTTCAAATTAATATGAATACAATGACAGTCAACATTCTGATGCATGAGAACTACCAAATCATAATGACAATCAACATTAAATATCAACATTAATAGGAGCAATACCAAATCATAATGACAATCAACATTAAATATCGACATTAATAGGAGCAAGAGAGATTAAGGGTGTTTTGGTATTCTTACCTCAAATAGGATCTAATGGAATAGTCAAAAAGAATATGGGTTGGATGAAATAAAACTCTTAGAAAAAGAATTTACCAAAAAAGCTCTCTTAATGAGAACTACTAATATATTTTAACAATATTTTGCAATTATATATAGTATAAACAAATTTAGAAATATGAATTAATTTTCTTATACGTGTCAAGAATTAACAGATTTTAATATATTAATTAAACAATTAATAATTATATTTCTAATAAAAGAATTAATGTTTTTTCATATTTTATAAATTAAAAAAATCTAAGAAAATAGAGTTTTTAGAGCTTAAAGACCCATAATAGTTTGCAATTATATGTAGTATAGATAGATAATGTCACGACCCCAACCCGCCCCTAGTAGGATGGTGCCATGATGGCCAGTAATCCGAGATTACCCAAGGCCTCTTTCAAAGATTCACACACAACCGAGTACACATAGGGGGTTACAAACGCGGAAGCAATAACTTAAGGTACAAGTGGTCCATAAGAGCCGTGCATAGATCAAATGATATGGCATACATACTACGGTTCCACATTCGGTTACAGATAAACAAAATACATGATACATCTTGATCAAAAGGCTTCTCAAGCCGACATACACAAAATACAACGAGTACAAGCCAAGAAGCATGATTTTCAAGATTTGCCGACGTAAACACAGCATTGCCGACATAAACATAAGTCAAGCCGACATGACAAGAATCCAAACCAAGCTTGCAAAACATATCTAGGCGTCGCCGCCGTCCTGCTCATCACCTACATATATATAGAGAGGGTGAGCTTGGATACTCAGTGAATGGTGCAAGTAATAAAGGTTTTGCATGAATAATAGTCGAAGTCTCTCCAGGACAAAACATATCCAAAACTATATAAATATTAGCCGAGATTCTTTCAAAGCAAAACACATCAGAACTTTACAATTCAGGGGATGAACCGTATTCATGTAACAACCCTCACTTTGATTAAGTCATACTTGCATACATTCATGTGTAATCTTGTCTTGTTATGTCTATAAATCTTGTTATCTTGCTTTGTCTTATTTGACTTGAATTACTTGCTTAATCTTGTACCTTGCTTGGTATGTAGCCGAGGTCAGCTTAGCTTAGCTCGCCTTTAAACCTTTGTACTTGGAATCGTTTTGGGAACCTTGGTTGACCTCTATCTTCACCTCGGTATGTTGCCGAGATGTCACTCTTTGGGCCGATGTGTTTAGAGCCGAGGCCGAGATGTTTTGTGTTAACGATCCTTGTCCTTGGGAAGGTGTAGCCTAGACCGAGGTGTGGCACACCCAGGCCAAGGTGTGGCACCACTTAGTCAAGTGCCGACCTCCCTAGCCGATGTCCTTGTTATCTTTGCAGAAGTTTTGACTTTAGCCGATGTCCTTGCTAGCCGACGTGTTTTGCTACCAAGCTTGTTGTGTACGCTTTGTCAGAGACTTATCTAATCCATCAGTCACCTTTTGAACCGAACCAACCCGGTAGTACCACGTGTCCATTGTGGTTTAAGACGGTCGAGACTTAGAAACAAATCATTTTGGTCTCAAATCTTTGTTTTTAGAGAGAGAAGCTCTCAAGGGAGAAGAAGGAGCTTCTAGAGAGAGATAGGTGACGTTCGAGCTTGGTCTTGGTTGATCGAACCGTTAGATTTGTGATCGGAGGTGAGAATCTTGATCTGCTTCGGTTATTCCTATTGATTGTCAAGCTGCATTGCATGATTGGGTTTGTTTTGCATGCCATGCATGGATTTGGAGTTGGTTTTTGAAAGAAAGAGTTAGTACTCATGCATTCTTGATGAAAGTTGCACTTTGATCTAAAAGTTTATGGCAAGAGCCATGTTACTGTGGTGTTCTTGCATGTTCTTCTTGGTTGGGTACCCAGGTCCACGATTTTGAACCCTTAACATGAAAACCTCAGATTTCGTATAAATAAGTTAAGATTTCAGCATGCATGATCTTGATGTTCTTGATGATCTTGTTCTTCTTGTTCTTTGAAAGGAAACCCAAGTTTCCTGACCCTGTATTGATTGTGGCCGTCGGGTTCACACCTCGGCGAGGAGGTGTGGGACCTCGGCATGACCTGGACGGAACCCAGTGTGTTTTCCCAAGATGGGAAATAACGTTTTGACTCTTAGCATGTTTTGTTTTGTTATTGACTTGGATTCGGTGGGAGTGCCGAGATCATTACATGTATGTAAAACTTATTTTGAGAATGTGATTTGCCATGTGATTTGTCAGGACTTTGATCTTGCTTTGAGCCTACACTTGAAGACCGAGGTGAGTGGTGCTTTTAATAAAGCTATGTTAAACCGTTTTGATAAATCTTGTCTTGCTTTGTTTTGATGAAAGTATTTGTTAAGCATGAATGTTTAGCCTAATGCGATGTATCATTGTGAGCTTTGTCTTGATGCTATCTTGAGAAGTCCCTTGGCTGGAGGACTATAAACTTTCGCAGCACTAAGTGTAAAAGTCCCTTGGCTGGAGGACTATAAACTTCATGACACTAAGTGTAAAAGTCCCTGGTGGAGGACTATAAACTTCATGACACTAAGTGTAAAAGTCCCTTGGTCGAGGACTATAAACTTCATGACACTAAGTGTAAAAGTCCCTTGGTGGAGGACTATAAACTTCATGCAAACACTAAGTGTAAAAGTCCCTTAGTGGAGGACTCTAAACTTCATGACATCAATTGTCAAAAAGGGCTACGAGCCTAAGTGACACTAATCTCTTGCATAAAAAGGATACGGTCCTTTCTTGAAGAAGCCATTGTGTTAAAAAGGGCTACGGGCCTAAGTAACACAAGTCCCTTAGCTGGAGGACTATAAACTTTTGCAGCACTAAGTGTGAAAGTCCCTTAGCTGGAGGACTATAAACTTTTGCAGCATCATTTTGTCTAGAACGATTACGGATCGTATAAATCTTGGTTTTGCCGCTAATGGGCTAATACACGTACTGATTGTTTGGAAAGCTTTTGTCCTTGGTTGCCGATGTCATGAGCATCCCTTGAGAACTTGTAAGGTTTGAAAGATGAATACGGTTCATCCCTTGTCTTGGTAAAAGGTTTATTGTGTTTCGCTTTGAAGGACCTCGACTAATATTTGTATGGTTTTGGCATGCTTGTTTTGTACAGACTTCGGCTATATTCATGCAAAACCTTTATTATTAGTATCATTCACTGAGTTTCCATACTCACCCTCTATATATATATGTAGGTGATGAGCAGGACGGCGGCGACGCCTAGATGTGTTTACCAGCTTGTTTTGGATACTTGATTTACGTCGGCTTGTTTTGCATTCTTGTCGGCCATGCTGTGTCTACCTCGGCATTATATGTTTACGTCGGCATTTTGTATTTTCGTCGGCAAATCTTGAAAATCATGCTTCTTGGCTTGTATTCTTTGTATTTTGTAAATGTCGGCTTAGAAGCCTTTTGATCAAGATGTGAATTGTATTTTATTTTTGGACTGGTTGTAAGACTATTGTGTATATGTCTTTTCCTTTGATTTATGCACAGCTCTTATGGACCACTTGTATTTTGATTTATTGCTTCCGCATTTTGTAAGCCCCCTATGTGTACTCTGTTGTGTGTGGATTTTGGTAAGTTGGCCTTCGGTAATCACGGATTACTGGCCATCACGGCACCATCCTACTAGGGGCGGGTTGGGGTCGTGACAGAATGGTATCAGAGCACAAGTTCCTTAGTATACGTTATTCACACACTTTGAGTCCTAAAGAGCATAGGTATTCCCTTAGAGAGATGCTAGGGTTGCATCATATTATTTGCTATTTGAACAAGGTGTGCATTGTCTTGGCTTGCTTAATTGTTACTTGCTTGCGTGGTTATTTGTTATTTGCTTAAAAAGTCACACTTTGTATACTCATAGCATCATGAGGAGAGGTAGACCACCAGTTGCTCGGGGTCAGCCCGAAGACAGATTAGACAGATTGGAAAGGTTAGTGGAAGGTTTGGCCCGCGAGTTGAGACAAACCAGGCAGCAGTACGCTAGTGCCACTTCGACCCCGGCCGAGCAGACGAACGGCCGAAATGTAGTTCCACCTCCCCCAATGCCACAGGTTCCTCCACAACCAGCCTTATATGGAGATGGCACGATAGCTTTGATCAGGGAATTCAAGAAGATGAAACCACCGAGGTTCTCTGGAGGTATTGAGCCAATGAAGGCCGAGGCGTGGGTATTAGAAATGGAGAAACTGTTTGAGATCTTCCCCAGCACCGATGTTCAGAAGGTGACTTTGGCTGCGTTTACTTTAGACGACGATACTCGAAGATGGTGGATGATGATCAGAGGGACTAATCCTGGTTTAACTTGGGCAAGGTTTTTGGAACTGTTTTACAACAAGCATTTTCCCCTCAGTGTTCGGAATCGCAAGGCTACTGAATTTCAGACTTTGACGCAAAGCGGTTAATAGTGGCGGAATATGATCGCGTTTTCTTGAATTGGTAAGGTTTGTACCTCACATGACCAACGATGAATACATGAAGGCTAGAAAGTTTGAAAGTGGGCTTCGGACCGATTCAAGACCGGGTTAGCCTACTCAATATGTCGACCTATCTTAGAAGTCTTGGACAAGGCCATTTTGGTTAACTTGAACAGATACCAGAGCTCAGGAGAGAATCAGCGGAAGAGGCAGAACCATGATAGTCACCGAGCACAATTAGGCACCAAGAAGAAGATGAGCAAGGGCAGTACTAGTTATTCAAGGCAGGAAGGAAATACTAGGTCGACGTGTTCGGATTGTGGAAAACAACACTTCGGGGTTTGTCGTCGGACGACTGGAGCTTGCTATGAATGTGGAGAAATGGGTCATTTCGTGAAAGATTGTCCTAAGACAAAGGCCGAAACCAGCAAGAAAAGTGAGAACACCTCAGGTACCGTTCAGAAAGGTAATGCGGGGAAAGGACAGATGAGACAAGGCAGAGTATTTGCACTAGTACCCGGAGACACTCGAGAATCTTTGAAGGCGTGGTGTCGGTACACTCTCTATTTGCTCTCAAGATGCTTATGTCTTGATTGATTCGGGTTCTCGATTCGTTTGTATCTATTAAGTTTGCCGAGAGGATTGATAGGAATTTAGAACCCCTTCATTATGTGTTATCTGTGTCTACGCCATCTGGGAAGTGTATGATTGTTGCATCCATTTATAGAGCATGTGTTGTTATGATTGAAAATGTTGAATTGTTAGTTGACTTAATGCCTTTGGACATAGCCCATTTTGATGTTATACTGGGAATGGATTGGTTAGTGGCGAATTGCGCATCTATTAATTGTGTTTCAAAAAGTGTCACACTGAAACCCCCAAATCTAGCCGAGGTTACTTTTCAAGGGAAGGGAGTAGTGCCCCCACCTTACTTAATCTCATCCATGAAGGCCTGTAAGTTGATTCAAAAAGGGTGTAAGGGTTACCTGTGTAGTATACTAAGTAATTTGAATGGGAATGCTATTTTAGCCGACGTTCCGGTTGTTAATGAGTTCGCCGACGTTTTTCCAGATGACTTGCCTGGCCAATTAGTTGATAGGGAAATAGAGTTTACTGTTGATGTCATATCGGGAACCAGTAGATCTCCAAGACACCATATAGAATGGCCCACCGAGCTTAGAGAGTTGAAGCGCAAGCTGCAGGAATTGTTGGATAAGGGATTCATTAGGCGAGCACTTCACCATGGGGAGCACTGTTTTATTTGTCAAGAAAAGGATGGTACACTCGCCTTTGTATCGACTATAGAGAACTCAATAAGGTCACCATTAAGAATAAGTACCGATTACCTAGGATTGATGATTTGCTTGATCACTACAAAGCACGAGTCTTTTCTAAGATTGACCTTAGGTCGGGTTATCACCGACTTAAAGTTAAAGCCGAGGATGTTGAGAAGCGCTTTTGGACAAGATATGGTCACTACTGAGTTTTTAGTAATGCCTTTTGGGTGACCAATGCCCTTGCATTCATGGATTTAATGAACAGAGTCTTCAAGCCCCACTTAGATGAATTTGTGGTCGTCTTCATCGATGATATATTGATTTATTCCAAGAGTGAAGCTGAACATGAGAATCATTTGAGACTTGCCTTGCAGATCTTGAGAGACCGGAAACTGTATGCTAAGTTTAATAAGTGTGAGTTTTGGCTTTCCACTATTTCATTTCTGGGTCATGTGATAAATGAAGAAGGTATCTCGGTTGATCCTCGCAAAGTTGAAGCCGTAGTGAATTGGCCGAGGCCGACCAATGTATCCGAGGTTCGAAGTTTCCTAGGTTTGGCAGGTTATTACAGGAAGTTTGTGAAAGACTTCTCCAGGATTGCAGTTCCATTGACGCAATTGACTAAGAAAGGAGCACCGTATGAATGGACTGAAGATCGGGAGTTAGCCTTCCAGGAACTGAAGACGAGGTTAGTTACAGCACCAGTACTTGTACTTCCGTCAGGTAATGAGGAATTTCATATCTATAGTGATGCGTCGCATAAGGGTTTGGGCTGTGTACTAATGCAAAAAGGTAAAGTTATAGCATATGCATCTCGTCAGTTGAAGCCTCATGAAAAGAACTATCCTACCCATGATTTGGAGTTAGCGGCCGTTGTATTTGCTTTAAAAATTTGGCGTCACTACTTGTATGGAGCTTCTTGTCAGGTTTTTACAGATCATCAGAGTTTGAAGTACCTGTTCACTCAGAAAGAATTGAATTTGAGGCAGAGGAGATGGCTTGAGTTACTGAAGGACTATGATATGCAAATTCAATACCACCCCGGGAAAGCTAACAGCGTAGCCGACGCTTTGAGCAGAAAGTCAATTGGAAATTTGGCATGTCTGACCATGATTTCGGTAGAACCAACTGTTGTTGAAGAAGTAAAAGCAAGACAAATGGAGGATGAATTCTTCAGAAAAGTAGCCGAGGAGATTGTTACCAAGCCGAGGCCAGGATACACTTTTGAGAACCAAGTACTCAGGTTTGCAGGGAGATTGTGTGTAGCCGATGTTCCTGAATTAAAGAGGAAAATCTTACAGGAAGCTCACGCTTCCAAGTTTGCAGTTCATCCAGGAAATTCCAAGATGTATCAAGATGTAAAACAGACATTTTGGTGGCCGAATTTGAAGAGAGATATAGCCGAGTTCGTGTCCCAGTGTTTACATTGTTAGCAAGTAAAAGCAGAGCATCAAAGACCAAGAGGACTCCTACAACCTTTGCCGATCCCTGAGTGGAAATGGGAACACATCTCCATGGATTTTGTAGTTGGGTTGCCGAAGACACAGAAAGGTACGGATTCGATTTGGGTTGTTGTTGATAGACTAACTAAGTCAGCACACTTTTTGCCTGTTAAGACTACCTTCAGCGCCGATCAACTTGCCTTGGTATATGTGAACGAGATTGTCAGACTTCATGGAGTGCCGATGTCGATCGTGTCGACGAGATCCTAAGTTTATTTCAGATTTTGGCGAGAGTCTCTGAGAGGGCTTTGAGGAGCCGGTGAGATTTAGTCTGACTTTTCATCCCCAGACGGATGGACAATCAGAGAGAACAATTCAAACACTTGAAGATATGCTTAGACTTTGTGTATTGGATTTCCAAGGAAATTGGGCAGTGCATTTACCCTTAGTAGAATTCGCTTACAACAACAGTCATCAAGCTAGTATTGGCATGGCACCGTATGAGGCTTTGTATGGGAGGAAATGCAGGTCGCCGATATGCTGGACCGAAGTTGGAGACAGAGCTCTGCTTGGTCCCGAACTGATTCAAGTAACAACCGAGAAGATTAAACTTATTCAACAGAGGATTAAGACTGCCCAGAGCCGACAAAAGAGTTATGCCGACCAGAGAAGGAATGAGCTGGAATTCGAAGTTGGGGATCATGTATTCCTGAAAGTTTCACCAATGAAAGGGGTTTCTAGATTTGGGAAGAAAGGTAAGTTAGCGCCCCGTTATATTGGGCCATTTGAAATTCTTGACAAGGTTAACACCGTTGCATACAGACTTGCTCTGCCGCCAGAATTGAGCCAAGTCCATAATGTATTTCACATTTCAATGCTAAGGAAGTATATTCGGGATCCACTGCATGTGATTGATTTCTCTGGAATCGAAGTTAACGAGAACTTAGATTATGAAGAGAGGCCGACGTCTATTGTTGACAGACAAGTTAGGCAATTGAGAAACAAGTCAATCCCAATGGTAAAGGTGGAATGGAAAGAGCATTACGGCAAAGATGCCACATGGGAAATGGAAGAGGAAATGAAAATCCGACATCCAGAATTATTCTTGGAACAAGGTATCTTAAGTTTGGGGACCAAACTTCTTTAAGGGGGGTAGGCTGTAACAACCCTCACTTTGATTAAGTCATACTTGCATACATTCATGTGTAATCTTGTCTTGTTATGTCTATAAATCTTGTTATCTTGCTTTGTCTTATTTGACTTGAATTACTTGCTTAATCTTGTACCTTGCTTGGTATGTAGCCGAGGTCAGCTTAGCTTAGCTCGCCTTTAAACCTTTGTACTTGGAATCGTTTTGGGAACCTTGGTTGACCTCTATCTTCACCTCGGTATGTTGCCGAGATGTCACTCTTTGGGCCGATGTGTTTAGAGCCGAGGCCGAGATGTTTTGTGTTAACGATCCTTGTCCTTGGGAAGGTGTGGCCTAGACCGAGGTGTGGCACACCCAGGCCAAGGTGTGGCACCACTTAGTCAAGTGCCGACCTCCCTAGCCGATGTCCTTGTTATCTTTGCAGAAGTTTTGACTTTAGCCGATGTCCTTGCTAGCCGACGTGTTTTGCTACCAAGCTTGTTGTGTACGCTTTGTCAGAGACTTATCTAATCCATCAGTCACCTTTTTGAACTGAACCAACCCGGTAGTACCACGTGTCCGAGCTGTGGTTTAAGACAGTCGAGAGACTTAGAAACAAATCATTTTGGTCTCAAATCTTTGTTTTTAGAGAGAGAAGCTCTCAAGGGAGAAGAAGGAGCTTCTAGAGAGAGATAGGTGACGTTCGAGCTTGGTCTTGGTTGATCGAACCGTTAGATTTGTGATCGGAGGTGAGAATCTTGATCTGCTTCGGTTATTCCTATTGATTGTCAAGCTGCATTGCATGATTGGGTTTGTTTTGCATGCCATGCATGGATTTGGAGTTGGTTTTTGAAAGAAAGAGTTAGTACTCATGCATTCTTGATGAAAGTTGCACTTTGATCTAAAAGTTTATGGCAAGAGCCATGTTACTGTGGTGTTCTTGCATGTTCTTCTTGGTTGGGTACCCAGGTCCACGATTTTGAACCCTTAACATGAAAACCTCAGATTTCGTATAAATAAGTTAAGATTTCAGCATGCATGATCTTGATGTTCTTGATGATCTTGTTCTTCTTGTTCTTTGAAAGGAAACCCAAGTTTCGACCTGTATTGATTGATTGTGGTTCGGGTTCACACCTCGGCGAGGAGGTGTGGGACCTCGGCATGACCTGGACGGAACCCAGTGTGTTTTCCCAAGATGGGAAATAACGTTTTGACTCTTAGCATGTTTTGTTTTGTTATTGACTTGGATTCGGTGGGAGTGCCGAGATCATTACATGTATGTAAAACTTATTTTGAGAATGTGATTTGCCATGTGATTTGTCAGGACTTTGATCTTGCTTTGAGCCTACACTTGAAGACCGAGGTGAGTGGTGCTTTTAATAAAGCTATGTTAAACCGTTTTGATAAATCTTGTCTTGCTTTGTTTTGATGAAAGTATTTGTTAAGCATGAATGTTTAGCCTAATGCGATGTATCATTGTGAGCTTTGTCTTGATGCTATCTTGAGAAGTCCCTTGGCTGGAGGACTATAAACTTTCGCAGCACTAAGTGTAAAAGTCCCTTGGCTGGAGGACTATAAACTTTCGCAGCACTAAGTGTAAAAGTCCCTTGGCTGGAGGACTATAAACTTTCGCAGCACTAAGTGTAAAAGTCCCTTAGCTGGAGGACTCTAAACTTTCGCAGCATCAATTGTCAAAAAGGGCTACGGGCCTAAGTGACACTAATCTCTTGCATAAAAAGGATACGGTCCTTTCTTGAAGAAGCCATTGTGTTAAAAAGGGCTACGGGCCTAAGTAACACAAGTCCCTTAGCTGGAGGACTATAAACTTTTGCAGCACTAAGTGTGAAAGTCCCTTAGCTGGAGGACTATAAACTTTTGCAGCATTATTTTGTCTAGAACGATTACGGATCGTATAAATCTTGGTTTTGCCGCTAATGGGCTAATACACGTACTGATTGTTTGGAAAGCTTTTGTCCTTGGTTGCCGATGTCATGAGCATCCCTTGAGAACTTGTAAGGTTTGAAAGATGAATACGGTTCATCCCTTGTCTTGGTAAAAGGTTTATTGTGTTTCGCTTTGAAGGACCTCGACTAATATTTGTATGGTTTTGGCATGCTTGTTTTGTACAGACTTCGGCTATATTCATGCAAAACCTTTATTATTAGTATCATTCACTGAGTTTCCATACTCACCCTCTATATATATATGTAGGTGATGAGCAGGGCATGACGCCTAGATGTGTTTAGACTTGTTTTGGATACTTGATTTACGTCGGCTTGTTTTGCATTCTTGTCGGCCATGCTGTGTCTACCTCGGCATTATATGTTTACGTCGGCATTTTGTATTTTCGTCGGCAAATCTTGAAAATCATGCTTCTTGGCTTGTATTCTTTGTATTTTGTAAATGTCGGCTTAGAAGCCTTTTGATCAAGATGTGAATTGTATTTTATTTTTGGACTGGTTGTAAGACTATTGTGTATATGTCTTTTCCTTTGATTTATGCACAGCTCTTATGGACCACTTGTATTTTGATTTATTACTTCCGCATTTTGTAAGCCCCCTATGTGTACTCTGTTGTGTGTGGATTTTGGTAAGTTGGCCTTCAGTAATCACGGATTACTGGCCATCACGGCACCATCCTACTAGGGGCGGGTTGGGGTCGTGACAATTCATCTAACAAGTCTTACAAGCCCCAAGGGATGCTTACTGGCATCAGCAAAACACAAATCAATAGCTTTCCGAACAAGCAAATCCACGCGGTAAACCGTCGGTGGCAAAACAAGGGACTGCACGATCCGTAATCGATTAGTCAAAGGTGCTGCGAATGTTTAGAGTCCTCCAGCATGAGGGACTTGTGTTACTTAGGCCCGTAGCCCGCTTTAACACGATAGTCTTGTGTTACTTAGGCCCATAGCCCGCTTTAACACGATAGTCTTTCCCAGAAAGGACCATTCCTTTTAACACGAGGGTACTGCACAAGTTTAGAGTCCTCCAGTACAAGGGAGTTTTTATTACTTAGTGCTGCGAAAGTTTAGAGTCCTCCAGCACAAGGGACTTTCCAAAGATGATATCAAAACAAAGCTTATACGCGATACATCAAAATAAGGCTAATCATTCATGCTTATCAAATACTTTCATCAAAACGAAACAAAGCAAGATTTATCAAAACTTTATAACATAGCTTTATTAAAAATACCACTCACATAGATCTTCTCGGGTGTAGGCTCAAAGCAAGGATCAAGGACCTACAATCACATGGCAAATACATTCTCAAAACGAGCTTCACATGCATGCAAATGATTTCGGCATTCACACCAAATCTATGCCAATAACAAAGCAGAACTTGCTGGGAGTTAAAACACTGTTTTTCATCTCATGAAAACACACTGGATACCAACCAGGTCTTTGCCGAGGTCCCACACCTCCTTGCCGAGGTGTGGTCCCGATGGCCACTTCAAAAGCAAAGTCAAGAAAGCCTAAGTTTCCCTTTGAATAACATGAAGAATCAAGAACATCAAGAACATGCATTGCTTAAATCACAACTTGTTTATACAAAGAAAAATCTGAGATTCCATGCTAAGAGTTCAAAAACATGGACCTGGGTACCCACACAAGGAAATCGCGTGAAAACAAACACAAAACATGGTTTTTGACATAAACTTCCGGATCAAAACAAGACTTTTCTTCAAGAACACATGAACATTATTTCCTCTTCCAAAACCAACTTCAAATCAATGCATGGTATGCAAAACAGATTCGATCATGCAATGCAGCTTGATAATCAATAAGAATAACCAGAGTAGATTAAGATTCAGACCTCAAAACTCGAATCTAACGGTTCAAACTCCAAAGATCAAGCTCGAAAATCAACTTCTCTCTCTAGAACTCTACCTTCTTCCTCTAGAGCTTCTCTCTCTAAAGGCAAAGATTTGAGACAAAATAATTTGTTTCTAGGTCTGCCGGCTGTCTTAACATTCAGTTCGGACACGTGGCCTTACCGAGTTGGTTCAACTCAAAAGGGTGACTGATTGATAAGACAGGTCTCTGACAAAGCGTATTCAACAAGCTAGATGGCAAGACACATCGGCAAGTAGTGATATCGGCTTAAGTCAAATCTTCGGCAACAGGGTAACAAAGACATCGGCTAGGGAGGACAACACTTGACTAAGCTATGCCACACCTTGGCCTGGATGTGCCACACCTCGGTCTAGGCCATACCTGCCCAGGAACGAAGATCACTATATGCAAAACACCTCAGCCTAGATAGCGACATCTCGGCTAACATGTCGGGGTGAAGATGGATGTAACAACCCTCATTCTTGACTTAGCTATACTTGCATACATCCATGTGTGACCTTGTCTTGATATGTTATGAATCTTGTTAATCTTGTTTCGGCTTGCCATGTTTTAGTATTGCTTGCTTGATTTTGATCCTTGCTCGGTTGTGACCGAGATCATCTTGAGATTAGTTCACTTTTGAACCCTTGTACTTAGAACCACTTGGCAGACCTCTATCTTCACTCCGGCATGTTAGCCGAGATGTTTGTGTTTGAGATCCTTGTTCTCGGGCAGGCATGACCTGGGCCGAGATGTGGCACACCCCGGCCAAGGTGTGGCACAGCTCAGTCAAGTGTCGTCCTCCCTAGCCGAGGTATTTGTTACCCTGTGCCGAAGTTCCGCCTTTGGCCGATGTTGTTGATGGCCGAGGTGTTCTCGCCATCTAGCTTGTCGTGGACGCCTTGTCTAGCTTGTTGTGGACGCTTTGTCAGAGACTTGTCTTGTCAATCAGTCACCTTTTGAGTTAAACCAACCCGGTGACGCCACGTGTCCGAGCTTGTCAGCCGGCAGACTAATGCATCATTTTGTATCTTTTGTGTATCTTTTGTATCATTTTGTTATAAGTCTTGTTCTTGTAGAGAGAGAGAGAAACACTAGAGAGGAAGAAGTAAAGTTCTAGAGAGAGAAGTCGATCTTCCAAGCTTGATCCTTAGAGTTTGAGCCGTTGGATTCGTGATCTGAGGTTAGAATCTTGATCTCCTCTTGTTGTTCTTGTTGAACATCTAGCTGCATTGTACGATTGAGTTGTTTTGCATGCCATGCATCGATTTGAAGGTTCGGTTTTGAAAGAGAACATGGTATTCTTGAATTCTTGATAAAAAGCCTATTTTGATCCGAAAGTTTTGAACAAGAACCATGTCTTTGTGTTTGTTTTGCATGACCTTCTTGAGTGGGTACCTAGGTCCATGTTTTTAAAACTCTTAGCATGAAATCTCGGATTTTGTATAACCAAGTTATGATTTCAGCATGCATGTTCTTGTAGTTCTTGAGGACCCTGTTCTTCACTTTGAATGTGGCCCTTGGACCACACCTCGGCGAGGAGGTGTGGGACCTCGGCAAGACTGGTTGGTACCTGGGTATTTTCTTGAGATGAGAAGCTTGTTTTGAGAATGTATTTGCCATGTGTTTGTAGGACCTTGACCCTTGCTTTGAGCACACTTGAAGACCAAGGTGAGTGGTATTTCTAGTAAAGCTATGTTATAAAGCTTTTAATGAATCTTGCTTTGCTTTGTTTTGATGAAAGTATTTGTTAAGCATGAATGTCTAGCCTATTTCGATGTATCTTGTGTAAACCTTGTTCTGATGCTAACCTTGAAAAGTCCCTTGTGCTAGAGGACTCTAAACTTTCAGTAGCACTAAGTATAAAAAGGATACGGTCCTTTCTTGAAAAGAGTATTTGGTTAAAAAGGGCTACGGGCCTAAGTAACACAAATCCCTTGTGCTAGAGGACTCTAAACTTTCGTAGCACTAAGTATAAAAAGGATCGGTCCTTTCTTGAAAAGAGTATTTGGTTAAAAGGGCTACGGGCCTAAGTAACACAAGTCCCTTGTGCTAGAGGACTCTAAACTTTCGTAGCACTAAGTATAAAAAGGATACGGTCCTTTCTTGAAAAGAGTATTTGGTTAAAAGGGCTACGGGCCTAAGTAACACAAGTCCCTTGTCTTTGGAGGACTATAAACTTTCGATACCCTTGTTTAATCGATTACGGATCGCATACCTCTTGTTTTGCCACGACGGTTTACGCGTGGATATGTTTTGCTTTCGGAAAGCTTGCCTTGTATTTGCCGGCGTCCGTGACATCCCTTGGTTTACTTGTTTTGAAGAAGAATGAATACGGTTCATCCCTTGATGTATAAGTTTTGACAGAAATCTTGTTTTGCCGATGTTAGTAAGCATCCTTGAGATTGTAAGACTCGTTAGATGAATACGGTTCATCCCTTGATTGGTACAACTTTGATGTGTTTGTTCAGAAGAACCTCGGCTAAGGTTTGTATGGTTTTGACTCGTTTTGCCTTGATGTAATCTTGATGTAAACTTGAATGGTTTGATGAGTTTTGTTTTGAAGGACCTCGGCTATATTCATGCTAAAACCTTTATTATTAGTACCATTCATCGAGTTTCAAGACTCACCCTCTCTATATATATGTAGGTGACGAAGCGGGGCGGCGACGCCTAGTTGTGTCTTCTGAGCTTGTTTTGGACTCTTGTCATGTCGGCTTGGATTTTATGTCGGCCATTTTGTGTTTACCTCGACAGCGTGTATTTATGTCGGCAAATCTTGAAGATTATGCTTCTTTGGCTTGTAATTCTTTGTTTTTGCACATGTCGGCTCTAGAAGCCTTTTGATCAAGATTGTAATATGTATTTTTGTTTGTCAGCAGTTAATGATAAACTATGTCTTGTATGTCATCTCATTTGATTTATGCACAGCTCTTCTGGACCACTTGTATTTGATTATCGCTTCCGCATTTGTAAGCCCCTTATGTAAACTCTGTTTGTGTGTGAAACTTTGTAAGAGGCCTTTGGTAATCTTGGATTACTGGCCATCATGGCACCATCCTACTAGGGGCTGGCTGGGGTCGTGACAATAGAGGTCAACCAAGTGGTTCCAAAATGGTTCTAAGTACAAAGGTTCAGCGGAGAACTAGGTTCAAGATGACCTCGGCTACACCAAGCAAGGAACAAAATCATGCGAGCAATACTTAAACAAAACAAGACAAGTCTTAAACAAAACAAGACAAGACAAAATTTACAGGCACCACGTAACAAGACAAAATCACACATGAAGTATGCAAGTATGACTAAATCAAAGTGAGGGTTGTTACAGATAAGTTAGTCAATAGTGTTTTTTTTAAATTATTTTTTAATTAAAAAATTCACAAATTTAGGTGGAAGTCTTCACAATGCTTCCCACAAAAATTTAAAATATAGTATAGTATAGATATAGATATATAGATTTTAAATTTAATTTTTTATAATTAGTGCAATGACAATAGTTTCCTTAATAGTGTGGGTTTTTTATTTTGGGAAGGGATGAGAGAGATTTCCTTATTAATGTGTAAGTTTTTTTAATAAAAAAAGGAATGTCATAAATTATGGACATATATTTGGTAAGAGTCTTAAAATTTCAATTTCAATTTTTATTAGTCAATGAAAAATATTCTTCACTCATAATATTTTTCATTATTGCTATGCATTAATAGATTAGCATACTTATTTAAGCTAACACCAACAAGTATGAAACAAATAAATGGAATAATAATAAGAAAAGTAGTGCATGAATGGGCCCAAACAAAATTATGTGCATACTATTAAAATAGAAATGATAAATAAAAACTAAATTAAATTCAAACAAAACAACAAAAATAAAATCTAATGCATCCAAGACAAATAATATTAAACTAGGGTAAATTACACTAATATCCCTAAAGTTTGGTCTGATTACATCTTATTCCTTGACATTTTAAAAATTACATTCTCACCCTTGTGATTAATAGTCTCATTTCACAGAATTTGGGATTGCTGCTGCGCATCTCACGCAGCAACAACTGTTGTGCACCAAAATGGACTCATTTCAGGGCCCATTTTGATAATTCGAGCTGTTCACATTTTAGAACATATCAAGTAGAACATGCCTGCAAAAACATAAGTTAATCAGATATCGTTTACCTATTCATCCACTCACATTTTTATTCATTTTAATACTTTAAATCACAATTATTATTTATTTTTGTAGATACAAATGTAAGTGGATGAATGTGTAAATGATATCTGATTAACTTGAATTTTTTACAGGTATGTTTTACATGATGTATTCTAAAATATGAACGGTTCGGATTATCAAAATGGGCCCCAGAATAGGCCCATTTCGATGCTGTGATTCTTCTTAGCTCGCAAGGCAAAGAAGAACCCCAATTCCTATTTCACAATCCCCTACTTATATAGAAGGCAATAACTCTTGATAGAAAAATAGAGAAAATTACATTGAAAAAAAAAAAAAAAAAAAAAGCAAATTAAAGGGAAAAAAAATAGAGGAAATAAAGCAAAATAAGAAAAGAAAGAGTGTTTGAGTTCAATATTTTCATCCTATCTAAATAATTACAATGACAGGAGGTTAATGTAATTTTTCAAACGTCAAGAAATAATATGTATTAAATTCAAATCTTAGGAGTGTAAGTGTAATTTAACCATTAAACTATGAGCATCTGTTATTAAAGTGGTGCATCCCTTTGAAATTCGAATCGACTTTTGGGATTGACACTGATGAATGCAAGCATATAGGATGCCTCACTACAACACTACCAAAAAAAAAAAAAAAATTAGAGATTAAAATTTAGGGATAAAATTATTTTTTAGGAATTAAATATTTTTATTGTGAAAAGTATTATTATATTTTTAGTAAGGAAAATTGGATATTAGTGATAAACTATTATCCTTTTGGGAAGAAATTTTTTATCTTAAAAAATAAACCATTTTGAAACCAAATTATTTTATCCCTAAAAGTCTACTTATTAGTTATGTTTTCAAAATTTTATTGCTAAAAATATTATTTTTGACTTTTCGGAACGGCTAGTGACTATTCTCACGACGATAGAAATTGATCATAAATGTCTTTTGCAATAAAATTTTCACTTTTAGAGATCAAAAAATTCAATTTCTAAAACTCTTATATGTTGTAGTGTAAGTTATTTTTAAAATATTTAAGCCCATTTATCGACCAAATATTATATATTAAACATTTAAAAAATCAATTTTTTTTTTACAAATTGTCACATTACTATCTTTTTTTTTTCTTTCTTTCTTTGCATATATTTTTGTAAAAAGTCAAAAAAATTATTAAAATAAGGATAAATTACAAATACACCTCCGAGATTTTATTAAAATACGAATCGCTCTCTATGGTTTTGAAAATTACATTCTACCACGAAGTTTCTAATCTTATAACAAATTACCCATTCTATTAATAAATCATTAGGCACTGTTTGGGAAGTGGTTTTGTGGGCTTTTTTGGCTATTTTAGCCACAAAAGACAAAAGGGTAAACTACTAATAGGTCCTACTTTTGAGACTTATTACCCATTAAGTCCTATTGATAAATTTATTAAGTGATAAAGATAAATTTATCAGTCTTTTATTTTTATGAATAAATTTATAGTGATAAATTTATCATTCTCTTTATTTTTATGAATAAATTTTTAGTGATAAATTTATCACTCTCTTATTTTTGTAGTGTTAAATTTATTAGTTAGGACCTGTAGGTAAATAAGTCTAGTTAATAGGACTAATTGGTAAGTACCATAATCATTACACTCTTCTCTCACAAAAAAAGCCAAAAAGGCCAAAAAAAACCAAGCTTTTTAGCCCAGGCTAAAATAGCAAAAAAATCCAAAAAGCTAAAAAGCCAACCCACTTTCCAAACCAACCCTAAGTCAATTAACAGTTTTTAATGATATTAAAAATATGTTTCATTTAATAATTAATTTAGATAATTTTATTAATTTATAAGAGAGAAATTATAAATTTTATTTTTTCAATTAATTCTGTTAAATGAAAAATTTTAATAAAAATATATTTGTAATTTTTTAAACTACAAAAACTAATCTATATTTTAAATAAATCTCAAAAAATGTATTTATAATTTATCTCTAAAATAACATGTTCTCACACGTCGCCTTAATATATATATATATATATAGATTTTGTGTGATAATAAAAATCTTTTCTAAACCGACTCTATGATCGAGCGAGAAAGTTGCTTAGTTCCACAAAAACTCAAATTTCGCATCCACACACGTCCATAAATCAAGGAAAATTATTCAATACTCCCGGAGCACCACGTGTCTATATTCCAAACCAATCACCAATTAGTTAGCCTCATATTGTTCCCCCATCCCAACATAAATCGTGGGCCTTTGCATCTCTCCACCAATCAAAATCTTATAGAGCACCACGTGTCCGTACTCCGGGAGTATTGAATGATCACCCATAAATCAAACAAACAAACGCATCCTCTATTCCAAATCTTCTCCATAAATCTTCCCCTATTCCAAATCTTCTCCATAAAAATTCTTCTTCATACGCCTAACACACACACACACACACAGTCTCTCTCTCTCTCTCTCTCTCTCTCTCTCTCTCTCTCTCTCTCTCATTTTTTTGTTCTCTCTAGAAATCAATCAAACCATGTATTTCATCGTCAGCCCATCAGAGGTCCTCGCCGTCACCGGCTGCGGAATCCCCGACATCAAGCTCGCCAAAAAGAAGTGGATATGGCCGGGCCAAAAGTTCACCCGAGTCGACATCTCACCGGTCAACTACACCTTGAAGTGCATGAGCTATGGCAGAGAAACTCCCATTCATACTTCTTCTTTGTCTTCATGATCGGCTCGAGGTCATTGTGAAGAGAGCATGTTAATCTTATAAAGCTCATATCCTGCACGACAAGCTCTCGAACCACGCCACGGAGCTTGTGCGAGGAGTCATCGAGGCGAGACTCGAGTTCTCATTGCCTCGATGACTATGGAGCAGATCTTTAAGGGAACTAAGGAGTTTAAGTAGGAGGTTTTTGATAAGGTTCAACTTGAACTTGATCAATTTGGGCTTCATATTTATAATGCTAATGTTAAGCAGTTGGTTAATGTGAGAGGGCATGAGTATTTTTCTTATCTGGGGCAGAAAACTCAGATGAAGGCTACCAATCAAGCCAGGCTATATATTATTTGTAACTTTTTTTTTTTTCTTATGTATTGATTTTGGTGTATAGAAATTATAAGTATTAGGGTTTTAAATACACGGCTGTTATCAAAATATAGGGAGTATTAGGGTTTCTGGTATGATTGATAATATTGTTCGATATGAAGCTATAAATCTTAGATATCAAGTTTCAATCTCATGATTTTTTAAAATTATCTTTGTAAACTAAAAAAAAAAAAAAAAAAGTTTCATAGCCGGCCCTATCACCTGTGCTTCTTTTGGAGTTTTTATTTATTTATTTATTTTAATTAGGCTATTTTTATTTTTAGTTTACCTTTTTCAAAATTATGTTTTCTTTTTTACTTATAGATACCTATCTTAGAAATTTTTTTTTTTTTTTTTTTTGGGAAAAAACTTGTAGCATAAATTAATTTTCTTACTTGTAGATCCCTATCTTAACAATTAAAATTTTATAATGAAAAAACTTTAGCAAAAACAAAAACAAGCCAATTTTTGTAAGTTTTTTTTTTATTAATATAGAATTTGGCTTATTTTTATTTTAGTAAAAAAAATTTTAAAAATTAACTCAATTTTTTATTTTGTTTTTTAGAATAATCTAGCCAAGACTACCTAAAAAGTTTTTTTTTTTTAAATTACTAAAAAATAAATAATAAATAAATAAATATGAATCAAGAAAGTTTTTAGTTTCAATAATGATGAACTTCAATTTTACAATGTGCATTGACTGTATTTTTTGTATAGATTGATGTTGCAGAGGCAAAGATGAAGGGTGAGATCGGCTCAAGCAACAAGAAGGGCTAACAACACAAAATCTTTGTGAAAATTGACGCAGAGCGAAGATTATAGCGCCAAAGAGGCAAGGAGAGGGAAAGAAGGAGGAAGTAAAAGTGAAAACAAAGTACAAATATTTGAGAACCAAAAAGGCGGTGGCGTGGCGGAGGCAAATCTTGAGTTAAGAAAGCGAGTGAGCCCAGTTGGCCCGGTGGCGGAGGTGGAATCGGCTAAGGCGGTGGCATTGAGGAGGCGAGTTGCGAGAGGCGATGGAAGAGAAGAATGCTTTGACTCAGTTGGAGAAGCTCAAGGCTAAGAATTTGAGCAAGGCTAGCGTGGAGTATGAAATTAAGTTAATTTAATTTAATGTTTTGATTTTATGTTTAATGCAGTTTAATGTTTGATTTAGTATGATTAATGTGATTTGATGCAATTTTATGTTAGGGGTTTTTAGAAAAAAATTTGAAATTTTTTATGGGAGATTTATTGAAAAATCCTTTTTCAATATTCACAGAATCCTAATTCTCATATTTAAAGTATAGAAATATTTTTTGAACGGTTAGCAATTTGGTGTGTGAAGGTTCATATTGATAGTGTAAATATTCACATTGACAAGTTAGCATTCACACCACATTGACGGTGTGAACATTCACATTGACAATTTGAACATTCACATTGTAAATGTGAATATTATTAGGGTTATTTTGATAATTATGTCACTTATAGAACTTATTGGAATATAAAAAAATAATGTGGATTAAATACAATATTAGGTGAAAGGGATTTGTAAAAAAAAATGCTCCATTTTTAATGAGAATTGAAAAAAAATAGTTTTGATTGAAAGGCAGTTTTTTTATGCTACCTTTTCAATTTTAACTAACATTTTTAAACTTTTAGGAAACTTTTAGAGATAAAAACAGTGTAATGAAAATCCAAAAAAAAAAAGAAAGTCAATTAAAGCTCAGAATGGGAAAAGTAAGGAAAAAAAGAGGGGAAAGGAAGAAAAGGAAGAGAGGGGGAAGGAAAAAAAAAAAATTGATTTTGATTTTGATTTGAGTTTGGATTCAGAACAGAGGAAGGAGGGGAAGGAAGAGAGGGGAAGGAAAAAAAAAAAAAGTGCCAAAACGACGTCGTTTTGGCACCTCGAGCCATTCGGGCGTTGGTAAATTCGAGCTATGAATCGCTATTGAATTATATTACTCTATTAGTTTTATTTGTTCTATGAATACTCTTGTAACGCCCTCAAAATAATGATATTAAACCAACAATATTAACATGCTATGATATATAAGAGATCCACGTCCTTCCATTCATCAGAGTGCTATTACAAAAGGTATTACATGTTAACAACAAAAGCAAATGCCCTACAGACTTCTGACTTTCAAGTTACCACTTGGTTGCAAGAAAGTAGAGTGCTAACTCATTTACACATTAAGCCCTAGGCTTGAATTTACATGTAACACTGCAAAAGGAAGGACAACCAAAAAGTCCGTCCGCCACTAGCCTTCCAAGCTAAGTCCTTGGAGGTGGCATGCTACGATGCACGAAAATGATGTTCCCATATAGGGTGAGCCACAGCCCAAAGAGAAATATACTAAGCGGTTATAAATAATGACTAAAAGATTAACAATTGATAGATGGTCAATTCTTTTACATTCTTTCATCACTTCAACAAATATAAACAAAACGTTACATTCATACTTTCCATGACAAGCATACATGCTTTCGCCAATATATTTCTAGATAAGCATACATGCTCTATCTACGGAGTTCATCCCCTATCTCCTCGGTAACATCCGGTTTAGAGGTCCATCCCCTATCTTCCCTAAACCATGAGTACATCCCTATCTCCTCCAACACAACACAATGCATATATATCACAATTATACACATCACATATCAATACATAAAATCAATGTATTCTTTCCATCGTCATAACCCATGACCCAATTCTACTTCAATTCCTCATTTTCCACAATTAATTATTCACATTAATTAATCAATGTAATTAGGTTTCCATAATTAACATTACAACCCTTAGGTTCCAATTTCACTAATGTTTCAACATTAATTCCATGTTTCTATACCAAACATGCTTCTAGGTTTATTATAGACAAAACCCCAAACTTTTATAAAATTACACAATGGCCCAAAGTTTCCCAAAATTACACAACAACTACCAACATATCAAAATGCTAAAATTCAAAGACAAAATCCATAAAGAGGAGTAGGATATCCCTACCTCAAAAGATGAGCTCCAAAGGAGAAGGACCCAAAACCAAAATGCTCCAAACACCAAACTATTCGGATCAAAATGACGCCCTCGACGATCAACACCCTTTTTGTGAAGACAAAAGGTGAACAACACACTCTAGCTAGATCAACACTTAGAGAGAAGTTATGGTTTTTGAGTGAGAAGCTCTGAAAATGGTGTTTTGATAAAGTAAGAGAAAGAAGATAAGTCAAAAAGTGATTTAAAATGCCCAGTCCCACTCAGTTATACGACAGGTCCGCTCGAGCGTAAGACTCTCCGCTCGAGCGTAAAGACACATAAACAGTTCCGCTGGCGCAACATTGTCCGCTCGAGCTCCAAGACACAGACACAAAGTTCGTCCGCTCGGCGTAGATCGGCCGCTTCGGCGCAGTCTCCTCGGAACTCTCACCAAAAACATACTATGCGCTCGGCGCTAAAGACCCGCTCGGCCTTGAAACCACACTTGCAGAAGTTTTGCAGGTGCACGAAATCTTGAAGGTGCATTCTCCGCCGGCGCCAAAACCTCCGCTCGAGCGTACAAGCAACAACAACCCATCCGCTCGAGCGTAAACATGTCCGCTCGAGCGGACCAGTCAAAACCTGGGCAACTAGACTTGGTTCTTAGGCTTAACCAACCTGTGACAAACCTGCCCAACACATCCTATAACTCAATAACAAAGCAAGAAAGGACGTAAATAAGACAATACTCAATTACCAACATCCACGGACACATGTCCGGACCACTATACAACAAGGGGTAAACCCGGGACCGCTATAACTCTATTGCCTAGGGGAAAACAACACAAGTCTTAAGATCTGAATAGTGAATAGTAATCAAGCATTCTTACTTGTTGATTCACAAAGTAGCTATTTGGGCCATTTTGGAAAGTCGGCAATGCTTTGCTAGCTTACAATCTTAGTACTGACCATCTTAATTCAATGGCAAGATCACAATTTTTTTCATGATTTTGCTTTTAGATGAAGTGGATGTTCGAAAAATGGTTTAATATAGGCATATTTTTTAGCCCAAATTTGAGTGGGTCCCAAACGTCTTTTGGGGTTGGTCCGAAGAGGTGACGTGTTCCTTGCCGCGTGGCAAGTCACACGGTGAAGACGGAACGTCAAAACCATTTATGAGTGAATGGGAAGTTGACATCGTTTCTGGGTCTAACATTCATTTTTTTAAGATAAAATTCATTTGAATTTTTTCAATAAAATTATTGTGGGAATTTAATTTAATTCTAAATTCAAATTTTGGGTTCTTGAGTGGTTTCCTAAAGTTTGTAATTGAGGGAATTTAATTTAATTCTAAATTTAAATTTTGGATTCCTAAGTAGTTTCCTAAAATTTGTACCTCTTTTCTTTATTTATTAAACTATTCAATTTGTTATATATATATATATATATATTTTCAAATAGTTTAATAAATAATGTTCCAATAGCTTTTTTAATCTAAGACCAACGGTTGCTTTTCAGAAAGTTTGAATATTAATGTTCAAATAGGCAACGGCAGAAATCTGTTCAAACAGTTCAGATTTGTTTGAATTTTGATTCAAACCTGTTCACTTCCAGGTTGCACCTGTTCGGGTCAGATCAAGTTGCCTATATATATTAATCCATTTCCAGCAGTCCGAAAGTAGTGAGAACAGTCTGAAAAACACCTTCTTTGCTGTCCAGATTATATTTTGCATTTTAATCTTCGTTCTAGTTTAAAGAAAAATAAAAGAGAGTATAGAACACAAGGTTTGGTTCACCGTACAAATTTGTTTGGTGTGCTACAACAATTTTGTGAAGATCATTGTATCCTGGGAGATAGACGCCACTCAACCGTAAGCACCGTAGCGAGGCGAATCTGTCTTAAGGACAGAGTGTCACACACTCGACTTGGTCTTAATTTTAATTTGGTTCGATAAATAAATCTGGTATGTTATTTATTTATTTTGTTTGAATTTATTTCGAGTTATTTTATTTACACAGAAGATTGTTCCGACAATCTTAAGACATATTCGAATTTATTTTGTTTACAGAATTTTTTCGTTTGTTTCCTTTTCTCTTTCTTCTTTTAAGAAAATTATTTTCTGTGAATTTACAAAATAATATTCTGGTTGGAAAAACAAATAGTGATTATATGCTATTTGACAGATAATAGTAATATACTGTCTCTTTTCTTTGACAACTAGTAGTACGATACTAGCGTCATTAACAATTCAGAATATATTTTTGTGGAATTTTGCCAGAAAATTAATTTTGAGTTTTAGAAATTATTTTCTGAGTTTTCATTAATTACAATTCTGTTTCAGTATTTTAATTATTGGAGTGTTACAAGAGATTTAAGTTTCTGTGTGAAATTAATTTGGTTAAATAAAATTTTATTTTATTTCCAAATTAATTGAAAAATAAAAGTTATAGTTTTTATTTCTTTTATTTTGAAATTTAATTTCTTGTGTGGAATTAATTTGGTTAAATAAAATTTTATTTTATTTCCAAATTAATTGAAAAATAAAAGTTATATTCTTATTTCTTTTATTTTACA
Source organism: Camellia lanceoleosa (assembly GCA_025200525.1). Taxonomy (NCBI): domain Eukaryota; kingdom Viridiplantae; phylum Streptophyta; class Magnoliopsida; order Ericales; family Theaceae; genus Camellia; species Camellia lanceoleosa. The sequence continues at coordinate 161,084,909 of CM045769.1, read as the reverse complement.
GAATTTCATTTCCTGTGTGGAATTATTTTGGTTAAATAAAATTTTATTTTATTTCCAAATTAATTGAAAAATAAAAGTTATAGTTTTTTATTTCTTTTATTTTACAGAATTTAATTTTCTATGTAGAATTAATTTGTTTAAATAAAATTTTATTTTATTTTCAAATTAATTGGAAAATAAAAGTTACATTCTTGTTTCTTTTATTTTTACATAATTTAATTCTGTGAATTTGGTTTAAATTTTCTGTGTAGTGTAAATTCTAATTATAATTTTGTTTTATATATTAGAATTGATGGCTACTGAAACGAATGCCCAAACAAGTACTACTGTGGTGACTGCAATGACGTAACCCCTCTCCTCTGATATGATGCTAATAAATCATGGAGAAAAGCCAGAGAAGTTCTTAGGAACTGACTTTAAAAGATGGCAACAGAAAATGTTGTTCTATCTTACAACTCTAAACCTGGCTCGTTTTCTCCGTGAAGATGCACTTATCCTGAAAGAGAATGAAACCGACCGGCAAGTGGTTGCTGCAGTTGATGCTTGGAAACATGCCGATTTTCTTTGCCGGAATTATGTCTTGAACGGACTTGACATGTCACGCCCCGAAATATTGCAATAAAGATACTCATATGCGGAATAAATATAAGAAACATCATAAATTCATATATCAGAGTTCACTGTTTAGCAAACAATTAAATGCCATATTGGCTTTCATCTTTCCAAGACATTGCTTGGTTACATAAATAGAGTCTCGCTCATTACACATTAAGCCCTTGGCTTTACAAATAACACTCATGCACACATAAAGCATAATTGGGAAACTCTTGCTGCCCGAGAGTCCATCCATGCTATTGCCTTGGAGGTAACATCTCACATGCACCTGAAAATGATATTCCCGTATAGGGTGAGCTAACAGCCCAGTAGAGATATGCTAAACATAATATGGGCAATAACTAAAACGTAAGCATTCGATAAATGTTTGACTCACATATATCCATTCATAATCCATTTCAATTACATGATAAATGTATCCATGTTTCATAATAATTACCATTTCTTAATTCATAATCCTGGCTCAGAACCTGGCCATACCCTTTAAGTGAGATTACATCTCATATCAACAGTACTTCCATTTCAATTGAGATAAAGACTCAAATTAAACATTTCGTACTTCACAATAGATATACATATTTGCTGTAACAATATCAAACAAAACACTTCCATACTTCATATATTGTCACGACCCCATCCCGCCCCTAGTAGAATTGTGCCATGATGGCCAGTAATTCGAGATTACCAAAGGCCGCTTACAAGATCACACACACGAATCAGAATATACATATGGAGCTTACAAATGCGGAAGCAATAAATAAAAGCCAAGTAGTCCATAAGAGCAGTGCATAAGTTAAATGAAATGACATACATCTTACAATACCTTATATACAACAAAATGGAGTACAAAAATTACATCTTGACCAAAAGGCTTCTCAGCCATCAAATACAAAATACAATGAAATAACTAAGAAGCATGATCTTCAAGATGTTGCAAAACACGAATCCAAAACACATCGGCAAAACACATCTAGGCGTCACGCATACCGCTCATCACCTACATATATATAGAGAGGGTGAGCTTGGATACTCAGTGAATGGTATAAATAATAAAGGGTTTACATGAATGATATCCGAGATCTTTTAGCAAAACAGTACATGGAATAAATCAAGTTTATCTATCAAATCTTTCAAGCTTCAAGGGATGCTTACTAACATCAATATAATACAAGAGATGACATTCCGGACAAACAAACCCACGCGGTAAAACCGTCAGTGGCAAGGCAAGACAAGACAAGGGAGATCTCTAAACAATGGTGTCGTTGCATTATAGTCCCCGGACACTAAGGACTTGTGCTACAAATGCTTATAGTCCCCTAGCACATACGGACTTCCCGAGAATGTCACCAAACAAGATATAGTACTCATTGCAAGGAGGAATAATCATTCATGCTTGTAAATAATTTCCGAACAAGGCAAAACAAGGTTTTATCAAAGCTTTATAACATATCTTTATTAAAATACCACTCACTTATTTCTTCAAACGTCGAGGCAAGTCCAAGCCCTACAAACACATGGCAAGTTTATTGAATGCACTTTCAAACAAACTTTATATGGATGCAAATGATCTCGGCATTCACCAAAACTAAGTCAAATCAAAACAAACACTGCCTCCCACCTCGGGGAAATATGCTGGGCACCCACCAGGTCTTGGCCGAGGTCCCACACCTTCTCGCCGAGGTGAGGTCCCGTTGGCCACATTCAAGGAAATGAAGTTGGGAAAAATCTGGGTTTCCCTCTGCTCAAGAACATGAAGAACGTGAACATGAAGATCATGAAGAAGATGAATGCAAAGATCATAACTTATCATTATAAAATCTAAGATTTCATGCTATAAGTTTAAAAACATGGACCTGGGTACCCATACTAGAAGACCTTTAGGAAAACAAACATAAAAGCATGGATTTTAATGTAAGTTTTCGGATCAAACAAAGCTTTTCTTCAAGAACTCATGAACACTAACTTTCTCTTTCTAAAACCAATCTTTAAATCAATGCATGGCATGCAGAACATATTCAATCATGCAATGCAGCTAGATGATCAATAAAAACAACAAGAGTTGATCAAGATTCTAACCTCAATACTCAAATCCAACGGTTTGAACTCTAAGCATCAAGCTTGCTATCTACTCTCTCACTCTAAAACTCCTCCTTCCCCTTCTAGAGCTTCTCTCTCCTCAAGAACAAGTTATGATACAAAATGATACATTTCTAGGCTTGCCGGCTGACTTAACACTCAGCCCGGACACGTGGCAACGGTTGGTTGGCTCTATTCAAAAGGTGACTGATTGAAAAGACAAGTCCATGACAAAGTGTGTTCAACAAGCTAGGCGGCAAGGGACTCCGGCGAGTAATGACATCGGCTAACAACAAGACTTCGGCAAACAAAGGGACAATGACCTCGGCTAGAAAGGTCAACACTTGACCCAGTTGTGCCACACCTTGGCCTAGATGTGCCACACCTCGGTCTAGGTCGTACCAGTCTAGGGCAAGATCACTGGGGTTCAAGGGCAACATCTCGACCTAGATAGTACACATCTCGGCCTTGGTGGTGAACACCTCAGCCTAGATAATGATATCTCGGCCAATATGCCAGGGTGCGGATGGAGGTCAACCAAAGAAATCCCAAGGTAGTTCTAAGTATAAGAGTATCAAAGGAGCGACCTAGGCTCAAGATAACCTCGGCTGTAACACACACACACCAAAGGAACATAGCATTCAAGTAACACTTATGCAAGACAAGTCAAGATTTGAAATGCAAGCTTAACAGAGCAAAATCATATAAAATGCATATGAGTACGGTTAGGGTAGTGTGAGGGTCATTACATATATGATATTCAGATTTGCTATATCAATACTTCAATAGATACACTTATTTGCTGTATCAATCTCAAACAAAACACTTCCATACTTCATATATAATATACAGATTTGCTATATCAATACTTTAATAGATACACTTATTTGTTGTATCAATGGAGTCCATCCCCTATCTCCTCCCAAATAATATCCGGTTTAGGAGTCCATCCCCTATCTTCCCCTAAACCGTGGAGTACATCCCCTATCTCCTCCCACATAGTACAATGTATATAAACACATATCATATACATAATTAATTAATATATAAATTCAATGTATTATTCCAACCGTCATATTCGATGACATATTCAATTGATTAGTTTTAGTTTGCCTAATCATCATGCATTGTCTACAACAGTCAAGACTATCCTCCACCGATAGCCCAAAACAGTTATTTCTAAACAGAAAATAAATGCTACAACAGATATATATAATCTCAACATTTTCGAAGTGAGTGATTAAAGAATCCAACTCTACCATTCTACCTCATATTAAGTCGATTTTATTATTTCCAACTCAATTTCATATTTCCGTATTAATTATCATTAATTACAGTAATGACCCAAATATACCAAAACATGGCATTTTTCTCTTTATTTTCTCAATATTGACCCAAAGGCTCAAATATTATCAAAAACATCAAAAATCTCCATTTTAAACCCAAAACACACAGGTATGAGTCAATTGAACAAAACCCCTTTTTTCGACATTTTACATCTCCAACCTTAAGTTCCCAAATCAAACCATCTATACAAATAACTCAACATTTATGTTAAAACACAAAAGAATGAGTAAGAATCTCTACCTCAAATATGGAGCTCAAGGAGAAGATGAAAAGAGATGAAACTCGATCTCCACCACACACCACAAAGCCCTCGAGAAATTACACAACTTTGGCGAAGGAACTATGGCCAAAATCCCAATGGAACTATGGCCAAAATCCAGCTCGGCACAACAAAAATTTATAACTCGAGCTCGGTTCGTAATGGCTCATTAAACAAAGAAAGAACCATAGAAGCTGATAAGCTAACCCTCTGCACTTGCACTTATATAGAAGTTTGTCCACCTTAAAATATATCTTGTAATCGATGTGGGACTTCCAACAAACACACCAAACGACGTCGTTTGGCACAACACTTTCGTCCACTCTTTGAGTCCCACATCACTGAGAGGAGGAAACATTTTGTGTCCAAATGCTTATAAAGTGGAAACCTTTGAACACAAAATGTGAAACCCTATGCTCGAGCGTGAAATATGTTCTCCAGCATTTTTGCAGACATAGGTCAAGTAACTTCGAATGCATTATGAATTTTTTGTTTGGTAGGCGCCCTCAGCCATTGTTGCCCTTGAACCCACGAGTGACCGGCGCCAGGCTGACTTGACCCCAAGGGCGCCCTTCTCGACCCCAGAGCGATCGGTCGAAGTGGCAAAACACAAAAAAAAAAAAGGATTGAAACCGGGATTGCTACATGACAACACATTATACAACGTCTAAAGTCCAATCAAGACAGCAAAGGAACTTTGGGAATCGTTGGAGAAAAAGTACAAAACAGAAGATGCCAACTCAAAGAAATTTGTGGTTGGCAGATTCTTGGATTTTTTAATGGTTGATTCAAAAACTGTGATCAGCCAAGCTCAAGATTTCCAACTCATTCTGCATGACATTCACACAGAAGGCATGTCACTCAGTGAATCCTTCCAAGTTGCAGCCTTAATTGAAAAATTACCAAAAGGCTGGAAGGAATTCAAGAACTACCTCAAACACAAGCGCAAAGAAATTTCTATGGACGAGTTAATTGTGCGTTTGAGAATTGAGGAGGACAACCACAATTCTAAAAAGCGGGCTGGTAAGCATCCTATGGAGTCTAAGGCAAATGTGGTGGAACATGCTTCAAAAACCAAGAAACGAAAGTCTTCTGGAGAAAGTTCATCACAAGGCTCTAAAGGGGGGGATAATAAAAAGTACAAGTTTAATGGAAAATGTTACATCTGTGACAAAAAGGGACATCGGGCCAAAGATTTCCGTAACAAAGGCAAAAGCAAAAGAAGAACAAGCAAGAAGCCTGCTCATGCCCACATGACTGAAGTGGACAATATTTCCAATGGTGTCGATGACATCAATCTTTCTGCAGTTGTTTCCGAGTCAAATCTTGTCGGAAAACCTAAAGAATGGTGGGTGGACACTAGTGCTATTCGCCATATCTATGCCGACAAAAAGATGTTCACATCTTATTCTTCAGTGGACAATGGTGAACAACTTTTTATGGGCAACTCCTCAACTTCCAAAGTTGAAGGACAATGAAAGATTGTACTCAAGATGACATCTGGAAAGAAACTCACGCTCAACAATATGCTGCATGTACCGGACATTCACAAGAATTTAGTTTCCGGATCTTTGTTGAGTAAAAATGAGTTTAGGCTAGTTTTTGAAAGTGACAAGTTTGTACTTACCAAAAACGGGATGTATGTAGGAAAAGGTTACATGTCTGATGGCCTTTTCAAGTTAAATGTAATAACCGTTGTACCTTCAGTTATTAATAATACTACATCTTCTTCTTACTTGCTTGAGTTTTCAAATTTATGGCATGGTAGACTAGGACATGTTAATTATGGATCTTTGCGTAGATTAATTAATATGGACTGTTTACCTAAATTTGATATTGATTCAAATCATAAATGTGAAATTTGTGTTGAGGCAAAATTATCTAAAACTCCTTTTCATTCAATTGAAAGAAGTACAGAACCACTTGAATTAATTCATAGTGACATTTGTGATTTTAAATCAATTCAAACCAGAGGTGGGAAAAAGTATGTTATCACTTTTATAGATGACTATACTAGATATAGTTATATTTATTTAATTCGAACCAAGGATGAAGCTTTGGAAACTTTCATTCAATATAAGAATGAAGTTGAAAATCAACTTGGTAAGAAAATCAAGAAACTTAGAAGTGATAGAGGTGGTGAATATGAATCACCTTTTAGTGAATTTTGTAAAGAACATGGAATAATTCACCAAACCACCGCTCCTTACTCACCTCAGCAAAATGGAATTCTTTGAAAGGAAAAATAGGACTTTAAAAGAAATGATGAATGCCATATTAATCATTCGGATTACCTCGAACTTATAGGGGAAGCAATACTTTACGCTAATTATATTTTAAATAAAATACCCGAAAGAAAGTGAATCAAACACCTTATGAATTGTGGCATGGAAGAGTACCATCCTACAAATACTTAAAAATGTGGGGTGTTTGGCTAAAGTGGCTATTCCTAGTCCTAAAAAGACTAAGATAGGTCCTAAGACCATTGATTGCATTTTCATTGGTTATGCCAAGAATAGTAGTGCATATCGGTTTTGATTCATAAATGAACATTAGAAATGCATGTAAATACTATTATTGAGTCTCGGAATGCATCATTCTTTGAACATGTATTTCCAAATAAAATTTGGACAAGAGACTAGTAATAATAAGAGATCTTTTGATGCTATTACTAGTAATGATCAAGAACATGATCAAGAGCAAGAGTTAGACCAAAATGAGGAAGAAGAACCTAGGCGTAGTAAACGTGCTAGAACCTCAAAATCTTTTGGTCCAGATTTTCTAACATTTTTGTTAGAAAATGAGCCTTTAACTTTTAAAGAGGCTATGTCCAATCCTGAAACTCCTTTATGGAAAGAAGCAGTCAACAGTGAAGTTGAATCCATCTTGCAAAATCACACTTGGGAATTGGTGGACTTGCCACCAGGTTGTAAACCTCTTGGGTAAAAGTGGATTTTCAAAAGAAAATTGAAAGCGGATGGATCAATAGACAAATACAAGGCAAGACTTGTAGTCAAAGGTTTTAGACAGAAAGAAGGTCTAGATTACTTTGACACATACTCACCAGTTATTAGAATAACATCAATTAGAATACTAATTGCCATTGCATCTCTATACGATCTAGAAATTCATCAAATGGATGTTAAAACCACTTTCTTAAATGGTGAGTTAAATGAAGAAATTTACATGGAACAATTGGAAAAATGGTTTAATATAGGCATATTTTTTAGCCCAAATTTGAGTGGGTCCCAAACGTCTTTTGGGGTTGGTCCGAAGAGGTAACGTGTTCCTTGCCGCGTGGCAAGTCACACGGTGAAGATGGAACGTCAAAAACATTTATGAGTGAATGGGAAGTTGACGTTTTAAGATCTAACATTAATTTTTTTTAGATAAAATTCATTTGAATTTTTTCAATAAAATTATTGTGGGAATTTAATTTAATTCTAAATTCAAATTTTGGGTTCTTGAGTGGTTTCCTAAAGTTTGTAATTGAGGGAATTTAATTTAATTCTAAATTTAAATTTTGGATTCCTAAGTAGCTTCCTAAAATTTGTACCTCTTTTCTTTATTTATTAAACTATTCAATTTGTTATATATATATTTCAAATAGTTTAATAAATAATGTTCCAATAGCTTTTTTAATCTAAGACCAACGGTTGCTTTTCAGAAAGTTTGAATATTGATGTTCAAATAGGCAACGGCAGAAATCTGTTCAAACAGGTCAGATCTGTTTGAATTTTGATTCAAACCTGTTCACTTCCAGGTTACACCTGTTCGGGTCAGATCAAGTTGCCTATATATATTAATCCATTTCCAACAGTCCGAAAGTAGTGAGAACAGTCTAAAAAACACCCTCTTTGCTGTCCAGATTATATTTTGCATTTTAATCTTCATTCTAGTTTAAGGAAAAATAAAAGAGAGTATAGAACACAAGGTTTGGTTCGCCGTACAAATTTGTTTGGTGTGCTACAACAATTTTGTGAAGATCATTGTATCCTGGGAGATAGACGCCACTCAACCGTAAACACCGTGAATGTAGGCGAATCATCTTAAGGATGAGTGTCACACTCGACTTGATCTTAATTTTAATTTGGTTCGATAAATAAATCTGGTATGTTATTTATTTATTTTGTTTGAATTTATTTCGAGTTATTTTATTTACACAGAAGATTGTTCCAACAGTGGAAAGACCTAAAATGAAAATGCTGTCTAATTAGGTGAAGGATCATCTTTAGTTATAATGAACATTAAACATAAATTTGTTTCTAGATTAGGTCACCCTCAAATTAGCTGCATGATTTTTTAAATCTCAACCCCATGCCATTACTATTTCGATTCTTCCACCTCAATCTAGAAACAAAAGATGAGCCTCGAAGAAAATCTGTTTGTGATTTTTGGTCGTTTGCAACTCTCAGACACTTCCAATGAATCTTCAAAGTTTAATTGGTCGTTTGCATCAAGAACTCCTGATTTTTGGTCGTTACGTTCTCGTTGGATTGGACCTTTTGTAGTTACTAATGTTTTTCCTCATGGTGCAGTTGAAATTCAAAGTTTAGCAACTTCCAAAGTGTTCAAGGTGAATGGCCATAGACTTAAGACTTTCTATGAAGGCTTCCAAGTACAGAATGTGGAACAATTGGACCTTGAGGATCCAATTTATACTAATTAAAGTAGAAAGGCCTTTGCTTGGGAGGAACCCAAGGGAGTTTGTTTTCTTATTCTCCCATTTATATTTTGGTTATTTTTGCCTTTTCTTTGCATATCACCTTACATTGGGGACAATGTAAGTTTGAAGTGTGGGGAGGGATTTAGGTTGTTTTATTTTTGTTTTTTATAAAAAAAAAAAAGAGTTTTGCTTTTGTTTTTATGGTTTTCAACAATTTTTTTTTTGGTTGTGTATGTCATGAGCAATATTCAATTAAGCTTCAACAATTCATAACATGATTGAATAAGTAATCTTCGACTTAGAATTAATTAGTCTAGTTATTTTCCTTGAGAATGGTAGTGACTAAATTTGGTAGACAAAAGCCGGTGAGATTTTGAGCCTTTAAAGTGATGCAACCATATCAGTCTCACTATGTTCTTTCATGAGGGATATTTTTCCATGGATTTGTTTCTCTAGAACTTGCCTTGATTCTCTTCGAGGTCATATTGACACATGCATGCATAAACATGATTAAGGCTCTCTTTGTTATAAGCTACATAAGCCAAATAGCCTACCTTGTAATTAATTTTTCCCTTTGTTGAACCCCTTTGAGCCTTATTTTATTTTATTTTTTGTTTATTGTGAACCCACGTTACAAGCTTTAAACCCGAAAAAAAAACAACAACGTCTCTACCCAAGCCATAAAGCTAGTGGAGCATTGTTCATCATTATGATATATGCAGGTGTGCAAGTTATAAGTGTAGGGGGTGTCTGAATTTGTGGTATGGCTATGACTGGAGAAATGGAACATGTTCTCATTCGTAACTCGTGTGTTTGTCAAAAGAAGGAAAAAAAAAAAGAAAAAAAGTGATGGAGGAAATTGTTTACGATATAACAAAGCATCCATGTTCAAAATCCTCCTAAAATTCCAATAAAGGGTCTGCATTTATACATGATATATACAAGGTGGGATCTGCTGCGAAGGATGGTTCCTGCTACAAGCGAAAAGTGTTCTTTTGAGCGATCTCTTTTTCAATATGGGAGTTTTACATGCTTTAAATGCTTTAAAGCCAAATTGAAGAAATTTCTGAATGGAGTGATTGGTTTTACATGTCTTATACATTCGAGCTTGAGTTAATTCGTTTTTGCTCCACTAGTTTCGATGGCCTTTTGAGCAACACTCACAAATATTTCTGCCTTGATTGTAAACCTGTTACAACCCTTGAAAAGTCCTTTTAATTCATGTTATGCATGTGATCCCAGTGGTGGAGAATGAGAAGATGTGCAAGCCAATGGTAGATCATTCCCTTTGGAATGAATTTGAGCGAAACACATACCCTTCATGTAGCGGCCCTAATTTTCTTTAGTCATTATTTATTATTATTATGGTTATTATTATCTTATTTTATTTTTGACTTTATTAATTGTGTGGTCACATGAAAATTAATGTAATATTTAATGGATTTAATGTTGTAATTATTAATTGTGTGGGTTACATGAGAATTTATTGTGATATTTAATGAATTTAATGTGGTGATTAATTAATTTAATGTGTTATTTAATTATATATAATTAATCCAAATCTTTAAATAATTATGTTGGTTATATAAAAAAAAAAGGTGTTATATAGATATAATCTTATATTTGTATATATTATAATCATGTGTATTATATTATATAATAATCATATTAGATTAGAATATGAAATTAGGTTATTATTTTATATATATATATATATATATATAATATGATATGTAATCAATTAGGTTTAGGAGTTGGTAATAGAAAAGTGAATCCGGAGGCAGTAGTGAGTCGATCTTGAGAGAGAGAGAGAGAGAGAGAGAGTGAGTGTTAGTGCCTGAGAGAGAGAGATTCTGTGAGTGCATCAAAGAAAAGAGAGATAGAGGGGAGAAAGAAAGAAAAAGAAAAAGAAAAGAAAAAGGAAGAAAAAAGATAGGGTTTTGGGTTTTACTTTGGTGGTTCAATTAATTCTCTTGGTCTTGCTTCAATCTTCAAAAATAATGCTGAGTACAAACCCTATTTTTCTTGATTATGTTTGATTCGTTAGTTTATTAATTTATTTATGTTATTAGGTTGATGTGATTTGATATTTTTGTACGTGGATGTAGAGGATGAATTAACTTAATTATTTTGATTAGTGTCTATGAGATGTTTAGGGTTTTTAGATGAGAGATTAATTTTATTTAATTTGATTAGTGGAACGTGTAAAATTTAGGGTTCTCAGATGATTGATTTATTTTAATTAATTTGATTAGTGATATATATAAGGTTTAGGGTGTTTAAATGATTATTGATTTTATTATTATTTTTTTAGATGATTGATTAATCTAATTATTTTGATTAGTGTATATCACGATATTTAGAGTTCTTTGATGATTAATTTATTTTAATTAATTTGACTAGTGAATGCGATGCAAGGTTTAGGGTTCTTAGATGATTAATTTATTTTAATTAATTTGACTAGTGGCACGATGCAATGTCTAGAGTTCCTAGAGGTTTGATTAATTTTAATTAATTTGACTAGTTAATGCGATGCAAGGTTTAGGGTTCTTAGATGAGTGATTAATTTAAATTAATTTGATTAGTGGTACGTGTAAGGTTTAAGATTTTTAGATAATTAATTGATCGTAATTATTTTAACTAGTTGGGTATGTAAGGTTTGGAAATTTTTAGATGATTGATTAATTTTAATTATGAAGATTAGATGTATATGTAAGGTTTGGGATTTTTTTTAGATGATTGATTAATTTTAATTATGTTGATTAGATGTATAGGTAAGATTTAAGATTTTTAAATAATTAATTGATCGTAATTATTTTGATTAGTTGGGTATGTAAGGTTAGAATTTTTAGATGATTGACTAATTTTTAATTATTTTGATTAGACGTGTATGTAAGGTTTAGAGTTTTTGGATGATTGTTTGATTTTAATTATTTGAATTAGTTGAGTATGTAAGGTTTAGGGTTTTATTTTGGGTGACTTTATTAATTCTTTGAGTGATTCTTTGATCTTCAAAAATAATTTTAAGTACAAAACCAACTTCCCTTGATTTATGTTTAATTCGTTGCATTTATTTTTATTTGCTTGATGTTAGTTTGATTTTGTTTTTACATAAAGATGATAGATTAATTTTAATTATTTTGATTAGTTGTGGATAAAAGAATTAGGGTTATAGATGATAGATTGATTTTAATTATTTTGACTAGTAGTGTATGTAAAGTTTAGGGTTCTTAGATAAGTGATTGATTTTAATTACTTTGATTAGTTGTGTAGGTAAAGTTTAGGTTTTTTTAGATGATTAATTAATTTTAATTATTTTTATTAGTTGTGTGTGTAAGATTTAGGATTTTTAGATGATTGATTGATTTTAATTATTTTGATTAGTTGTATATGTAAAGTTCAGGATTTTTAGATGATTGATTGATTTTAATTATTTTGATTAGTTGTGTATGCAAGGTTTATGTTTTTTTTATGTATTTATTTTATGGATTTAATCACACTTATAATTATATGAAATTGGAATAAAGTTAGAATCCATAGATATTGGTTAGAGGATGGATTGATTCGTTGTTTTTATTTATTTATTTTTAATTGATTTTGTATTTGCATGTAGATGATGGATTGATTTTAATTATTTTGATTAGTGGTGTATGCCATGTTTAGGGTTTTTATATGGATTTATTCTATGGTTGTAATCATATTCACGGTCATATGAAATTTAATAAATTAAGAATTCATAGATAAATTCTTTGTACTCCACCATGACTCCATGGATTGTTATTTTATTTGAGTGATGGTGAGAAAGAGTGTATAAAAAAAAAGGTGAGGATTATGAGAGTTGTTTGATGCCTTATGCCCGGCATTGTTATATTTGTCTCATGATGTCGATGAGATGTTTATATATATTGTTGCCTCGTTCTCATGAGTAGACGAGTGTTTTGATTCTTGTACAGACGTATATGCTAACCATCCGGGGAGTGTGAGTCAAACTCGGGACGATATCCCCGTGCAAGTTTGGCTTCGGAGTGGGTTAGGTATACGGGAGGCACATGGGATATATGTGTAGGCCAGAAGGGGAGGGCCAAAGTGGTGGAGTCAAGGTACAAAGAATTAATTATGAACTTGTATGTTAGTTCGAATTGTCTTAATTAAGTCAAGGTACAAGTAGTAATTATGAACTTATATGTGTAGTTCGAATTATATTGATGGAGTTAAGGTACAAAAAATGAATTGTGAGTTTATTGATTTGTACATCTTGAAAAATAGTAATCGGCCTCAATAAATTATGAAATTTGAGTAGAGGTATGTATACGTGATTTTGGACAACTTTTGTGTTGTAGCTTTTTATTAAAAAGATAGATTAGAACTTATAATCGGATGACCTTGGTTATTGTCGGTTTGATTCATTTTGGTAATGCAGATTTTATAGGCTGTTTTAACCCATGAAACGAGCTCATTTTTATTGGTTTCGCGTAAACTGAAGTAAAACATTATTCTGCACATTTTTCATGTTTTGAACTTTTTCGAAAAAAAATCATCTTATGGCAGTTTTTGTTCATTTTCAGTTTTAGATTTTTCGATTGAATTCCGTCTAGAATTTTAGATCAAGTTTTCCTCTTAACCTGTTTAGTTTCTGTCAAATTCGTTCGCGTGGTCTTTTATAAAATTTGATTCTGTACAACTTTCGTTCTTTAAGTTTTCGTCAATTCGAATTATTTAAGCATGAAACGGTACATTTTTATACTTCTTCAGCAAGTTACTTATGATTAATTTATACTAACATTATTTTCTTTTGCAGGATGGTGGGTCTTACTAACTTTTTATGCAGAGCTGACCCACCATATTTCTATTTCTATTTCTATTTTTGTTTATTTTATAATCAATTTATATTTCGTTGTGTGCGGACAAGAAACTAAATGCCACTGTATCTCGGGAAACTACCCATTTGTCTCGGTGCGGTTGGAACTACTTGTCTTGTCCCGTAACAAGAATTAAATGTATTTTTATTTGTGTCTGGTAGACACGTGGGTGTTAAATCTTGTACTCATACGGTATACCAGATCTTGACCGTTTTTAATCTCTTGGCAACCTTCGGTGCGTTATTGGCCTTGGTGAGCTTCCTTTGCAGGATTAGTAGAGGCTTTGGTGGTGACAAGAAATAACTATGATCGTAGGACATGTCAATTGGACTTCTTTTGTTTTCTCATGTTTATGATTGTTAGTAGTTTATGTATTTTTATTTTCTTTTATGACCTTAGTATAGAATTATGGTGAATGGTTTAGTTTGTGTTTAGTTTTTTTGTTTCACCCCTAGGATTTGGATGATGGAATATTGATTGAGGTTAATCCTAAGTTAATATTTAATTGTCCAAATTTTGGGGCGTGACACTTCAAACACATGAGAGTCGAGTATTTATTTCCGTGAGGGTCTACGTATTTAGTTTACTCTATCTTCGAGTGAAAATGCTTACTAAGTAATTGTAAGTTGTTTAAGAATGTTTGTTCATGATATGTTATGAGTTTTTAAGAGCTTGGTGGTTCTTTGTTGATGGCATTTCAACCTAGGTGTGTGTTCTTGGGAAAGTGAATTTGAGTTTTGCAGAGGCGAGCAAAAGATAAGTGTGGGGAGTTTGATGAGAATGCAAAATGTCATATTTTTCTCCTTTGTTGCAGAGAGATTTCACTTATTTTTCTCCTTTGTTGCAGAGAGATTGGAGCAAGACATGAGTGGAATTCTCACAACTATCTGCAATCATTCTTTCCATTGCTCTTGTATTTCTAAATGGGCAGATTCTTCTTGTCCCGTAAGTAACTTAGATCTTCTTGGCATGATTTATTTATTTATGTCAGCCAAGTACTTTAAGACGTTACATGGGGAAAATGAACTTAGATCTCCACATATCCTATCCCTTATGGTTGAAACTAAGCAAATCATTCTTTTAATTGAGATTTTAAATCATTGGAATGAGTCAAATAACATAGGTAGCTTGGTGTGTTAGGCCATATAAATGTTGGTTCATTACTATTTGCTAGATTGTTACGGTATTTGAATTCCACTTGTCAACTAAAATAAAAAATTAAAATAAAAAAGATATTGGCTTAAATTCTGCTTGGTGTTTAGCCTTAATTCTCTTTATCATATGCCATTTAAGACTTGGTTCAATTTTCAACAAATGGTATTCCTTTTCCCTCCGAGAGTTAGGTCGACGAATGACTGTTTTGTGAGTTTATTTCACCTCAAGGTTTTGCTAATAACCAAGCTAGCTTAGAGTTTAATACCTGTCGGTTTAACACTAATCCCACATTTAAAGACATAAAAAGTAAAAAGGGCATACCCATTGCATGAAGCTCACCTTAGCGAGATGCAGGAAAGGGTTGGTGTACATAATCTTACCCCCACGTATTAAAAACCGACATAAAAAGTGTGGTAGGAAATAGTCTAGATATAAATTAGCGATACTCATGTCGTGCAAATGGGCTCTTCATTATGTATTTGGAAGTTGTATAACTTGTATTGTCCTTTTGTCATCCAACTCATTCTAGACTTCCAAGTATATCGTGTATATTCATTATCGGTTCTGAGAACATTTCTTCTAGATGAACAATTATGGAAAAAGGTAATTGGGTTGACTTGGTGTCCACATGTTATTGCGGTATGCCGTTATTGCGCCGGCACTGAAAAATCAATATGTTTTGTTTGTCAGACTTTTGAGAATCTCTGGATTTGTGTTATTTGTGGGTTTGTTGGTTGTGGAAGGTAAGTTGATTTTTCTTTCTATGAGTGATTCTACTTTCCACAGGAATGAAAGGTGGTGACCATTTTTTCATCTGCAGTTCCTAATTTTTGAAATTTTGTAGGTATGAAGGACATTCTATAAGACATTGGAAAGAAACACAACATTGCTACTCCCTTGAATTGGACACGCAACGAGTCTGGGATTATGCCGGAGACAACTATGTTCACCGTTTGATTCAATCCTGTTAGGACTCTGTGTTGTCAAATTCCATGGATCAAACCCAAGGTTGTAATTTTTTAAATTCACATGTTGGGTCAAACTAGGATTACTTTGGATTTCTCTAAGAAGTTGATTTTCTTCCAAAACTAGGATTATTTTGGAGTCCTTTAAGAAGTTGGTTTTCTTCCAAAAGCAGGATTACTTTGGATTTTCTATAAGTAGTTGGTTTTCTCCCAAAACTAGACTACTCATTAATTTTTCCTCCAGATCTTTTTTGTGGTTCTGAAGGTTTATATCTTAGGATATTTTGTTAGTTTCTTTGATGTTTTTATTGAGTATTCAACTCATGGTTTAAAAAAGAGTACATCAAAGGTTTTGTTTGTTAAACAAAAGAGAGAGTTGTTCTTCAGTGGATTCTAAAGAATTCGAGCTTGAAGTTTCGATGGATTCTGGAGTGGCTCATCAGAAAGACAATTCTGTGGTGAAGATGGGGTTGGAAGAGGCACATAGAGGTTGGTTCAATTAGGCGTTGTGGATTCGCTAGATAATTGAGAGTATACATGTGTAATTCCTTTAAATCTTCTTAGTGGATTGTTCTTGTGGCTGTTGCCCGTGGTTTTTTTTATCACAATTGGAGATGTCCAATTGTGGTTTTTCCACGTAAAATCGTTGTGTCTGTTTGTCTTGATTGTTTGATTGGGATTGTTATATTCTGCTTAAAATTGTTACATAATCACAAATTAACATCTAGGAGGTTTCTAGATTTTTCAATTGGTATCAAAGCGGGTCACTCTATTTTTTTTTTACAAATCTTTTAGAGCGAGATCTTGTTTGATTTGTGATAATGGATACAATTCATGAGGGAAATTCTATGAAAAAAAAAAGAAAAAAAAATTCAAAAAGATTTTCTTAATATGGTTTTGCAAGCTTAATTTTTTTGAGTGGTCCTTGGTGCATATTGGAATTGATGAGAATATCTATTACATGTTAATATGTGTGTGCTTTCTGTGGTCATTACTCATTTTGGAGTGTGTGTTTTTTTGATTAGTACGTCTCATTCTGTACACACTCTTGGATTAGCAAATATCGGAGCCTTCTGCCTTAGTGATCTGTTTTTTTTATGGACTTCTAGCATGGTATCTTTTGTTTTTCTAAAGGAATTGACCGATACTAACATATCATGGGTGATGTTGAGTCTCTTAACCACCTTCCATCTTTTTGCATCTCCATGGCTTTCCCCTCTATTCTTTGTAGTCCAGGCATGAGGAAAAGGCTACCTCTGAGTCACCAACCAGGCCATCCTTAATATATCCATGCTTCTCTAGTTCAGTTTCCATACTCTTGAGCGTGTCGGCCTCAATGAGTGTGAAAAGAAAGAAAAAATGTGCAAAAGAAAGAAAAAAAAAAATGTGCAAAAAAAAGAAAAGAAAAAGATGTGAAAAAAAAGGAAAAAAATAAAGGATTCATTGATTGAAGGGGAGCCTCCGTCTTTACTCACCAAATACCCCTTGATTCTTAGTGGTTTGACTTTCCTTAGTTGTGCTTAGATTCTCTTGTCGGAGGTTCAACTATTAGATCACTACTAGGATTTGAATCTAGTGTTTGTCGAACTCCAAGAGTCACACACACACTTTTATCATGGGATCTATGCTTTTCACATAATGCATCACTTTCTTGCATGAGGAATCTTCTACAGACTGTGTACATTGTGTTTTCTTGTAATTGTGCTTGTTGGATAGTCTTGTGTGTTTTAAGGTACTAATCTGAAATTCCTTGCTTGCTCCACCATATTATTTTTGTCATTTTTTTCTTATTCACTATTTTCAGTGTTTGTGGTTGTTTTTAGTGAGGGGGAGTTTGGTTCATCTTGATTTGGGTTGGTAAGGGAGTTTGGTTTATCATTGCAAGAGTTTGTTAGCATGAACACTTTGATTTGTTTGGTAAGGGAAATTGGCGATTGTTGTTTTGCATGTTTCTGTGCACTGTTTGCAAATTATTTCCTTCTTGCATCTCCTGATATTTACATCGTCATATCATTGTTTGTGTGGTTTATGATCTTGCTTTTGTTGTGTAAGAGTGAGAGTTGTTGTTCATGAGTCTTAGTTTTCATCTATTCATGTTTTTCATCTCATGTTTCAAGATAATCGTGTCATATGTCTATTGCTTTTTCATATACTCTTGTGGGACTAATAGTTGTTTTGGAGAATGTGGCACTAATAGTTGTTTTGCAGATCATGACCTTGAGAAATAAGTTTGTAAAGAGATTTGGCTATAAGTGCTGGTTCCTAGTTGGTGGAGTTATTCTTGTTTTGATTGGAAAATTGTTTTAGTGTTTTTGTTAGGAAAACTGTTTTAGCATGGTTTTTGTCCGGGATTTGACAAAGGGGGAGATTGTTAGGACTCTGTGTTGTCAAATTCCATGGATCAAACCCAAGGTTGTAATTTTTTAAATTCACATGTTGGATCAAACTAGGATTACTTTGGATTTCTCTAAGAAGTTGATTTTCTTCCAAAACTAGGATTATTTTGGAGTCCTTTAAGAAGTTGGTTTTCTTCCAAAAATAGGATTACTTTGGATTTTCTATAAGTAGTTGGTTTTCTCCCAAAACTAGACTACTCATTAATTTTTCCTCCAAATCTTCTTTGTGGTTTTTAAGGTTTATATCTTAGGATATTTTGTTAGTTTCTTTGATGTTTTTATTGAGTATTCAACTCATGGTTTAAAAAAGAGTACATCAAAGGTTTTGTTTGTTAAACAAAAGAGAGAGTTGTTCTTCGGTGGATACTGAAGAATTCGAGCCTGAAGTTTCGGTGGATTCTGGAGTGGCTCATCAGAAAGACAATTCCGTTGTGAAGATGGGGTTGGAAGAGGCACATAGAGGTTGGTTCAATTAGGCGTTGTGGATTCGCTAGATAATTGAGAGTATACCTGTGTAATTCCTTTAAATCTTCTTAGTGGATTGTTCTTGTGGCTATTGCCCGTGGTTCTTTTATCACAATTGGAGGTGTCCAATTGTGGTTTTCCCACGTAAAATCGTTGTGTCTCTTTGTCTTGATTGTTTGATTGGAATTGTTATATTCTGCTTAAAATTGTTACATAATCACAAATCAACATCTAGAAGGTTTCTAGATTTTTCAAATCCAAAACTGATGGAAGTTGGTTGAGTTGAATCACTACTGTGCACATGCTAACGATGGTTGTGGTAGTTACAACTGCAGTATAGATACTGGATTTAGTGAGACTCTATTGAACAGTAAAGTTGAAAATGTAATGCTTTTATTTATCATTTGCTTCGTTTAACTCTTGTTTTTCATGTTTAATTCATTCTCTCATTTTTATTTTATTTTATTTTTTTTTTTTTCCAGTTAACATTATTTTGCCTTTAATCTGCAATGCTCATTTTAAACGTTATCAGCAGATTGTCAATGAGTACAGTGAACTTCTTACTACCCAGCTTGAGAACCAAAAAATAGTAAGTCCATTCTTTGATTTATACAACCTAATATGAGTTGGGATTGAATTTTGTGCTTCAGGTTGACATTCAAGTTGACATTACCAACTTTTAAGGTGTCCCTGGAGTTTGATTTTCTGGTGTTTTCTTTTCCTGGTCTATTACGATTTCTTGGTAGGGGCAGATAGTTTTGGAGAATTTTTCTCTGTTTATCATAATAATAGCCTCTCCTTTGCTCCTAGTATTTTGAGTCTTTCTTGAGAAGTTGAAGAAGAAACCGAAAGGAAATATCTGAAGCCATTTAGAAATTTGCCCGATGTGTCGAAACCGCAGAAGATGCAAGCCAAAATTTGGATAAATGTGATCAAGAGAAGAGTTTTTTGATGAGGTATATTTCTTTGTTGATTGTAAGTGAGTTTGAGAATCTTTGTCTATAGTTAGTTATTATACAAATTGACAAGTAGATGTTTTAGTTCATGAGAAGAAAATTTGTAAGTCGCTTCCTTCATACGCATGTAGATCAACAAGAGTCTTTTGAAAAATCAGGACATATTGAAGGCAAGTATAGTGGAAATTGAAGAAAGGTATGACTACCTTCCTCTACTTGTCGCCAGTTCTGAAGCTTATGCGGGATGATTCATTTTTTTTATCTACTACAATCTAGATTTTCATAATGGTAAACGGTGGAATCTCTGAGGTTCACATACCCCCTTAAAAAAAAAATAGGAATCAATAGAGATTTGAATTAAACATGACGTCTTCTTTTCAATTTGTTTCAAACATCGATTTCTATAGAGTGGAGGTCCTTGATATGGTAAATAAAAGCGTGGGTGATTATGATGGTAGTCACGGAAGATTAGTTATGAGAATCTGTGGAGATATGTTATGATTATATCATGTCAAATTATTTGTTAATTCTTATAGACTTGTCTTACGTTAGCAATCAAGAATGAAAATTTTATGTTGTAAATGAACCATTGGGAAGCAAAATTGGGTTTCTCCAATAGTGTATTGTCCTACTATACTGAATTCATTGGAAAATTACAATTGACTGAAATTGGGATTGGAATTTGCATATGATGTTTCTTTGTTGAATTATCAAGCATATGATGTTTCTTTGTTGAATTATCAAGCAATGTTGTTGATATTACTATTTAAACAAATGTCGTGATATTAGGAAGAACTAAAATGTCTATAATGGACTTCTTGATATGCGGTCCATCATATTACCATCCATTTGGCTTTAGAAAACGACTTCCTATGGTTTGTGATTCATCCTATTGTCAAGTGGTGTTATGAAGGTCGTATTCTTGGCCATCACCAGCCCACTTTTGTGCATATTCTTGAAACCGATCACTACTATTTTTATTGACAAAACAACGAATGACCATCTAATCTAGTTTATTCTTTATGCTTTTGGTTTCCCATGTTTTTCACCCTCGATTAGTATTAGTCCGGGGAGAAGAAGACTTTAAAACTGAAGGATGATAAAATACGAGAATTTGAGGAACAGGTACATACTAGTCAAATTACATAAGAAAGAAAATAAATCAAATTACATAAATTTCGACCTCCTACTATTTCCATTACAAGCATGCAACTTTATTTCACTGATGAATCTTTGTTATGTATACTATGCTCGAAATTTGACGGTGTGCCTTGAAGCCGTATCTTGTGGAAATTGTCATAATCAGATGAAATCAAGGATGGCAGTATCTTGCCAATGCAAATAGAGTCCTCAAGAAACAGCACTCAACGGTCAACACGGGTGTAACAACGCCCGCGGGGGACCTCGCTACAGCTCGGACTCGACTTTGTTGCGGTTCCAAATCTTGAACCAAAGAGTCCAAATCTGGCAAATCGTTTTGAAGAAAAACAGATTTTTGAAAGAAGTGCCAAACATGGACTGCTTTGCCAGATAACAGAGTCGCCACCTAAATATTTTTAAAATGGGAAATTTAGGAAACCCTGACTCGGTGCCAAAAGGCCACGTGTCCGTCATCACCAAAGTTGGCTCGGGAACTTGGGTACGATTAGGGAAGGTCACATCGTGAGCACCCCCTCTCGCCCGGTCAAAGACCGGCCTCTACTAACCATGATATCTGATTTTGAAAACATTGTATGCTCTTATTCCGGTTATTAGCCTAGATTACTATGTGATGCTCGCAGCAAACAAGTATAAATGGGCGTCTGAATTGGAACAAAACATTTCATGTTTGTTTGTTTGAAAATGGTTTGATGGTGCTACTACATAAGTAGGCTAAAATGCGGATTTGCCACCCTCGGGTGGGCTTAGAAAACAGCGATTTTGCCACTATCTAGTGGGCTTAAAACAAACATTTGATGCATTGTCCCAATTCAAATAACTCAACCTCCACCCACAGGCATTCAAAGGGTTATATCACATAAGCAGTTAGCCTCATGGTAAGCATGCTATCATGGCAGTTACCCACACACATGCAAGGATGCTAAAGCATAAAAACTCACCGAGTACTCCAAGCCAAAACAGGAAATTCATTAGAAATCATGCATGATCCTAAAAATGCAGAATGCCTAATGCAACACATGCAAAATGCAACTATAGCAGGCTCGGCTATTCTAAACGTGACATGTGAAATGCAACGGCTATCAAGTACTCAACTTGGAATTGAAATACAGATGCAGTTTGTATGATGCGCCGAGCCCGGTGCGTGCAAAACAGATGAATGATGCAAACATGCTATCATACTGTATGCTAATTGAAATATGCCCTATATCTAACCATCCAAAGCGGGTAAATAAAAGGGAGAAAGAAATGGGGGTTGGAAGACATACATCACACTCACCCACCCTTATTACATTTATGCCCTCGCGCAGAGGGTCCGAATAAATATACAGTCCGAATAAAAGAATATACAGTCCGGAAATAAATATACAAATTTCTAATTAATTGACAAATTAATTAATAAAAGCGGTAAAACGGGCGTGCAAGCCAGGCGCCTTGCCGATAGATGCCGCTTTGTTGGGCTGCCGTGTGAAATCCTTTGGGATGCCCGATTAGCCTCTGTTGGCAATATTTCTTGAAATGCGTGTCCGACTCCGAAAGTTGCTAAACTCGATTTTGCCGCGAGAGAGCGGAAAAGGGCACAGATGTATTTCACAAATATATGCATGCCTCGATCCTCGTGCCACCAATCACGCATACCGATGCATGATGGCCGAGGAACAGAATTGCACAACTCAATGTCAGATGAATGCAGATGAATGCTACAACAAAAACCTAACTCCATCATGGGTAATCCGGTGTCGGTGGTGGGGAATTGAGACCCGTTAGTCACTCGAGTACGAACGTGCCTCGTTTCCGTGCAGCTAACGCCTATCCGAACACGATGCAGTATGCATGATATGCATGAAATGCAACTAGGATACAGCCTAGTATGCACAATGCTGTGAAAATATGAATGTCTCGAAATCGTGCTTGCAGCACGCAAACCGAGAAAATGGCATACAAGCATGAGATGACATGAAATATGATGCACAATGAGACTAAAAAAGAAATGTCTCGAAATGCGTGCCCACAGGCACGCAATCCGAGGTAATGGCATGAAATGCAAAACGGATAAAATAAGGTGCCTCGAAATGCGTGCACACGGGCACGCAAACCGAGACGATGATGTACAAGCATGAAAATGCAAATTGGGCTTACGCCAACATGAGAGGGCCTCAACCACACTCACATAGGCTGCCATCAGATAAAACGAGGCTGCCTCGAAATGCGCGCACACGGGCACGCAAACCGAGGCGAAGGCATACACAATGCCATGACATGGAAAATGTAGATTGGGCTTATACCAACATGAGAGGGCCTCAGCCACACTCACATAAGATGCCGGAATGATAAGAATGAGGTGCCTCGAAATGCGTGCCCACTGGCACGCAAACCGAGGCAATGATGAAATATAAATCGGATAAAACAGAGTGCCTCGAAATGCGTGCACGCGGCACGCAAACCAAGCGGAGGCATACGCAATGCAAATAAAGCAGAATGTCTCGAAATCGTGCTGCAGACACGCAAACCGAGGCGGAGGCATACGCAATGCCAAGCGGATAAAGCGAGTGCCTCGAAATGCGTGCACACGCACGCAAACCGGCGAAGGCATACGCAATGCCAAGCGGATAAAGCGAGTGCCTCGAAATGCGTGCACAGCACGCATAACCGAGGCGGCTAAAATGGAGATCGATAAAAGCGAAGTGCCTCGAAATGCGTGCATACAGACGCATAAACCGAGCGATGATGTGCGATGCAAAATCGAGATAAAACCGAAGTGCCTCGAAATCGTGCACACGGACCGCATAAGCGAAGGCGATGACGTGCGATGCAAAATCGGATAAAACCGAAGTGCCTCGAAATGCGTGCACACGGACACGCAAACCGAGGCGATGATGAAATGAGATGAAATGGCATACGGAATGCAACGATGGGCTTACACCAACATGGGAGAGCCTCAGCTCACTCACATAGGAGGCCGTCGGATAAAATGAGTCGCTTAAAGCAGCGTGTCCGCGGGCACACGCAAATCGGGGGCAATGATGTAGAAGCATGAAAATGCAAATTGGGCTTATGCCAACATGAGATAGCCTCAGCCATGCTCACATAGGCTGCCGGAATGATAAGAATGAGGTGCCTCGAAGTGCGTGCCCATTGGCACGCAAACCGAGGCAATGATGAAAATGATGCAAATGGCATGGGAAATGATATGCAAGCTTGGCAATGGAATTTCAGCACCTAAATAAAGGGGAAAACAGCCCCGAAACAATTCGAAATGACACCCGAAGCATGCATTCATCCCGAAAGTGTGAAATTAAGCCCCGAAATGGCCTATAGCCATGCTATGCATGCAAGATATGATCATGGCAGCAAGAACAGTAGCAAGGCAGTCCCAAATATGGCATTTTTCAGTTACAAAACAAGGCCAAATTATGATCACAAGTATGGCAACAATAGTTTGCAAAAATGGGGGGAAATAAGGGGTATTGAGACAAATGATATATACAAACCCCAAATGAACAAACATGCTTCTACAAAATTTAAGAGGGCCTAAAAATAGGCACAATTGCAGAAGATGACATCCTCAAAATCAGAATAAAATCATGCTAACAATTCCATGCAAAAATGGAGCTCAAAAGAGGCTATAACAAGAGTCATGCAAAGCAAGCACCAAATGACAAAATTTTCTTCATGAAACATGTAAAGGGGGTCAAAATAAGGCCCCTTTCAGTTCTGACCAAAGGCCAAAACCAAAAGCACAAGAGGCTACAAAACATGCAAGAATACGGTAAATTTGATGGATTTCAAAGGAAGTACCAAAAATATACACCAACTGGCTTAAGGCCCTCAACATAACATGGAAAGGAGACAAAAACAAGGCTATTTCTAAGCCTGATGAAGGCTGAAATCCGGAGCCAAGTAAGCCTAACAAAGCATGCAAGAATTAGGGCCTAAAGTGAATTTCCAAGAGAGGTGGTATATGGAATGGCCAAATGAGGTTGAGCCCTTCTACAATGTTGTAGAGGGGCTCAAAATAAGCACAAAACCAGTAGGGGTCGGAGCCCCAAAAACCAACACAAATAGGTCAATTTTAGTATGCAAAAATGTTACCAACTTGAAGAATATTGAAGGAACTAGTGTATACAAACACCAAATGAGGTTGAGCCCTTCTACAAAGTTGTAGAGGGGCTCATTTTAATCACAAAAGCAGTAGGGGTCGGAGCCCCAATTCTCAACCAATTAAAGTATAGAAAAGGATCAAGAAAATGCCCTAAAAGTTGGTTTTGAATACTTACCCTTGAAGACTTGTCTTTCTTTGCTTCTTGGCTTGGATTTGTGGCTTCTCAACCTCTGAAATTCACTTCCTTGCTGCTGGAATCGAAGTTGGAATGGTGAGGCTTAGGGTTGATGAAGGAATCAAGCAAGAACTTGAAGCTTTTTGGAGCTTTTGGCTATGGAGATTAGGGTTTTTGCCTTGGTGTTCTTGAAGAGATTTTTCCAACCTTGAAGAAGGAGGGAGGGCCTTCAAATAGGCAAGTGGGGTGTAAAGGGAGGAAAGCACCCAATCTTTCCTCGAAATATCCGGATGCCGGGATATGTTGGAAGATATCAGGACGGTGGGACGGTGTAAAGCAAGAATCTGGCGCGGTAATTTTGCTCAAGGTGGCCGACCACCCACCATGGCCGACGACCACCTCCTATGGCCGACCACCTCAAAAACCAACTTCAAAATTCTGGCCGACCACCATACAAGAGTGTCCTCCCATGTGTGTAGAATAAGGCCCGGGGTCGGGTGGCAACAGAACCAGAGTCACAACATAGAGCTTGAAGGAGGCCCAAAATGAAAGGCACAATTTACGGCCGACCACCATACCAAAGTGTCCTCCCATATGTGTAGAACAAGGTTCCAAGGTCGGAATTTGGCAACAGACGAACAGAGCCACAACATAGAGCTTGAAGGAGGCCCAAAATGAAACTCACGGTTTCGGCCGACCCGATGGTTGGTAGGGTCCTCGGTGTCTGATCATAGATATGTAACTTTGGTTGGAAGAAAATACCCCCAAGGTGTTCAACATTGGCGGAAGTGAAAAGCAGGCTCGGAGGGAAAGCTGGTTATCTGGGATAATTGTTGGCCTCCCACCCCGATGATCTTCACGATGTTGAAAGCAGAGGTACCGCCAAGTTTGAACAAAAACTAATGAGAAATGAGCGTTCGGGGCCAAAAGCAAAACCGTCGGGATCGAAAATGAAATTTGGTGCTGGGAAGTGGTGTTCGGCCGAAGTGGGTATCTGCGACCCGGTGTCCTCTGGAATGACAAAGCAAGGTACTGCCAAAACGGAGAAGATGGATCTGAAATGAATGCTCGGGACCAAAAGCTCGGTTTGGGGTCAGCAACTATGAGCACCGAAAGTGGCATCTGACCTGAAGTGGCATCGGGGCCCCAGGGTTCCTCGAAATATTAAAAGCGAGGTCTCATAAAAAGGAGAAAGGTGATGCAAAATGAATGCTCGGGACCAAAACCGCTCGGTTTGGGGTCCGAAATAAATGGTCATGAACGCGAAGTGGTGTTAATTGCGAAGTGGGCATCAGGGGCCCCAGTGTCCCTCGGAACACTAAAAAGAGGCACATGCCAAAACCGGAGAACTTCGGAGATGGTTGGGCGGTTCAGGCCGAGCCTGCGGCTTTGTGACTCAGCAGGGAGGCTGGGCTCGAAATGGGCAAAATGGCCTCTGACCCACGAAGCGTAGCTCACGGCCACCGGGAGACAGACTACGGGACCACTCCCATCCCTCAGGAGAGAAAACAGAAAAGCAGAGCACGGTTATGGCAAGAGACAAGGTAGAAGATGGTTCGAATCGGGAGGCGCACGCAGTAGTGACTCGGACTTGAACAAGCCTGATATGCAATATCACCGCGCTCAAGCTGGTGACGTCGAGTCTTAAGGTCGGTCAAAAATGGGGTGTCTCTGATTGCCCCTCTTTGTGAACTTCGGAAGTCAAGTGGCGGGGAGTGAATGTCAAAGCCAGAGCGACCCATTTTTGACAAGGTAGAAGACTTAGACAAACATCTGAGATAAGCAGAGATATGTGCCCGACGAGGGCAAAATGCAAAGTGATAGGCGAAGCGGATGATCATGCAAATCTGACAAAATTGTAATGAAGCAGGTATTGACAAATAGATGCACCAGTTTTAAGCAAGAATGCAAAGCAAACAACTATATTTCATGCAGTTAGGAATGCGGAGAATTATTCAATCCTCGTCGCGTCTCACACGGAGAAGATCGATACTGCGCGATTAAATGCAGTGCGCGACTTCAAATGAACCGTACATACAATATCGTGCACGCAAGAGAGAAATCAACAAGAACAATATGCTAACAACATATATTCAATGCGATTCCAACGATTGAAAAGTTTGACACACACGATTACCGGTGAAAGGACGCACCACAATGCGAGAAAACAAGCGTGACAATGCATGTTCAAGCATAGAAGTATGGTACATCAAGGAAACACGCATGACAATGCAAAACAATGATGAGAATGCAACTTATGAGCCAAATAATGCAAAAGGAACATAAGTGAGGCCGCCCGGTTTGTTGCGCAACAACAAAATTTGAAAAAGCGCATTGGCGGCGACAACTCGATCATGACCTCGATTCACCTCCCGGAGAGGTCACAACATGTTTAAAAAGGATACACTCTGATTTTGATGAATAAGGACGAGACACATGTCAATAATTGCAGCTAAAGTTTCAGCGGAGCAATTCGCGCTAGAAAGTGTACTTTTCTTCACCTTTTGGTCCGGGAGCTCAATTTTCCTCAAAATTTGCAGAGAGGTAGGGGAGGGAGGGGGGAAGATGGTCGGCCAGCCCATTTCCCTAGGAGAGGCCATCGGCCAGGGGAAAAAGGAGATGGCCGGCCAGCCAGGTTAGGTGGCCGGCCGGCCACTGCCCAAAAGTGGGGGCATTTTGGTCATTTTTGCATTTTCTATATATATGCACCTCCATTCCATCGAAATCACACCCAAAGTTGCAAAACTTCTTCCTCTTGCTCTCTAGGCCACTTTCTCTCTCGGATCTGCATTTTATCTGGCGTCCCTCGGCCTCCCCAAGTTGTTTTTGAAATCTTTGATTTAAGCACTTTGAGCGACTAAATTTCGACTTTGGGGCTTCTCTCCTCATTTTCACCACTTGAGGTAAGTTTGTTTCGATATTTGGAAAATTTTCGGGGTTGACTTTTGTTGACTTTTCATTTCAGAGTTGACTTTTGTTGACTTTTTCCAATTTTGGCCTTTTGCTCATTTTGCTCCTCTTTCTGATTTCTCGCAATGGCGGGTCATTTCCTCCTGACGGAGGTTTTCCGGTCGGAGATGATTTTGACTTTATGGTATTCCGTAGAGTTCGCCCTTTCTTTCCGTCGATATGCTCCGTGGTTCATAGGCTTCCGCAAGCCACTTTCCGTCATTTTACCGATTTTAACGATCGAGCACAGGATCTTCTCTTCACGAGGCGGGCGACACCTCTCCTATGATCTGAGGTATTTTATTATCCGCATCTTTACGTGCATTACGTACCTTTGCCATGCTTAGACACACGGTTTAGCTTATGACCGATACTTGTATTTTGAGCATGTGACTTAGCCACTTGAATTTCATGAACACTTGGCGCATTGAATAATTGTGAGCATACAGTGCACCTTAGTTAGAAATTGAACACCTGACCCTAAACTTGAAGCACGAACACCTGACCAGATTTGAAGTGAATACCTGACAGCGGCGTTGAGTAGAACACACGGTCCCAATTTGAAGTGAACACACAGTCCGCGATGTTGAGTAGAACACAGATCTCAAACTTGAAGCGAAACGCCTGTCCTTGATGTTGAGTAGAACACGCGATCCCAATTTGAAGCGAACACACGCCCTTGATGTTGAGTAGAACACCACGGTCCCAATTTGAAGCGAACACCTGCCCTTGATGTTGAGTAGAACACAGTCCCAATTTGAAGTGAACACACGATCCTTGATGTTGAGTAGAACACAGTCCCAAACTTGAAGTGAACACCACAGTCCGATGTTGAGTAGAACACTTGATCCCAAACTTGAAGCGAACACATCCCTTGATGTTGAGTAGAACACGCGATCCCAAACTTGAAGCGAACACCGACATTGATGTTGAGTAGAACACAGTCCCAAACTTGAAGCGAACACCACACTTGATGTTGAGTAGAACACCTGATCCCAAACTTGAAGCGAACACCTGACCTTGATGTTGAGTAGAACACCTGATCCCAAACTTGAAGCGAACACACACTTGATGTTGAGTAGAACACAGTCCCAATTTGAAGCGAACACACTGCCCTTGATGTTGAGTAGAACACCTGATCCCAAACTTGAGGCGAACACCACCCAGCGATGTTGAGTAGAACACAGCAGTCCCAATTTGAAGCGAACACACATTGCTTGATGTTGAGTAGAACACACTGATCCCAAACTTGAAGCGAACACCACAGCTGATGTTGAGTAGAACACAGGTCCCAATTTGAAGCGAACACAGCCCTTGATGTTGAGTAGAACACCACGATCCCAAACTTCGGATGTCTTGAAACTTTGAACCATGACCCAAATACCAAATTCTTGAACCATGACCCGTTTTCACTTCATTTGCACACAGCTCATTTTAAACTTTATTTGCACAGCTCATTTTCACTTCATTTCTTTGATCCATGCATTGATTCTAATCTTGAGTTCGTTCTCGAACGATCTTGAGGATATGGCTCGGCGCCGCAAAAAGAATGGTATTTTGAGCTAGGAATTTGTCAGGGATTGGTCGATCTTCAGATTTGGGCCATTCTGAGAGGGTTATCTCGTTGCCTCATTAGTAGGACCCTATTTGCGGCTTTAGCGAGAGGTGGTGGGACACTACCAATTCCTTCCATTTTTGCTGACGGGGGACATGACCATGACCATTTGGATTCGCTATGCTCACCGGCCTAGACTTAGGCGGTAGGCCCATTCCTATGGCGAGGATATGGGTGAGTGGCGGTACTGGATGCATTTGTTGGGGACACACCGCTTTGTGAAGCAGAGGTTAGGAGAGTCAAATACTCTGGTTTGCTTCCTATTTCCGTGACCCAGATGGAGCTGAGACTCTGAGGCGGGCGATCGCCCGTGGTTTTCTCATGTACCTCCTCGGTACCACCTTGTTCGCCGATAGAGGGAACATGGTAGGGTTGTACTTACTGAGCGCTCTAGTGGACCTATCACAGGTGAGCCAGTATGATTGGGGCGGCTGGCACAGCTACCCTTCTTTGCTACATGGTGATCTCTCGCACTGAGGGACTTACTTGGCGACTCTTGGAGAGCACAGGAGGTACATTCTGTCCTCTTGATTTACATTTTGCTCCTCATTACTTGTTCCTTTGCACACACGGCGCACTTTGCATTACGTACGCCTTTAGCACTTTGTACTCACACTCTGCATTGCCTTTCTCGGTGTGGGTGTATGTGTACTTCCCATTGGCCGGAGATGGAGGTGGTGGGACCTCCTATGACTCCATTTTCTTTGATGTTTGAGGCGAGCATGTGGCGAGGCCTCGAGACTCTCTCCTCTCTGCGGCGATACTTTGATCTTGTTGAGCGACAGAGGTATTGCTTGAACTCTCAGTTCCTTTTATTTCTATCTTTGATCTGCTCTGTATATCTGATTTCTGACTGATTTGTATACTGGTTATCCACAGATCACTGGCGGCCTTAGGCGATCTTGATGTGAGCTCGAGACTCTGTACCTGGGCGTCGAGTTGTTGTCGATATAGATTCTGCTCGAGGACGGTCGGCGGGTTTGGTTCTGAAACGCTTTGGCGTCGAGATATGGGCGATTCTCGGGACACTCTGCTGTGCCTCCGGACACCATGCGGATGGCGATAGATTATCCCGAGGAGGTCGGCGGTACATGCGAGCGATGATGCTTTGTTGCATCATCTCGATGGGAACTCGCCACCTACGCCGCATATATTTGATGCCCGCTTGGCGAAGTGCGAACTCGACGCGGACCTCTCTTGGTCGCCATCTTGAGTCGCGCCCATACTCTGAATATCCTTCTTCTAGCGAAATTTGGCGAGATCGAAGGTGGGCGATTCGATCCCTCAATCCCTCGTCTCTTGATCATCGGGGTGGCGGACATGCGGCCGAGTTAATGGCTGGCGATTTGGGGCGCCTTACGATTCGCTAGAGCCTCCTCTGCACGATCCAGATATGTTAGAGACCACGACTTCGCCCGGTATGTTTTGACTTTGATTTATCGATCGGATATTTGAACATTGATTAGATTCTTGATAATTTTGCATTTGTATTTGCGACCTCTGTTGAATATCTGGACGGTTGCTCGGGATCTTGGCCTCATTCGAGGGCATGATCTTCTGGAGGAGATGAGCATCGTGGGTGTGGAGTCTTGTCCATTTTCCTGTACTAGCATGTTTACGATGATACTCGGTTTTAGACCTTACGCTATATTGATAGGTATGTAGAGCACATCGACACACCCTTTTCACATTACGCATTTACACACTTTTATGCTTGAGCGATGTATTGCACTTTGCATCTTGAGATGCCTCCGTATATCTTCCTCACGGGCAGACCCAGGGGCCCTCTCGGAGAGGTCGAGGTGCTAGACCTACCAGTCTGAGGAATTTGGAGGCTGGGCCATCCAGGTCTCATCGAGGCTGGCGAAGGAGGTCGTCTCATGAGCCTTGAGGCACCCATCGTCGAGGATGGCGAGGAGATCGCGAGATCATGTGTCGTGGCATCTCTGGAGAGGAGGCCACGGTCTTGGTTCGAGGCGGAGGCGGGCTGAGGGGATCCGGGAGGATGGCAGCTCCGATCCGGATGGTGATGATGATGTAGAGATTATCCATGAAAAGGATGAGGGCCTCCCCTTCTCGCTCGAGAACGATGTTATTTCTGCTTTATTCTACTTTTTAGCTAGTAGTTTGTAGCACTTTGCACATTTGTTAGGCGGTTTATTTATTTACGTAAAACTTGTACCCTTATTTTTGTAAGACATGATGAAATGAAACGACTTTTGAAAAGATGTTGTATTTGAAATTCTCGACATCGCATCGCATTATTTTGCACAAAATGGAATTGAATGGAAATCGCCTCATGTATTTACCGGGTTAGGTAGGGAAGCGCAACAAAGCAAAACAAAAGCGACTCACTAAGAAATAAAATAGAATCTTAGCGAGTTTACAACTCGATAAACAAAATACAATAATGTTAACGACTCAATAGACAAGACTTAACAAAATGTGTAATCAAAAGGTAACAACTCAAAAGCATAAAATCTGACATTTCGACAAAACTTACAACTCAATAAGCAAAAGCGACAACTCGATAAGCAAAAATATAACACGATGTACCGGATGGACTATACGGATAATGGAGTGTATCCAAAATTGATAGGCACGGATGCCTTCTCTTTAGGGAGACAATCAGTTGCGGGGAGTCCACCTTGCTATAGGTAATGTTTCCCACCCAAGCTCACTTGTATTTGCTTACATCACTCGACCCTCGGGCTCGACTTTTCTCATAAAACCCTTATCTTACTTTTCTCTCGTCGCACATCTCTCTATTCTTTATTCTCTCATTTTCATCCCTCCCGAGATATAGTTGATGGAGAAGTTGCAAGTTGTGGACTCTTGCCTGCCTATTGACCCATGGCTACTTCTTTCGACAACGCCTAGTTAATGCTCGATGAGATTTGGTGGTTCGAATGGATCGCAACTTGTCGTGAATCGCATTGCATGGCGCCGTCCACAGCTTAATCTTTCGGCGATGAGTTCTGACAAGTTCGAGGATCTTTGGGATCCGTCGATCGACTTGACTCCTTGTATATTTTATCTCCCATTCCATACTCCGCTAGTTCGGTCATACAAAATTTGGGCCTAAGTTGGCGTCTGAAGCTTTGACTAGCTCGGGAGGCGCGAGGACACTGACTAGACTATGCCGGATTTATTGCTTTATTAGTACTTTCAAAGTTTTCTAAGCGTGAGTGCAATGAAGAACAACTTCAATTGTATGCAAGAGCAAAAGACCTCTGTTTTGAAATTAATGAAATTGAAGGTTGTGGTCTTGAAAATCCTCGCTTTTGGTCCAAAAATGGTCTTAGTTGTGAAAAGATTAATTTGAACAAAGTCAACTTTTATGAAAACTTTTCAAAACTATTTTCGATATGGATCGAGCTGGACACACAGAAATCATCCTTTGAGACACACAACCCGAATCCTATGGCTGGAAAGTTGCCCCTAGTTTGAAAAAGGTGCTTGACAAAGTGTGCAGCGGAAAGTTGCCCCTAGTCTGGATAGCGCGCAACACTCCATTACAGCGGAAAGTTGCCCCTAGTTTGAATAACCTTTGTCTGGGAGATCATAGTGAATCTTGATGAATAAAGATGGTGAGGTGATCAAAATGGACTAAGTTGATCGGGAAAAGATTGTGGTGAACTTCAAGATGAAGGCGCCTCGTATCCCAAAGATGGGAATCAAGTCTTCGTAGTTGAGGTCAGGTTAAACTCGAGTGTTTTGCTCTCCTTTTGCGCTCTAACTTTTGCCAAGGCCGCCCTTTGCGGGTTTTCAACCTTGAGCTCGGTTTTATAATTTTCAAATTTTCTATGCTCTGAGTTTTGCCTAGGTAAGCCCTTTCGGGTTTTCGGCCTAGCGAGCCTCTCAAGGGTAGTATTTCTTCAACTTGTCCATATTGATCGGTTGGGAAAACTCCAAGCCATCTAGATCCATCGAACCACAGCTCCACGACGAGTTGACTTGATGATGTAGGGACCCGGTCAATTGGAGTGCGAACTTGCCCTTAGTGCGTGGATGGGAGCTCGGTTGTCTTTGAGTACCAAATCTCCTTCTTTTAAATTCCTAGACTTAACCCTCTTGTTAAAAGCAGGCGATTCTGCGTTGATAACCTGAGCGTGATGCAGCGCTTTCAATCTCCTTTCATCAAAGAGCATGAGTTCTTCAAATCTATTCTGCGCCAATCTGCTTGGCTATCGGCACTTTCGGCCAATACTCTCAATAGCGGAACCTCAATCTCGATAGGTAGAAACGGCCTCCATCCCGTCGACTAATGAATACGGGGTCGCCCCAGTAGAAGTACTGTTTGAAGTCCTGTAGCCCCTCAGAGCAAATGGCGGCTTATCCGGCCGATCGATAGGTTTCCACCATCTTACGTAGTATCGCTTGATGTTCTTGTTGGCGGCCTCAAGCTGCTCCGTTGGTTTCTTGGCGGTAAGTAAACGACTTATGAAAAGCCACGTTGTATTTCTCCAACAAGTCAATCACCTCCTTCTTGAAGTGGGAACCATTGTCGAGACTATTTCATTCGGGACTCGTGGCGGCGAGATGATGTTGTTTTGATGAATTTTGCAGCGTGTGAAGCTTTCAACCTTTGCATAAGATTGGGCCTCAACCCACTTTGTGAAGTAATCTATCGCTACGAGGATGAACTCATGCCCATTTGACCCTTCGGCGTGGCGGCTCCGATCACATCAATTCCCCAGACGAGAAAAAGGCCATGGCGAAGTCATGTTGTCTGACTTTGTGGCGGAATGTTCATGCGATTTGCATGGATCGACATTTGTGGCATCGCTTGTGAAACGATACAATCCTCCTCCATGGTGGACCAATAATAACCTTGTCTAAGGATCTTCGGCGCCAACATCACCCCATTCATATGTGCACCATTCACCCCGTGGATGGCTTCCATCGACGCTTGGACTCTTGACATCAACACACGGTTTATGCATTCCCGGATGACCTCTTCTATCTGATTTACCCCGCGAGATGATGGCTGGGTGACATTCTTCGATTGCCCTCTTGTCTTTGGCATTTACCTGGCGAATGCGTTTACATTTCCAAAAGTTCGGATGTCGTAATACGGGGTGTTAGTCTGAACTTCATCTATGGTGCAATCGACTCATAGGCGGTGCGAATTTACGATAATATTTGGGCGCATTCGGACTCCACGTGGGATGTCTATCATGGATGATAGAGTTGCTAAAGCGTCTGCGAACTTGTTGTTCTCTCTTAGTAGATGAGTAAAACTTAACTTTTCAAACCGAGGAATCGGCAAATCCAAGGTTTGGTGATACATCATCATATTTTCTTCTTTTACTTTCCGGTCTCCTTTAGCTTGAGACACAACAAGATTGAATCTCCGATGGCGTCCGGCCGCCTTGCCCTAATTCGGTGCTTCCATACCGACAATGCAACCGTGATACCCGTTATTTGAGACTTTGAAGCGGAGTTTGAAGGCTAGAGGATCTGAGGAATTGTGGTGCTATCGGCAACACTCCTATCCGTACCCATGTTGATTTGGCGCTCGTCAAAGTACATTATCCAACTTTCCTCGTCGATATCGAAATTGCTTCATCTGGAATAGGTACTCAAGCTGCTTCATCCCCTCAACGGATGGTCGGCAGGAACTACGCTCTTGCTCTGCCCTTCAGCGACTTGGCGTCACATATGTAAGATCAAATTGGAGAAACAACGACAACCAACGAGCTAGCCTACCCGTGGCGTGGTTTCTCGAAAAAGATATTTGATGGGATCAAGTCATGAAACCGGCATTCTGAGTGAGCTAACAAGTAGTGCCGCAACTTCACGGTAGCCCATACGAGCTAGACAAGCCTTTTCCAGCGGCGTATATCGGGTCTCATACTCTAGCATTTTCTTGCTCAAATAGTAGATGGCTTTCTCCACCCTATCTTCTGATTCTTGTGCAAGCATGCAGCCCATTGTGGTCTCAGTCACTGATAGGTACAAAATCAACGGTTTCCCTGATTCAGGTGGTGATAAAGCGGGTGGGTTACGTAGATATTCTTTAATCTGTTCAAAGCGACTTGGCACCGGCCGTCCCATTGGAATTTCTTGCCTTTCTTGAAGACCAAAAAGTGGTTCACAAGTCAAGGTTAGTTTTGAAATAAACCGTCTTATGAATTGCACTTTACCCGAAAGCCTCGCACCTCTTTTTAGGTCTTTGGTGGTGGCATTTCTAAGATGGCCTTGATTTTGGAAGAATCGACCTCGATGCCTTTGTGTATGTCGAAACTGACATTTTTCATTGTAACACCAAGCGTACATTTACGAGGTTTAACGCCTTTGAATTCACGATCCTTTGGAAAAACTTGCATAAAGGCGGTGTAGTAGCCCTCTCTTTCTTTGGACTTGACAATCATGTAGATCACGTACACCTCAACCTCTTTGTGGATCATATCATGTAGTATTGTGGTGCGGCCCGTTGATAAATGTGACATTCTTCAACCCAAAGCGGCATGACCGATAGCGATATGTTCCCCACGGGGTGGTGAATCGATCTTTTCTCTCGTCTCTGGTGCCATCACAATCTGGTTATAGCAGAAGCCATCCATGAGCGAGGCGATGCATGCCTGTTTGTAAAGTCCACTAGCTCATCAATGTGTGGCAAGGAAAGTCGTCCGGATGGCTCTGTTTAAATCCACGAAGTCTCCTTTTGCACCGGATCTTGCCATCTTTCTTGGCACGGCACTATGTTGGCCAACCAAGTGGGATATTACGATACTAGCGAGGAAGCTGCGTCAATTTGTAGTGACCTCTTCTTTGATCTTGAGAGCCCAATCGGCGGATCCTTGAGCTTACGCTTAATAGGTGACCTCGGGGTCAAGGGGATCGATCTTTGTACAATCTCGGGATCGATTCGGGCATGTCTTCGTAGGACCCGCGAAAACATCTTTGAAATCTTTTAATAAGCGACTAAGCGCTCGCGTTCCTCGAAGACAACGTGGACCCGATCTGGACCCGGCGGGTCCTCCTCAGTACCAATATTCACAGAAAGGATTTCATCCGTTAAGGGTTTACCAAACCTCTCTTGCTCTTGCTCAATTAGACGTTGTAAAAGCGGAGGAACTCCGTCCTGGTCGTTTTGATCAAAATTTTGAAAGTCTGAATTAATGCAATAAATTAGGGGCCTGAAAAGTACTGGAAACCACATTCACCTCATTCTCATTAAGTTCATCCAAATCGTCGATTCGCCGGTTACAAGACTCAAATGAAAAGGAAAAAACTGACACTGGACAAAGGCGTGGCATCGGGTTGACACCCCGAGTACCAGACTTCGGACTTCGGTCGGTGGAACTGATTCGACTCGAAGACTTCGGTGGAATCGATTCGGCTCACTACTGACCGGAGCTGCTGGATAAGAATCCTCCTCGTCTTGCCAAATGAGAGGTGCGATCGATCGTCCAAGATAGGCTTTGGTTGGCATGGCCGTTTCATCTCAATCACGGAAAGCGGCGTTATTCCCCAAGCAATCTGGTCGTCGGAGGATCGAGAGAGACATGCAGCGCTACCCCATTTCCAATTGATTGCCCTCGGGATCCTCTGCGTACTCTGCTCAAACTTCGGTTATTGGAGTGCATGCGCTCTGCGGCAACGTCATCCCAGATAGTTGCGGGTCGAAGAAGATTTGAAACACGATGCAGCGCTTCCCCTCGCGTTCAACCATGGTTACGGGAAGCGCAAAATGGAAAATCTTCCCCCTCCGGACAGCGTCCGTTCGAGTACCAGATGGGCCTATGCATTAGATCAAAAGGCTTCGGCTGCTTTGCCACAACCTGTCATTTCCTTCCTTTCCTCGTCCGGTCTTCTTTGGTAGGCGGATAACCTAATCCAAAGGTATGTGGATTATGTGGCACTTGCCGATAGCTGCGACACCTTCGGCCGCTTCTTCCCAATCCCATCGAGGATATCTTGTAGCTTGTTCATGAGGTAGGCGGCTTGGCTGACATACAAACCCTCATTCCGACCATTATGTTTTGTACCACGGGCCTCGGCCAAAGTAAATCCCGATATAAACATATCCTCCATCGTGTTCAATCTCGGGTGGCGTAGATACCTCCGGAGGGATGGATTGATGAGTTCCCAAAAACAATGGCTACTCCCTTTCCAAAGGGGTATTTCACCATTTGATGTAGAGTAGATGAGGCGGCCTTCACGATGCAACGGGGTGCCCCAAAAGCATGTTGAAAGATCGAGGGACCTCCAAGACATGAAAATCTATTTCGTGTTGTCGGGCCCAATCTTGGTTTGGATTTTCCTTGTCCCCAGACATCCTGCTTGTATTATCATATGCTCGATTACTTGAGTAGTCGGTGTGAAGTCATGACTTTAACTTAATCGCATAGGCCGTTACGGCGGACAAACATTGATAAGCGGACCGGTGTCAACAAGCACCACCGGAATCCATTTGTCCTGCATTCTCTGAGAGATGTAGAAGTGCATTATGGTCCACGCCCTCGGCGGCAATTCCTTGTCCGAGAAGGTCAATCTTGGGGAACCTCCTCCGGGAAGACCAAACCAACTAGTTGTTCGGCGTAGTTTCAATGGGCGTTTAGCTCTGTCCATGGCGAGATAAAACGACTGCGGTGCACCCTCGAAGCCATAGCGGTCCCCAAATGGAGATGTCTGCTTGTATTTTCTTTATTTGCTTGATCTGACCTCTTCTTCCTTGCTTCTCTTTACATTTCTCTGCCTCCTTATCTTTCCACGATGCCTCGGGTTGATCAAGGTGTGGAGGCTTGAAATACCGCCCACTCCTAGTCATGTGGTCTACCTCCTCGAGGTGCAGTCTTGTCAGGTTAGCCACTGCCCGATCTTAAATGTGTGGGCAAGATACAAGTCGTCATCTTCCCACCACATTCCATTAGCGTCTAGCGAGCATCTGCAGTTACGGCTTGTTTGTGCTTTCGGCGATTTCATTCCTCATGCTCACGGCATGTTCGGTCTTCGATGCCCGACACTCTCAACTTCCTCATGGTTCTTTGCTTTTCGGGCTCTCTCGAGAGGCCCATCTCTTTCTTGTTCCTCCGGCAACAAGCATGCGGTTCTCAAAATGTTTCGTTCTTGGCGAAATTCTTCGTCTGCGGCGCTCTCCGGCAATGTGTCGATCCTCGGCCCTTAGGCCACAAATGGTACAATATCGGTGATCATCCAACCACCCGACCTGGCGACTCCTCATCTTTGAACGGTTAATCGATGCATCACGATTCTGCTTTCGTAGAATTGAAGGTTGGCGAAGTCCTCTTCCACCAGTCAAACCATCCCCGTGATTCAAGCTTGTCCCCGGAGCATACACAACTCGGCCTCTTAAGCAACCCCATACTCAGCTTAGACTGGCTCATCGACAAGATATATCCACTCGGATCATAAGCTCTGCCAGCAGAATTCTCAGATAGCTCCACCCAGACTCATGATTACGCCCTCCTCGAAGCTTGCCCGTTCCATTCTCGGTGGTCACCACCTTTGGCTCGAGTTGGGTTGGGGAGGTGTCCAACACTGCCTGAAGTCGGTCTTTGTCGGGAAGGACCACCTCGGCTTGGGTAAGTGGGAGGAGTTATGTAGATCTTTGGGATCGTAGAATCGCCCCAGTCTTGGATAAGGTTGACTCTTTTGGTGGATCTTGGTTGTGTTTGGGGAGTGGGTTGTTTGTGACGTTGGGTCCTTGAGGAGGTAGAATGATGTTCTTGTCAATGAGGTCTGAATCTCATGGCCTTGACTGTAACATTGGTCGGTGTCATGACCATCTTCTTTGGTGGTATTGGCAATATTTGGGTGGGTTATGGGAAGGGAGTGGATTCGGTAGAGGCCTCGGTTCCAAGGGTTTGGTGCCCCTTCGACTAGAACCAGGGACTTTAGACAAAGGCATATAGAGTGGGGAGAAGGTTCGTTGACCCACAGGTTGGTATCTTGGGGCTTGATTCTTGCTCCCGGAGGCATCGAAAAAAGGTGTGGCAGCTGCGGACCTTGGTTGGGAAGGGGATTGGTGGTGACCATTCCGACCTCTGAAGTTCTTGTATTGGCGAGCCACTCGGGCTGCATTGGTATTCGATTAAATGTTCTTGAGTGATCCGATCTTGGTCAAGCAGACCTGTTTCATTGCATCCTCTATCTGCATCCCCATATCATGCAGATCTGCGAAGGTGGGGAAAGGGATCAAAATCATCTTCTTCATTAATGCCGGCTGGAGATTGCGCACAATCATCCGAATTTGATCTCTATCAGTTGGCCTCAAGGTCATCATCGATGCCTTGGCTCTCCACCGGGTGACGAAATCAGAAAAAGACTCTTTAGGCTCCTGCCTCGTCGTCTCGAGATCACGAGT
Organism: Camellia lanceoleosa; assembly: GCA_025200525.1. Lineage (NCBI taxonomy): Eukaryota > Viridiplantae > Streptophyta > Magnoliopsida > Ericales > Theaceae > Camellia > Camellia lanceoleosa. The sequence continues at coordinate 161,044,815 of CM045769.1, read as the reverse complement.
CGTGACCTCGATTTGCGTGTTGTATGAATATTGTGCAAGGAAGGCCTCAGCCATCTCATCCCAGTTTGTTTTCACATCATCATCGAGTTTTGAGTACCAAGTGGATGCCACACCCGGCGAGTTCGACCGAACAAAAGCTTTGCGGTCGGGTTAGGCCATTGGTCTTAAGGCGTCAGAAAACGGCCGGAGGTGGACCATAGGATCCTCGGACCCATCAGCGATCGATCTGGGGCATTTTAAATCTGTCGAGGCGAGTCACGGCCACATCGATATAGCCGTCTTCAATATTTGGGATGGCCTTCGCCTTGAGACTTCTTAAGAGCTTCTCCAACTTGCTCAATTTGGTATCTGGTCTACCTCGAACTCAAATGGAAGTCAAGGTGCTTAGGGGTAATGTTTTTGGACGGTTGTGGTAGAAGCGGGGCGGGCGGCCAGATTGGATGACTGTGTCCTCTTGAGCGTTTGGGGGTTTGGCGAGAATGTTACTGTTGATTCGGGAGGGTAATGCAGGCGGTCTGGACATTTTGAGGGTTTGGAGGGGCATTACGGCGGGTAGTTGTTCGGTAATGGGGCCGGGTGGAGGAGAACTGATTTGAAGCGAGCCGCGTTCTGTTGTTATGTCTGATGATCAACTCAATTGTTGGGCCATAATGACTTTGTTATGCAGAAAATTCCGCTGGCGGATAGCATCATCTTGCATTTGCTTCATGCTTTGACCATCTGGCGCATCATCGCCTCTATTGTTGGGTTACATTGTTCCATCGAAAAAGCGGCAAGGGTGTCTCTACAGCAGAAAGGGGAATCTCAACCCGACTATCTGTCTCTAAAGTAGACTGCTGTACCAATAATCTCTGCTCTGATGGACTGCGTTTCCTCGGTCTCCTTCTAAAAACCGGGGGTAGCGAATGGAACACTGGATGTCCGTCAACTAGATCCTCGGATCGGTTGAGTCGGCGACCTCGTGTCCAGATTGCTTGGGGGGTATCGACGGGTTCGGAAGCAATTGTGCTAAAGCTGTCCTAGCAAAAGATAAATAAAAGCGAAAAAGAAATAAATAACCAGAAATAAAACGGGCAGCATAACAGCTTAAATTGAATACACCACACACAGTCGGGTATACAAACGGGCAGCATAACGGCTTAAATTGAATACACCACACACAGTCGGGTATACAAACGGGCAGCATAACGGCTTAAATTGAATACACCACACACAGTCGGGTATACAACAACACACGGTTAGTAAAATTTGGTTATACCTTTGTCCTCAAATCTTGGTCAATATTCTGTATCCTTTGTTACGATAATGAATCGATATCCATGGACAAGCGATTCCCAAATCTTGGATAATGCCATGAACTGATTCCCAAATTCAAAAGCGATGCCCTTGAACTGATGCCCAAACTCATCTTGATACATGCATTCCTGTGAGGCACACTCTAACAAGCACATAGCGAGATAAGTGAGAGCCAAAACACCCCTATGTTGGGGTAGGGTTTCCCTGTCCTATTTTGTCGAGGAACTAGGGTTTCACTACGCCTTGACTTCAAACAACCTATAAGCGGGTAAGCAACTTTGTCCTAGTTTGGAATGGTCACTATGGATCGAATATGCACTAGGTCGAATGGTCAAGGGTGCCGGTAAGCCGGGTTTGTGTTCCCATCTTGGCGAGCCGTAAGGCAAGCCTTATGGACATGCCTTGACAAGACAAGCCTCCGACAAACCGCTCGAGGAATAGCGGATGGCAAACACGGTGTCCTAGCGCACCAATGCAAATGCAATGCAAAGAAACACACAAATGTAGTCAAAACCGGATATCAAGAGTTCGAGTCAAGTTCTCTAATTCCCAGTGAGTCGCGAAGCGTAACAACGCCCATGAGGACCTCGCTTCTGACTCGGACTCGACTTTGTTGGTTCCAAATCTTGAACCAAAGAGTCCAAATCGGCAAATCGTTTTGAAGAAAAGCAGTTTTTGAAAGAAGTGCCAAACATGGTGCTTTGCGGATAACGAGTCGCCACCTAAATATTTTTAAAATGGGAAATTTAGGAAACCACGACTCGGTGCCAAAGGCCCGCGTGTCCGTCATCACCAAAGTTGGCTCGGGAACTTGGAGTGCGATTAGGGAAGGTCACATCGTGAGCACCCCTCTCGCCCGGTCAAAGACGGCCTCTACTAACCATGATATCGATTTTGAAAACATTGTATGCTCTTATTAGGTTATTAGCCTAGATTACTATGTGATGCTCATGACAAACAAGTATAAATGGGCCGTATGAATTGGAACAAAACATTTCATGTTTGTTTGTTTGAAAATGGTTTGATGGTGCTACTACATAAGTAGGCTAAAATCTTGGTTGCCACCCTCGGGTGGGCTTAGAAGCAGATGATTTTGCCACTATCTAGTGGGCTTAAAACAAACATTTGATGCATTGTCCCAATTCAAATAACTCAACCTCCACCCACAGGCATTCAAAGGCGGTTATATCACATAAGCGAGTTACCCTCATGGTAAGCATGCTATCATGGCAACACTCACACGCATGCAAGGATGCTAAAGCATAAAAACTCACCGAGTACTCCAAGCCAAAAATGGAAATTCATTAGAAATCATGCATGATCCTAAAAATGCAGAATGCCTAATGCAACACATGCAAAATGCAACTATAGCGAGCTCGGCTATTCTAAGCGTGACATGTGAAATGCAACGGCTATCAAGTACTCAACTTGGAATTGAAATCTGAATCAGTTTGTATGATCTGTAGGAGCAGTGCGTGCAAAAGCAGATGAATGATGCAAACATGCTATCATCTTGTATGCTAATTGAAATATGCCCTATATCTAACCATCCAAAGCGGGTAAATAAAGGGAGAAAGAAATGGGGTTGGAAGACATACATCACACTCACCCACCCTTATTACATTTATGCCCTCATGAGGTCGAATAAATATCTGATCGAATAAAAGAATATCTGATCAGGAAATAAATATACAAATTTCTAATTAATTGACAAATTAATTAATAAAATGATAAAGCAGGCGTGCAAGCGAGTGCCTTGCTACGATAGATGCCGCTTTGTTGGCCGTGCATGAAATCCTTTGGGATGCCCGATTAGCCTCTGTTGGCAATATTTCTTGAAATCGTGTCCGACTCGAAGTTGCTAAACTCGAATTTTCTTTAGCAGAAGCGGGGAAAAGGGCACAGCAGTGTATTTCACAAATATATGCATGCCTCGATCCTCGTGCCACCAATCACGCATACCGATGCATGATGGCCGAGGAACCGAATTGCACAACTCAATGTCAGATGAATGCAGATGAATGCTACAACAAAAACCTAACTCCATCATGGGTAATCCGGAGTGTCGGTGACTGGGGAATTGAGACCCGTTCCGTCACTCGGAGTACGAAACGTGCCTCGTTTCCCGTGCCCGGGCTAACGCCTATCCCGAACACGATGCAGTATGCATGATATGCATGAAATGCAACTAGGATACAGCCTAGTATGCACAATGCTGTGAAAATATGAATGTCTCGAAATGCGTGCGCAGACGCATAACCGAAAATGGCATACAAGCATGAGATGACATGAAATATGATGCACAATGAGACTAAAAAAGAAATGTCTCGAAATGCGTGCCCACAGGCACGCAATCCGAGGTAATGGCATGAAATGCAAAACGGATAAAATAAGGTGCCTCGAAATGCGTGCACACGGGCACGCAAACCGAGACGATGATGTACAAGCATGAAAATGCAAATTGGGCTTACGCCAACATGAGAGGGCCTCAACCACACTCACATAGGCGCCATCGGATAAAGCGAAATTTGCCTCGAAATGCGCGCGCAGACGCATAAGCGAAGGCATACACAATGCCATGACATGGAAAATGTAGATTGGGCTTATACCAACATGAGAGGGCCTCAGCCACACTCACATAAGATGCCGGAATGATAAGAATGAGGTGCCTCGAAATGCGTGCCCAGCATAAGCAAACAATGATGAAATCTCATCGGATAAAGCAGAGTGCCTCGAAATGCGTGCTGCAGCACGCAAACCAAAGCGGAGCATACGCAATAATGCAAACCGATAAAAGCAGAATGTCTCGAAATCGTGCACGCAGACCGCAAAGCGGAGGCATACGCAATGCCAAGCGGATAAAGCGAGTGCCTCGAAATCGTGCACACGCAGCACGCATAAGCGAAGGCATACGCAATGCCAAGCGGATAAAGCAGTGCCTCGAAATGCGTGCACTGCAGACGCATAACCCGGCAGCTAAAATGGAGATCGATAAAGCGAAGTGCCTCGAAATGCGTGCATACAGACGCATAAACCGAGCGATGATGTGCGATGCAAAATCGGATAAAACCAAAGTGCCTCGAAATCGTGCACTGCGGACCATAAGCGAAGCGATGGCGTCGCGATGCAAAATCGGATAAAACCGAAGTGCCTCGAAATGCGTGCACACGGACACGCAAACCGAGGCGATGATGAAATGAGATGAAATGGCATACGGAATGCAACGATGGGCTTACACCAACATGGGAGAGCCTCAGCTCACTCACATAGGAGGCCGTCGGATAAAATGAGCTGCCTCGAAACGCGTGTCCGCGGACACGCAAATCGGGGGCAATGATGTAGAAGCATGAAAATGCAAATTGGGCTTATGCCAACATGAGATAGCCTCAGCCATGCTCACATAGGCTGCCGGAATGATAAGAATGAGGTGCCTCGAAGTGCGTGCCCATTGGCACGCAAACCGAGGCAATGATGAAAATGATGCAAATGGCATGGGAAATGATATGCAAGCATGGCAATGGAATTTCAGCACCTAAATAAAGGGGAAAACAGCCCCGAAACAATTCGAAATGACACCCGAAGCATGCATTCATCCCGAAAGTGTGAAATTAAGCCCCGAAATGGCCTATAGCCATGCTATGCATGCAAGATATGATCATGGCAGCAAGAACAGTAGCAAGGCAGTCCCAAATATGGCATTTTTCAGTTACAAAACAAGGCCAAATTATGATCACAAGTATGGCAACAATAGTTTGCAAAAATGGGGGGAAATAAGGGGTATTGAGACAAGTGATATATACAAACCCCAAATGAACAAACATGCTTCTACAAAATTGAAGAGGGCCTAAAAATAGGCACAATTTCAGAAGATGAAATCCTCAAAATCAGAATAAAATCATGCTAACAATTCCATGCAAAAATGGAGCTCAAAAGAGGCTATAACAAGAGTCATGCAAAGCAAGCACCAAATGACAAAATTTTCTTCATGAAACATGTAAAGGGGGTCAAAATAAGGCCCCTTTAAGTTCTGACCAAAGGCCAAAACCAAAAGCACAAGAGGCTACAAAACATGCAAGAATACGGTAAATTTGATGGATTTCAAAGGAAGTACCAAAAATATACACCAACTGGCTTAAGGCCCTCAACATAACATGGAAAGGAGACAAAAACAAGGCTATTTCTAAGCCTGATGAAGGCTGAAATCCGGAGCCAAGTAAGCCTAACAAAGCATGCAAGAATTAGGGCCTAAAGTGAATTTCCAAGAGAGGTGGTATATGGAATGGCCAAATGAGGTTGAGCCCTTCTACAATGTTGTAGAGGGGCTCAAAATAAGCACAAAACCAGTAGGGGTCGGAGCCCCAAAAACCAACACAAATAGGTCAATTTTAGCATGCAAAAATGTTACCAACTTGAAGAATATTGAAGGAACTAGTGTATACAAACACCAAATGAGGTTGAGCCCTTCTACAAAGTTGTAGAGGGGCTCATTTTAACTAAAAGCAGTAGGGGTCGGAGCCCCAATTCTCAACCAATTAAAGTATAGAAAAGGATCAAGAAAATGCACTAAAAGTTGGTTTTGAATACTTACCCTTGAAGACTTGTCTTTCTTTGCTTCTTGGCTTGGATTTGTGGCTTCTCAACCTCTGAAATTCACTTCCTTGCTGCTGGAATCGAAGTTGGAATGGTGAGGCTTAGGGTTGATGAAGGAATCAAGCAAGAACTTGAAGCGTTTTGGAGCTTTTGGCTATGGAGATTAGGGTTTTGCCTTGGTGTTCTTGAAGAGATTTTTCCAACCTTGAGAGAGAAGGGGGAGGGGCCTTCAAATAGGCAAGAAGTGGGGTGTAAAAGGGGAGGGAAAGCACCCAATCTTTCCCTCCCGAAATATCCCCCGGATGCCCCGGGATATGTTGGAAGATATCCGGACAGCTGGGACAGGCTGTAAAGCAAGAATCTGGCCGGCCAGGTAATTTTGCTCAAGGTGGCCGGCCAGCCACCCACCATGGCCGGCCAGCCACCTCCTATGGCCGGCCACCCACCTCAAAAAAACCAACTTCAAAATTTCTGGCCGACCACCATACAAGAGTGTCCTCCCATGTGTGTAGAATAAGGCCCCAGGGTCGGAATTTGGCAACACTGAACCAGGAGTCACAACATAGAGCTTGAAGGAGAGGCCCAAAAATGAAAGGCACAATTTCGGCCGACCACCATACCAAAGTGTCCTCCCATATGTGTAGAACAAGGTTCCAAGGTCGAATTTGGCAACACCGAACCGGGAGCCACAACATAGAGCTTGAAGGAGGCCCAAAAATGAAACTCACGGTTCGGCCGACCCGATGGTTAGTAGGGTCCTCCCGGTGTCTGATCATAGATATGTAACTTTGGTTGGAAGAAAATACCCCAAGGTGTTCAACATTGGCGGAAGTGAAAAAGCGGGCTCGGGAGGAAGCGGAGTTATCTGGGATAATTGCTGGCCTCCACCCCCATGATCTTCACGATGTTGAAGCAGAGGTACTGCCAAGTTTGAACAAAAACTAATGAGAAATGAGCGTTCGGGGCCAAAAGCAAATCGGGATCGAAAATGAAATGCGGAGTCTTAGGAAGTGGTGTTCGGCCGAAGTGGGTATCTGCGACCCAGTGTCCTCTGGAATGACAAAAGCAGAGGTACACGCCAAAACCGGAGAAGATGGATGCGAAATGAATGCTCGGGACCAAAACGCTTCGGTTTGGGGTCAGCAACTATGAGCACCGAAAGTGGCATCTGACCCGAAGTGGGCATCGGGGCCCAGGGTTCCTCGAAATATTAAAGCAGAGGTCTCCGCCAAAAACGGAGAAAGTGATGCAAAATGAATGCTCGGGACCAAAACCGCTCGGTTTGGGGTCAAAAATGGGTCATGAAGCACCGAAGTGGTGTTAATTGCGAAGTGGGCATCGGGGCCCAGTGTCCCTCGGAACACTAAAACAGAGGCACATGCCAAAACCGGAGAACTTCGGAGATGGTTGGGCGGTTCGAGCCGAGGCCTGACGGCTTTGGCAGCTCAGGCTCGAAATGGGCAAAATGGCCTCTGACCCGCGAAGCGTAGCTCACGGCCACGGGAGATAGTCTGAGACCACTCCCTTCCCTCGGGAGAAAATAGAGAAACCGAGCACGGTTATGGCCAAAGAGACAAGGTAGAGAAGATGGTTCGAATCGAGGCGAGCCTTGGCGTGACTCAGGACTTGAACAAGCCTGATATGCAATATCACCGGCGCTCAAGCTGGTGACGTCGAGTCTTAAGGTCGGTCAAAAATGGGGTGTCTCTGATTGCCCCTCTTTGTGAACTTCGGAAGTCAAGAAGTGGCGGAGTGAATGTCAAAGCCGAGCGACCCATTTTTGACAAGTAGAAGACTTAGACAAACATCTGAGATAAGCAGAGATATGTGCCCATGACGGGGCAAAATGCAAAGTGATAGGCGCGAAGCGGATGATCATGCAAATGCTGACAAGCGTAATGAAGCGGTATTGACAAATAGATGCAGTTTTAAGCAAGAATGCAAAGCAAACAACTATATTTCATGCGATTAGGAATGCGGAGAATTATTCAATCCTCGTCGCGTCTCACACGGAGAAGATCGATACTGCGCGATTAAATGCAGTCACCGACTTCAAATGAACCGTACATACAATATCGTGCACGCAAGAGAAATCCAACAAGAACAATATGCTAACAACATATATTCAATGCGATTCCAACGATTGAAAAGTTTGACACACGATTAATCGGTGAAAGGACGCACCACAATGCGAGAAAACAAGCGTGACAATGCATGTTCAAGCATAGAAGTATGGTACATCAAGGAAACACGCATGACAATGCAAAACAATGATGAGAATGCAACTTATGAGCCAAATAATGCAAAGCGAACATAAGTGAGGGCTGGGTTTGTTCTTGCGCAACAACAAAAAGCAGCGCATTTGGCGGCAACTCGATCATGACCTCGATTCACCTCCGGAGAGGTCACAACATGTTTAAAAAGGATACACTCTGATTTTGATGAATAAGGGCCAGAGACACATGTCAATAATTGCGACTAAAGTTTATTGAACAATTCGCGAGAAAGTGTACTTTTCTTCAACTTTTTGGTCGGAGCTCCAATTTTCCTCAGAATTTGCAGAGAGGTAGGGGAGGGAGGGAAGATGGTCGGCCAGCCCATTTCCTAGGAGGCCATCGGCCGAGGGGAAAAAGGAGATGGCCGGCCCAGCCGGGGTTAGGTGGTCGGCCTTTGCCCAAAGTGGGGCATTTTGGTCATTTTGCATTTTCTATATATATGCACCTCCATTCCATCGAAATCACACCCAAAGTTGCAAAACTTCTTCCTCTTGCTCTCTAGGCCACTTTCTCTCTCGGATCTGCATTTTATCTGGCGTCCCTCGGCCTCCCAAGTTGTTTTTCGAAATCTTTGATTTAAGCACTTTGAAGCGACTAAATTTCGACTTTGGGGCTTCTCTCCTCATTTTCACCACTTGAGGTAAGTTTGTTTCGATATTTGGAAAATTTTCCCGGGGGTTGACTTTTGTTGACTTTTTCATTTCCCGAGAGTTGACTTTTGTTGACTTTTTCCAATTTTGGCCTTTTGCTCATTTTGCTCCTCTTTCAGATTTCTCGCAATGGCGGGTCATTTTCCTCACGACGGAGGTTTTCCGGTCTTGGGAGATGATTTTGACTTTATGGTATTCATGGGGTTCGCCCTTTCTTTCCGTCGATATGCTCCGTGGTTCATAGGCTTCCATAAGCCACTTTCCGTCATTTTACCGATTTTAACGATCGAGCACTGGGGATCTTCTCTTCGAGGCGGGCGGCACCTCTCCTATGATGCAGAGGTATTTTATTATCCGCATCTTTCGTGCATTACGTACCTTTGCCATGCTTAGACACAGTTTAGCTTATGACCTGATACTTGTATTTTGAGCATGTGACTTAGCCACTTGAATTTCATGAACACTTGGCGCATTGAATAATTGTGAACGCACAGTGCACCTTAGTTAGAAATTGAACACACAGCCCTAAACTTGAAGCACCGAACACACAGCCCAGATTTGAAGTGAATACACAGCCCACTGACGTTGAGTAGAACACACAGTCCCAATTTGAAGTGAACACACAGTCCACTGATGTTGAGTAGAACACACAGTCTCAAACTTGAAGCGAACGCACAGTCCACTGATGTTGAGTAGAACACGCAGTCCCAATTTGAAGCGAACACACAGCCCACTGATGTTGAGTAGAACACACGGTCCCAATTTGAAGCGAACACACAGCCCACTGATGTTGAGTAGAACACACAGTCCCAATTTGAAACGAACACACAGCCCACTGATGTTGAGTAGAACACACGGTCCCAATTTGAAGTGAACACACAGTCCACTGATGTTGAGTAGAACACACAGTCTCAAACTTGAAGCAAACGCACAGTCCACTGATGTTGAGTAGAACACGCAGTCCCAAACTTGAAGCGAACACACAGCCCACTGATGTTGAGTAGAACACGCAGTCCCAAACTTGGAGCGAACACACAGCCCACTGATGTTGAGTAGAACACACGGTCCCAAACTTGAAGCGAACACACAGCCCACTGATGTTGAGTAGAACACACGGTCCCAAACTTGAAGCGAACACACAGCCCACTGATGTTGAGTAGAACACACGGTCCCAATTTGAAGCGAACACACAGCCCACTGATGTTGAGTAGAACACCTGATCCCAAACTTGAAGGCGAACACACAGTCCGCGATGTTGAGTAGAACACACGATCCCAATTTGAAGCGAACACACTGACCATCGATGTTGAGTAGAACACCTGATCCCAAACTTGAAGCGAACACACATTGCTTGATGTTGAGTAGAACACCTGGTCCCAATTTGAAGCGAACACACAGCTTGATGTTGAGTAGAACACCTGATCCCAAACTTGAAGCGAACACACAGCTTGATGTTGAGTAGAACACAGGTCCCAATTTGAAGCGAACACACATTAATCGATGTTGAGTAGAACACACGATCCCAAACTTCGGATGTCTTGAAACTTTGAACACGCATGACCCAAATACCAAATTCTTGAACACATGACCCGTTTTCACTTCATTTGCACTGAGCTCATTTTCGCTTTATTTGCACAGCTCATTTTCACTTCATTTCTTGATCCATGCATTGATTCTAAATCTTGAGTTCGTTCTCAGACGATCTTGAGGATATGGCTCGGCGCAAGGGAATGGTATTTTGAGCTTAGAAGCTGTCAGGGATTGGAAGATCTTGCAAGATTTGGGCCATTCTGCAGAGGGTTATCTCGTTGCCTCATTAGTAGGACCCTATTTGCGGCTTTAGCGAGAGGTGGTGGGACACTACCAATTCCTTCCATTTTTTCTGACGGGGGACATGACCATGACCCATTTGGATTCGCTATGCTCACCGGCCTAGACTTAGGCGGTAGGCCCATTCCCTATGACGAGGATATGGGTGAGTGGCGGTTGCTGGATGCATTTGTTGGGGACACACACTTTGTGAAGCAGAGGTTGAGGAGAGTCCGATACTCTGGTTTGCTTCCTATTTCCGTGACCCACAGATGGAGCTGAGACTCTGAGGAGGCGGAAGCGACGCCGTGGTTTTCTCATGTACCTCCTCGGTACCACCTTGTTCGCCGATAGAGGGAACATGGTAGGGTTGTACTTACTGAGCGCTCTAGTGGACCTATCACAGGTGAGCCAGTATGATTAGGCGTGGCTTTGGCTACCCTTCTTGCTACATGGCGTGATCTCTCGCTGCAGGGGACTTACTTGGCGGCTCTTGGAGAGCACAGGAGGTACATTCTGTCCTCTTGATTTACATTTTGCTCCTCATTACTTGTTCACTTTGCACACACGCGCACTTTGCATTACAGATTCGCCTTTAGCACTTTGTACTCACACTCTGCATTGCCTTTCTCATTTGTGGGTGTATGTGTACTTCCCACATTGGCCGGAGATGGAGGTGGTGGGACCTCCTATGACTCCATTTTCTTTGATGTTTGAGGCGAGCATGTGGCGAGGCCTCGAGACTCTCCTCTCTGCGACGATACTTTGATCTTGTTCGAGCGATGAGGTATTGCTTGAACTCTCGGTTCCTTTTATTTCTATCTTTGATCCGCTCTGTATATCGATTTACGGTTGATTTGTATCTTGGTTATCCACAGATCACTGGCGCCTTAGGCGATCTTGATGAGCTCGAGACTCTGTACCTGGGCGTCGAGTTGTTGTCGATATAGATTCTGCTCGAGGACGATCGGCAGGTTTGGTTCTGGGAACGCTTTCGGTCGAGATATGGGCGATTCTCGGGACACTCTGCTGTGCCTCCGAACACCATGCGGGCCGATAGATTATCCCCGAGGAGGTCGGCGGTACATGCGAGCGATGATGCTTTGTTGCATCATCTCCATGGGAACTACGCCACCTACCGCCGCATATATTTGATGCCCCGCTTGACGGGAGTGCGGGCTCAGACGCGGACCTCTTGGTGCGCCATCTTGAGTCGCGCCCATGCTACGAATATCCTTCTTCTAGCGGTGGCAGATCGAGAGGTGGGCGATTCGATCCCTCAATCCCTCCGTCTCTTGATCATCGGGGTGGCGGACATGCCGACCGTTAATGGCGATTTGGGACGCCTTACCAGATTCCGCTAGAGCCTCCTCTGCCTGATCACAGATATGTTAGAGACCCTGACTCGCCCCCGGTATGTTTTTCAGCTTTGATTTATCAGTCAGATATTTGAACATTGATTCCGTTACTGATAATTTTGCATTTGTATTTGCAGCCTCCTGTTGAATATACGGACGAGCTGCTCGGGATGCTGGCCTCATTCGAGGGCATGATCTTACGGAGGGAGACGCAGATGAGCATCGTGGGTGTGGAGGTACTGTCCATTTTCCCTGTACTAGCATGTTTCTGATGATACTCCGGTTTTAGACCTTCTGCTATATTGATAGACTGTGTAGAGCACATCTGACACACACCCTTTTCACATTACGCATTTACACACCTTTTTATGCTTGAGCGATGTATTGCACTTTGCATCTTCAGATGCCTCCGTATATCTTCCTCACGGGCGAGCCACCGGGCCCTCTCGGAGAGGTCGAGGTGCTAGACCTACCAGTCTGAGGGAGGGAGCTGGGCCATCCAGGTCTCATCGAGGAGCTGGCGAAGGAGGGTCGTCTCGCAGACTTGAGGCACCCATCGTCGAGGATGACGAGGAGGAGATCGCAGATCATGTGTCGTGGCATCTCTGGAGAGGAGGCCACGGTCTTGGTTCAAGGCGGAGGCGGGCTGAGGGGATCCGGAGGATGGCTCCGATCGGATGGTGATGATGATGTAGAGATTATCCCGCAGAAAAGGATGAGGGGGCCTCCCCCTTCTCGCTCCCGAGGGCACTGATGTTATTTCCTGCTTTATTCTACTTTTTAGCTAGTAGTTTGTAGCACTTTGCACATTTGTTAGGCAGTTTTATTTTCTGTAAAACTTGTACCCTTATTTTTGTAAGACATGATGAAATGAAACAGCTTTTGAAAAGATGTTGTATTTGAAATTCTCAGCATCGCATCGCATTATTTTGCACAAAATGGAATTGAATGGAAATGCGCCTCATGTATTTACCGGGTTAGGTAGGGAACCGCAACAAAGCAAAACAAAAGCGACTCACTAAGAAATAAAAGCAGAATCTTAGCGAGTTTACAACTCGATAAACAAAGTACAATAATGTTAACGACTCAATAGACAAGACTTAACAAAATGTGTAATCAAAAGGTAACAACTCAAAAGCATAAAAATCGACGACTCGACAAAACTTACAACTCAATAAGCAAAGACGACAACTCGATAAGCAAAAATATAACACGATGTACTTGGATGGACTATCCGGATAATGGAGTGTATCCAAAATTGATAGGCTGGATGCCTTCTCTGCTTAGGGAGACAATCAGTTGCAGGAGTCCACCTGCTATAGGTAATGTTTCCCACCAAGCTCACTTGTATTTGCTTACATCACTCGACCCTCGGGCTCGACTTTTCTCATAAAACCCTTATCTTACTTTTCTCTCGTCGCACATCTCTCTATTCTTTATTCTCTCATTTTTCATCCCTCCCCCAGATATAGTTGATGGAGAAGTTGCAAGTTGTGGACTCTTGCCCTGCCTATTCAGCCCGCGGCTACTTCTTTCGGCAACGCCTAGTTAATGCTCCCGATGAGAGCTCGTGGTTCGAATGGATGCGCAACTTGTCGCATTGCATGGCGCCGTCCACGGCTTAATCTTTCGGCGATGAGTTCTGACAAGTTCGGGATACTGGGATCCGTCTGATCGGCTTGACTCACTGTATATTTTATCTCCCATTCCATACTCCGCGCTAGTTCGGTCATACAAGCTGGGCCTAAGTTGGCGTCTGAAGCTTTGACTAGCTCTGGGAGGGGGCGCAGGGACACCTGACTAGACTATGCCCCGGATTTATTGCTTTATTAGTACTTTCAAAGTTTTCTAGCGTGAGTGCAATGAAGAACAACTTCAATTGTATGCAAGAGCAAAAGACCTCTGTTTTGAAATTAATGAAATTGAAGGTTGTGGTACTGAAAATCCTCCGCTTTTGGTCCAAAAATGGTCTTAGTTGTGAAAAGATTAATTTGAACAAAGTCAACTTTTATGAAAACTTTTCAAAACTATTTTCGATATGGATCAGAACTGGACACACCTGAAATCTGTCACTGAGACACACAACCCCGAATCCTAGCAACTGGAAAGTTGCCCCTAGTTTGAAAAGGTGCTTCGGCAAAGTGTGGCAACGGAAAGTTGCCCCTAGTCTGGATGACGCCGCAACACTCCATTGCAACGGAAAGTTGCCCCTAGTTTGAATAGCACTGTACCGGAGATCATAGTGAATGCTGATGAATAAAGATGACTGAGGTGATCAAAATGGACTAAGTTGATCGGGGAAAAGATTGTGACTGAACTTCAAGATGAAGCTGCCTACGTATCCCAAAGATGGGAATCAAGTCTTACGTAGTTCAGGCTCAGGTTCGCTCGAGTGTTTTTGCTCTCCTTTTGCGCTCTAACTTTTGCCAAGGCCGCCCTTTGCGGGTTTTCAACCTTGCGAGCTCAGTTTTTATAATTTTCAAATTTTCTATGCTCTGAGTTTTGCCTAGGTCGCCCTTTCGGGTTTTCGGCCTAGCGAGCCTCTCAAGGGTAGTATTTCTTCAACTTGTCCATATTGATCGGTTGGGAAAACTCCAAGCCATCTAGATCCATCAGAACCACAGCTCCACCTGACCAGATTGACTTGATGATGTAGGGACCAGTCCAATTGGGTCTGAACTTGCCCCTTGGGTCGTGGATGGGAGCTCGGTTGTCTTTGAGTACCAAATCTCCTTCTTTTAAATTCCTAGACTTAACCTTCTTGTTAAAAGCCCGGGCGATTCTGCGTTGATAACCCTGAACGTGGTACAGCGCTTTCAATCTCCTTTCATCAAAGAGCATGAGTTCTTCAAATCTATTCTGCTGCCAATCTGCTTCGGCTATCTGGCACTCGGCCAATACTCTCAATGACGGAACCTCAATCTCGATAGGTAGAACGGCCTCCATCCCGTAGACTAATGAATACGGAGTCGCCCCAGTAGAAGTCCTGATTGAAGTCCTGTAGCCCCACAGAGCAAATGGCAGCTTATCCGGCCAGTCCCGATAGGTTTCCACCATCTTCTGTAGTATGCGCTTGATGTTCTTGTTGGCGGCCTCAACTGCTCCGTTGGTTTGCGGCCGGTAAGTAGACGACTTATGAAAAGCCACGTTGTATTTCTCCAACAAGTCAATCACCTCCTTCTTGAAGTGGGAACCATTGTCCGAGACTATTTCATTCGGGACTCCGTAGCGACAGATGATGTTGTTTCTGATGAATTTTGCAACGTGTGAAGCTTTCAACACTGCATAAGATTGGGCCTCAACCCACTTTGTGAAGTAATCTATCGCTACGAGGATGAACTCATGCCCATTTGACCCTTTCGGCGTGACGGCTCCGATCACATCAATTCCCCAGACAGAAAAAGGCCATGGCGAAGTCATGTTGTACAGCTTTGACGGCGGAATGTTCATGCGATTTGCATGGATCTGACATTTGTGGCATCGCCTGACGAAACCGATACAATCCTCCTCCATGGTGGACCAATAATAACCTTGTCTAAGGATCTTCCGCGCCAACATCACCCCATTCATATGTGCACCACATTCACCCCCGTGGATGGCTTCCATCAGACGCTTGGACTCTTCAGCATCAACACACAGTTTATGCATTCCCAGATGACCTCTTCTATACAGTTTACCCCCGCAGATGATGAACTGGACTGACATTCTTCTGATTGCCCTCTTGTCTTTGGCATTTACCCCTGGCGGGTACGTTTCTGTTTCCAAAAAGTTCCAGATGTCGTAATACCAGGGGTGTTCGCCCGAACTTCATCTATGGTGCAATCGACTCATAGGCAAAGCGATTTCGGTCGATAATGACCGGACGATTCGACTCCACGGGATGTCTATCATGGATGATAGAGTTGCTAAAGCGTCTGCGAACTTGTTGTTCTCTTAGTAGATGAGTAAAACTTAACTTTTCAAACCGAGGAATCAAGAAATCCAAGGTTTGGTGATACATCATCATATTTTCTTCTTTTTACTTTCCGGTCTCCTTTAGCTTGAGACACAACAAGATTCAATCTCCGATGACGCCCAAAGCCTTGCCCCTAATTCCGTGGTCGCTTCCATACCAAAGAATGCACCAGATTCTCGCTTCGTTTTTTGAGACTTTGAAACGGAGAGAGAAGACAAGAGGGTTTCGGGAATTGTCGGGTGCTATCAGCAACACTCCTATCCCGTACACATGTTGATTTGTTGTTTCGTCAAAGTACATTGTCAAATTTTCCTCGCCGATATGCGTAATTGCTTCATCCGGGGATAGGTACTCAATCGCTTCATCCCCTCAACCGATGGTCGGCAAGGAACTCGCATCGCTTCGCCCTTCACCGACTTACGCGTCACATATGTAAGATCAAATTCGGAGAGCAACAGCAACCAACGAGCTAGCCTACCCGTAAGCGCTGGTTTCTCGAAAAGATATTTGATGGGATCAAGTCGCGAAACCAGCATTACAGAGTGAGCTAACAAGTAGTGCCGCAACTTCCTGGTAGCCCATACCAGAGCTAGACAAGCCTTTTCCAGCGGCGTATACCGGGTCTCATACTCTAGCATTTTCTTGCTCAAATAGTAGATGGCTTTCTCCACCCTATCTTCTGATTCTTGTGCAAGCATGCAGCCCATTGTGGTCTCAGTCACTGACAGGTACAAAATCAACGGTTTCCCTGATTCTGGTGGTGATAAAACGGGTGGGTTCTGTAGATATTCTTTAATCTGTTCAAACGCAGCTTGGCACCGGCCGTCCCATTGGAATTTCTTGCCTTTCTTCAGAAGACCAAAAAGTGGTTCACAAGTCAAGGTTAGTTTTGAAATAAACCGTCTTATGAATTGCACTTTACCCAGAAAGCCTCGCACCTCTTTTTCAGTCTTTGGTGGTGGCATTTCTAAGATGGCCTTGATTTTGGAAGGGTCGACCTCGATGCCCCTTTGTGTAATCAGAAACCCCAACATTTTTCCCAACAGAACACCAAACGTACATTTCGAGGGTTTAACCGCAACCTCAATTTCGATCCTTTGAAAAACTTGCGCAAGGCGGTGTAGTGGCCTCTCTTTCTTTGGACTTGACAATCATGTCGCCCACGACACCTCAACCTCTTTGTGGATCATATCATGTAGTATTGTGGTCGCGTCTGCTGATAAGTAGCCCCAAAGATTCTTCAACCCAAACGGCATGACCCGATAGCGATGTTCTACAGGGGTGGTGAATGCGCTTTTTCTCGTCCTCCGTGCCATCACAACCGTTATAGCCCGAGAAGCCATCCATGAACGAGAGCAAGGCATGCCCCGCCAGAAAGTCCACTAGCTCATCAATGTGTGGCAGGAAAGTCGCCCTTCTGATCGCTCATGAAATCCTCAAGTCTACGCACACCGGATCTTGCCATCTTTCTTCTAAGACCGCACTATGTTGGCCAACCAAGTGGGATATTCTCGATACTAGCAGAAGCCCGCCAATTTGCTTGGTGACCTCTTCTTTGATCTTGAGAGCCCAATCCGGCGGATCCTTCCGAGCTTCGCTAATAGGTCGGGCCTCGGTCAAGGGGATCCGATGTCGCATAATCTCAGATCGATTCGTGCATGTCTTCGTGAGGACCACGCGAAAACATCTTTGAAATCTTTTAATAAAGCGACTAAGCGCCGCGTTCCTCCGAAGACAACGTGGACCCGATCCGACCAGCGGGTCCTCCTCGCACTAATATTCACGTAAATGATTTCATCCGTTAAGGGTTTAACAAACCTCTCTTGCTCTTGCTCAATTAGACGCTAGTAAACCGAGGAACTTCGCCCTCGCTGCTTTTGATCAAAATTTTGAAAGTCTGAATTTATGCAATAAATTAGGGGTACAGAAAAGTACTACGAAACCACATTCACATCATTGTCATTAAGTTCATCCAAATCGTCAGATTCATCGGTTAGAAAAGAGTCAAATGAAAAGGAAAAAGACGACCGACAAGATCAGGCATCCGGTTGACACCTCAGAGTACCAGACAGACTCCGAAGCCGAACTCGATTCGACTCGAAGACTTCGGTGGAATCAGATTCGCCACCACTACCCGAATCTTTAACCTGGATAAGAATCCTCCTCGCATCGCCAAATGAGAGAGGTGCGATCGATGCGTCCAAGATAGTCAGCTGGTTGGCCCGCACTGCTTATCTCCAATCACTAAACCGCGACGTTATTCCCAAGCAACTCGGTCGATCGGAGGATCGAGAGGAGACATGCCGCTTACCCCCATTTCCAATTCAGTGCCCTCAGATCCTCTCGCCAGACTCGCTCAAACTCGCTTATTGGGTCCATTCGCTCTGCAAAGAACGTCATCCCCAGATAGTTGCAGGTCGAAGAAGATTTCGAAACCTGGTACGCGCTTCCCCTCCGCGTTCAACCATGGTTCTGGGAAGCCGCAAAATGGAAAATCTTCCCCCTCCCGGACGAAGCGTCCGTTCAGGGTACCCCAGATGGGCCTATGCATTAGATCAAAAGGCTTCCCAGCCTGCTTTGCCCTGGCCCTGCTGGCCATTTCCTTCCCTTTCCTCGTCCAGTCTTCTTTGGTAGGCAGATAACCTAATCCAAAGGTATGTGGATTATGTGGCACTTCGGCCAACGCTGCGACACCTTTCCGGCCGCTTCTTCCCAATCCCATCCCAGGGATATGCTGTAGCTTGTTCATGAGGTAGACGGCTTGAGCGCTGACATACAAACCCTCATTCACAGCCATTATGTTTTGTACCACCCGGGCCTCAGCCAAAGTAAATCCCGATATAAACATATCCTCCATGCCGTGTTCAATCTCCAGGACTGGCGTAGATACCTCCGGAGGGGGATGGATTGATGAGTTCCCAAAAACAATGGCTACTCCCTTTCCAAAGGGGTATTTCACCATTTGATGTAGAGTAGATGAGACGGCCTTCACCTGATGCAACCAGGGTCGCCCCAAAAGCATGTTGAAAGATGCAGGGACCTCCAAGACATGAAAATCTATTTCGGTTGTCCAGCCCAATCTTGGTTTGGATTTTCACCGTCCCCAAGACATCCTCGCTTGTATTATCATATGCTCGATTACTTGAGTAGTCGGTGTGAAGTCCGCAGTTTTAACCCAATCGCAGGCCGCTCGCCGACAAACATTGATAGCGGACCCGGTCAACAAGCACCACCGAATCCATTTGTCCTCGTGATTCTACAGAGATGTAGAGAGGTCCGTTATGGTCCACGCCTCAGCGGCAATTCCTTGTCCGAGAAGGTCAATGCCGGGAACCTCTCCCGGAAGACCAAACCAACTAGTTGTTCGGCAGAGTTTCAATGGATGCTTTAGCTCATCCATGGCAGATAAGACAACACGGCACCTCGAAGCCATAAGCATTCCCCAAATGGAGATGTTCCGCTTGTATTTCTTTTAGCCGCTTCAAGATGCCTCTTCTTCCGCTTGCTTTCTTCGCTTTCCGCCTCCTTATCTTCCCCGATGCCTCGGTTGATCAAGGTGTGGAGGCTTGAAATACCGCCCACTCCTAGTCATGTGGTCTACCTCCTCGAGGTACTGTGCATCGTCTGCCACACCGCCCAGCCTCTTCGTCAGGTGGGCAAGATACAAGTCGCCATCTTCCCACCACATTCCATTAGCGCCAGCGCATCCGTCTGTTCGCTTGTTTGTGCTTTCATTCCTCATGCTCACAAAGATGTTCGGTCTTCGTGCCCGCAAAGACTCTCAACTTCCTCATGGTTCTTGCTTTCGGGCTCTCTCAGAGGCCCATCTCTTTCTTGTTCCTCCAAAGAACAACTCAGGCGGTTCTCAAAATGTTTCGTTCTTGAGCGAAATTCTTCAGACCGGCCTCCGCAATGTAATTCGATCCTCGCCTTCCGCCACAAATGGTACAATATCAGCCGATCATCCAACCACCCAACGACTTCGCCGACTCTCATCTTTGAACCGCTTAATCGATGCATCCCCGATTCCTCGCCAGAGAATTGAAGGTTGGCGAAGTCCTCTTCCACCACACCAAACCATCCCCGCCGATTCAAGCTTGTCCCCGAGCATACACAACTCAAATTTCTTCCCAAGAACCCCATACTCAAATTTTAGACTGCTCATCGACAAGATATATCCACTGGATCATAAGCTCGCCAACAGATTTCAGATAGCTCCACCCTGCACTCAACAGCTCGCCTCCTCGAAGCTTGCCCTGCTCCATTCTCGGTGGTCACCACCTTTGGCTCAGTTGGGTTGGGGAGGTGTCCAACACGCACAAGTCAAGGTTGTCAGAAGGACCACCTGCTTGGGTAAGTGGGAGGAGTTATGTAGATACCGATCGTAAGATGCGCCTCAAAGGCGGATAAGGTTGACTCTTTTGGTGGATCTTGGTTGTGTTTGGGGAGTGGGTTGTTTGTGACGTTGGGTCCTTGAGGAGGTAGAATGATGTTCTTGTCAATGAGGTCCTGAATCTCATGACGCACTGTAACATTGGTCGGTGTCATGACCATGCTCAGCCGGTGGTATTGGCAATATTTGGTCAAGGGAAGGGGGAGTGGATTCGGTAGAGGCCTTGCCCAAGGGTTTCAGTGCCCTTTCTCGACTAGAACCCCGAGGACTTTAGACAAAGGCATATAGAGGGGAGAAGGTTCGCTGACCCCGGGTTGGTATCTTGGGCTTGATTATCGCCTCCCAGAGGCATCGAAAAAGGTGTGGCCATGACCTTGGTTGGGAAGGGGATTGGTGGTGACCATTCCGACCTCCGGTTCTTGTATTGGCAGAGCCACTGGCCCGCATTGGTATTCCGATTAAATGTTCTTCTGGTCGATCCCGATCTTGGTCAAACAGACTGCTTTCATTGCATCCTCTATCTGCATCCCCATATCATGCAGATCTGCGAAGGTGGGGAAAGGGATCAAAATCATCTTCTTCATTAATGCCTACCGGAGATTGCGACAATCATCCGAATTTGATCTCTATCGCTTGGCCTCAAGGTCATCATCGATGCCTTGGCTCTCCACCGGTGACGAAATCGTAAAAAGACTCTTTAGGCTCCTCGCTTGCCTCGAGATCACGAGTCGTGACCTCGACGGCGGTTGTATGAATATTGTGCAAGGAAGGCCTCACCATCTCATCCCATTTTGTTTTCACATCATCATCGAAGTTTTGAGTACCAAGTGGATGCCACACCGACAGGGTTCGACCAACAAAGAAAGCTTTTGCGGTCGTTAGGCCCATTGGTCTTAAGACGCCCGAGAACGTGGGAGGTGGACCATAGGATCCTCGCACTCCATCAAAGCGATCGATCTGGGCATTTTAAATCTGTCGGCAGAGTCACGGCCACATCAAGATAGCCGCCTTCAATATTTGGGATGGCCTTCGCCTTGAGACTTCTTAAAGAGCTTCTCCAACTTGCTCAATTTCGTAGTCGTTCGTCTACCTCGAACTCAAATGGAGAGTCCGGGTGCTTAGGGTAATGTTTTTGGACAACAGGTAGAAGGGGCGAGCCACCTGCTTGGATGACCTGTGTCCTCTTGAACGCTTTGGGGGTTTGGCGTAATGTTCTGCTGATTCGAGGGTATTCGCGCCTGGACATTTTGAGGGTTTGAGGGCATTCGCCGCAGGTAGTTGTTCGTAATGGGGCCCCGTGGAGGAGGAGCTCGATTTGAAGCAGACGCCGCTTCATTGCTGTAATCCGTGATCAACTCGCATCTGGGCCATGACAGCCGCTCGTTGTTCCGAAAATTACCGGGCGGATAGCATCATCTTGCATTTGCTTCATGCTTTACCATCCGGCGATCATCGCTTATTGTTGGGTTCGTTGTTCCATCTCAAAATCGCAAGGGTGTTCTATAGCGTAAAGGGGAATCTCAACCCGACTATCTGCTCTCTAAAGTAGACCGTATCAATAATCTTCGCTCGATGGATCGCTTTCTGTCTCTTCTAAAAACCGGTAGCGAATGGAACATCGATGTCCGGCAACTAGATCCCTGGATCGGTTGAGTCGGCGACCTCGTGTCCGTATTGCTTGGGGGTATCGACGGTTCGGAAGCAATTGTGCTACAAACCGTCCTAGCAAAAGGATAAATAAAAGCGAAAAAGAAATAAATAACTGTAAATAAACGGGCAAAGATAACAAATTAAATTGAATACACCACACACGGGTATACAAACGGGCAAAGATAACGGCTTAAATTGAATACACCACACACAGTCGGTATACAAACGGGCAAAGATAACGGCTTAAATTGAATACACCACACACACGGGTATATACAAACGGGCAAAGATAACGGCTTAAATTGAATACACCACACACACGGTATACAACAACACACGCTTGGTAAGTCGGTTATACATCGTCCTCAACATCTTGGTCAATATTCTCAGACACGTTTCGATAAATCAACTGATATCCGCGACAACCGATTCCCAACATCTTGGATAATGCCCGCAGTTCGATTCCCAAATTCAAAATCGATGCCCGCAGTTCGATGCCCAAACTCATACCGATACATGCATTCCTGTAGAGGCACACTCTAACAAGCACATAGCGTATAAGTGAGAGCCAAAACACCCCTATGTTGGGGTAGGGTTTCCTGTCCTATTTTGTCAGAACTAGGGTTTCACTACGCACGCAATGCTTCAAACAACCTATAAGCGGTAAGCAACCCGCCCTAGTTTGGAATGGTCACTATGGATCCGAATATGCACTAGGTCGAATGGTCAGGGTGCCCCAGAAACCGGGTTTGTGTTCTACATCGGGCAGAGCCAGAATCGCAAGCCTTATGGACATGCCTTGACAAGACAAGCCTCCCAAGAAACCGCCAGAATAGCAGATGGCAAACACGGTGTCCTAGGCGCACCAATGCAAATGCAATGCAAAGAAACACACAAATGTAGTCAAAACCAGATATCAAGAGTTCGAGTCAAGTTCTCTAATTCCCCAAAGAGTCGCCAGAATCAGAATAACGCCATGGGGACCTCGCCATACTGACTCGACTTTTGTTATGTTCCAAATCTTGAACCAAAGAGTCCAACTGCAAATCGCTTTGAAGAAAAAGATTTTTGAAAGAAGTGCCAAACATGGATCGCTTTGCGATAACAGAGTCGCCACCTAAATATTTTTAAAATGGGAAATTTAGGAAACCCCGACTCGGCCAAAAGGCCACGTGTCCGCCATCACCAAAGTTGGCTCGAACTTGGGTACGATTAGGGAAGGTCACATCGTGAGCATTCTCTCGCCGTCAAAGACCGCCTCTACTAACCATGATATCTCGATTTTGAAAACATTGTATGCTCTTATTCCAAGTATTAGCCTAGATTACTATGTGATGCTCGCAGCAAACAAGTATAGACTGGGCCGTCTGAATTGGAACAAAACATTTCATGTTTGTTTGTTTGAAAATGGTTTGATGGTGCTACTCGCAAGTAGGCTAAAATGCGGATTTGGCACCCTCCGGTGGGCTTAGAAAATAAAGCTGATTTTGCCACTATCTAGTGGGCTTAAAACAAACATTTGATGCATTGTCCCAATTCAAATAACTCAACCTCCACCCACAGGCATTCAAGGCAGTTATATCACATAAGCAGTTAGCCTCATGGTAAGCATGCTATCATGGCAACACTCACACGCATGCAAGGATGCTAAAGCATAAAAACTCACCGAGTACTCCAAGCCAAAACAGGAAATTCATTAGAAATCATGCATGATCCTAAAAATGCAGAATGCCTAATGCAACACATGCAAAATGCAACTATAGCAGGCTCGGCTATTCTAAACGTGACATGTGAAATGCAACGGCTATCAAGTACTCAACTTGGAATTGAAATACAGATGCAGTTTGTATGATGCGCCGAGCCTGGTGCGTGCAAAACAGATGAATGATGCAAACATGCTATCATATCAGATGCTAATTGAAATATGCCCTATATCTAACCATCCAAAGCGGTAAATAAAAGGGAGAAAGACATGGGGTTGGAAGACATACATCACACTCACCCACCCTTATTACATTTATGCCCTCGCGCAGAGGGTCCGAATAAATATACAGTCCGAATAAAAGAATATACAGTCCGGAAATAAATATACAAATTTCTAATTAATTGACAAATTAATTAATAAAAGCGATAAACGGGCAAGCCGTGGATCGCTTTGCTTCGATAGATGCCGCTGTTGGTCGCCATGAAATCCACTGGGATGCCCCGATTAGCCTCTGTTGGCAATATTTCTTGAAATGCGTGTCCGACTCCGAAAGTTGCTAAACTCTGAATTTTGCTGCAACAGAGAGCAGGAAAAGGGCACAGCAGTGTATTTCACAAATATATGCATGCCTCGATCCTCGTGCCACCAATCACGCATACCGATGCATGATGGCCGAGGAACCGAATTGCACAACTCAATGTCAGATGAATGCAGATGAATGCTACAACAAAAACCTAACTCCATCATGGGTAATCCGGAGTGTCGGTGACTGGGGAATTGAGACCCGCTCACACTGAGTACGAACGTTTCGCTTCCGTGTCTGCTAACGCCTATCCCGAACACGATGCAGTATGCATGATATGCATGAAATGCAACTAGGATACAGCCTAGTATGCACAATGCTGTGAAAATATGAATGTCTCGAAATGCGTGCCCACGGGCACGCAAACCGAGAAAATGGCATACAAGCATGAGATGACATGAAATATGATGCACAATGAGACTAAAAAAGAAATGTCTCGAAATGCGTGCCCACAGGCACGCAATCCGAGGTAATGGCATGAAATGCAAAACGGATAAAATAAGGTGCCTCGAAATGCGTGCACACGGGCACGCAAACCGAGACGATGATGTACAAGCATGAAAATGCAAATTGGGCTTACGCCAACATGAGAGGGCCTCAACCACACTCACATAGGCTGCCATCAGATAAAACGAGGCTGCCTCGAAATGCGCGCACACGGGCACGCAAACCGAGGCGAAGGCATACACAATGCCATGACATGGAAAATGTAGATTGGGCTTATACCAACATGAGAGGGCCTCAGCCACACTCACATAAGATGCCGGAATGATAAGAATGAGGTGCCTCGAAATGCGTGCCCACTGGCACGCAAACCGAGGCAATGATGAAATATAAATCGGATAAAACAGAGTGCCTCGAAATGCGTGCACGCGGGCACGCAAACCAAGGCGGAGGCATACGCAATGCAAACCGAATAAAACAGAATGTCTCGAAATGCGTGCACACGGGCACGCAAACCGAGGCGGAGGCATACGCAATGCCAAGCGGATAAAACAGAGTGCCTCGAAATGCGTGCACACGGGCACGCAAACCGAGGCGAAGGCATACGCAATGCCAAGCGGATAAATAGTGCCTCAAAATGCGGCACACGCACGCAAACCGAGGCGGTTAAAATGGAGATCGATAATCGGCAGCCTCGAAATGCGTGCATACGCACGCAAACCGAGGCGGCGATGATGTGCGATGCAAAATCGATAAAACCGAAGTGCTCGAAATGCGTGCACACGGACACGCAAACCGAGGCGATGACGGCGATGCAAAATCGATAAACCGGTGCCAAATGCGTGCACACGGACACGCAAACCGAGGCGATGATGAAATGAGATGAAATGGCATACGGAATGCAACGATGGGCTTACACCAACATGGGAGAGCCTCACCACTCACATAGGAGGCCGCTTGATAAAATGAGTCGCTTAAACCAGTGTCCGCGATGACACGCAAATCGGGGCAATGATGTAGAAGCATGAAAATGCAAATTGGGCTTATGCCAACATGAGATAGCCTCACCATGCTCACATAGGTCGCGGAATGATAAGAATGAGGTGCCTCGGCGTGCCCATTGGCACGCAAACCGAGGCAATGATGAAAATGATGCAAATGGCATGGGAAATGATATGCAAGCATGGCAATGGAATTTCAGCACCTAAATAAAGGGGAAAACAGCCCCGAAACAATTCGAAATGACACCCGAAGCATGCATTCATCCCGAAAGTGTGAAATTAAGCCCCGAAATGGCCTATAGCCATGCTATGCATGCAAGATATGATCATGGCAGCAAGAACAGTAGCAAGGCAGTCCCAAATATGGCATTTTTCAGTTACAAAACAAGGCCAAATTATGATCACAAGTATGGCAACAATAGTTTGCAAAAATGGGGGGAAATAAGGGGTATTGAGACAAGTGATATATACAAACCCCAAATGAACAAACATGCTTCTACAAAATTGAAGAGGGCCTAAAAATAGGCACAATTCCAGAAAATGACATCCTCAAAATCAGAATAAAATCATGCTAACAATTCCATGCAAAAATGGAGCTCAAAAGAGGCTATAACAAGAGTCATGCAAAGCAAGCACCAAATGACAAAATTTTCTTCATGAAACATGTAAATTGGGTCAAAATAAGGCCCCTTTAAGTTCTGACCAAAGGCCAAAACCAAAAGCACAAGAGGCTAAAAAACATGCAAGAATACGGTAAATTTGATGGATTTCAAAGGAAGTACCAAAAATATACACCAACTGGCTTAAGGCCCTCAACATAACATGGAAAGGAGACAAAAACAAGGCTATTTCTAAGCCTGATGAAGGCTGAAATCCGGAGCCAAGTAAGCCTAACAAAGCATGCAAGAATTAGGGCCTAAAGTGAATTTCCAAGAGAGGTGGTATATGGAATGGCCAAATGAGGTTGAGCCCTTCTACAATGTTGTAGAGGGGCTCAAAATAAGCATTAAACCAGTAGGGTCGGAGCCCCAAAACCAACACAAATAGGTCAATTTTAGCATGCAAAAATGTTACCAACTTGAAGAATATTGAAGGAACTAGTGTATACAAACACCAAATGAGGTTGAGCCCTTCTACAAAGTTGTAGAGGGGCTCATTTTAAGCACAAAAGCAGTATGGGTCGGAGCCCCAATTCTCAACCAATTAAAGTATAGAAAAGGATCAAGAAAATGCACTAAAAGTTGGTTTTGAATACTTACCCTTGAAGACTTGTCTTTCTTTGCTTCTTGGCTTGGATTTGTGGCTTCTCAACCTCTGAAATTCACTTCCTTGCTGCTGGAATCGAAGTTGGAATGGTGAGGCTTAGGGTTGATGAAGGAATCAAGCAAGAACTTGAAGCTTTTGGAGCTTTTGGCTATGGAGATTAGGGTTTTTGCCTTGGTGTTCTTGAAGAGATTTTTTCCAACCTTGAAGAAGGAGGAGGGCCTTCAAATAGGCAAGAAGTGGGTGTAAAAGGAGGAAAGCACCCAATCTTTCCCTCCCGAATATCCCCTGATGCCCCGGATATGTTGAAGATATCCTGACAAATTGACAGTCAGAAGCAAGAATCTGGCCGCTGTGTATTTGTTTCAAGGTGGCCGGCCACCCACCATGGCCGGCCCACCACCTCCTATGGCCGGCCACCACCTCAAAACCAACTTCAAAATTTCGCCGACCACCATACAAGAGTGTCCTCCCATGTGTGTAGAATAAGGCCCTGTGGGGAATTTGGCAACACCGAACCAGAGTCACAACATAGAGCTTGAAGGAGAGGCCCAAAATGAAAGGCACAATTTCGCCGACCACCATACCAAAGTGTCCTCCCATATGTGTAGAACAAGGTTCCAAGGTCGGAATTTGGCAACACCGAACCAGAGCCACAACATAGAGCTTGAAGGAGAGGCCCAAAAATGAAACTCACAGCTTCGCCGACCCGACCAAGAGTTGGTAGGGTCCTCCTGTGTGTCCCGATCATAGATATGTAACTTTGGTTGGAAGAAAATACCCCAAGGTGTTCAACATTGGCCCTAAGTGAGAAAAACGGGCTCCGGAGGAGCTTAAACCGGTTATCTGGGATAATTGCTGGCCTCCCACCCCCAAAGGATCTTCCCGATGTTGAAACAGAGGTACCGCCAAGTTTGAACAAAAACTAATGAGAAATGAACGTCGGCCAAAACCGAGCAAATCGGATCCCGAAAATGGGTCAGGCGGAAGTGGTGTTCGGCAACGAAGTGGATATTCTGACCCCAGTGTCCTCTCGAATGACAAAACAGAGGTACCGCCAAAAACCGAGAAGATGGATGCGAAATGAATGCTCGGGACCAAAACCGCTTTGGGGTCCCGAAACCGCTATATGAGCACCGAAGTGGCATACGGCCACGAAGCGGGCATCGGGCCCTGTGGTTCCTCGAAATATTAAAATGCAGGTCTCCGCCAAAAACCGGAGAAGGCCGATGCAATGAATGCGGGACCAAAACCGCTTTGTTTGGGGTCCCGAAAATGGGTCGCCGCACCTAAGTGGTGTTCGCTGCGGCGGGCATCAGGGGCCCCAGTGTCCCTAACACTAAAACAGAGGCACATGCCAAAACCGAGAACTCGGAGATGGTTGGGCGTTCCAGCCGAGGCACACGGCCCGACGGCTCAAAACCGAACTGGGCTCCGAAATGGGCAAAATGGCCTACGGCCACGAAACGTAGCTCACGGCCACCGGGAGATAGTCTACGGGACCACTCCCTTCCCTCAGGAGAGAAAATAGAGAAAACCGAGCCTGGTTCGCAAACCGAGACAAGGTAGAGAAGATGGTTCGGAAATCCGGAGGCAGGGCACGCGGCCGTGACTCTGGGACTTCTGAACAAGCACAGTATGCAATATCACCGAGCGCTCAACTGGTGACGTCTGAGTCTTAAGGTCGGTCAAAAATGGGGTGTCTACAACGGGCTGATGCTTGGAGGATATTCTGGTTCCTGCTGTATTAAATCAAACAAAATGACAACATTTTTCCAGTTGAAAAAGTGGTCAAACATTTTTTTAAAAAATTTAGATTTAAAGGGGATTTGATTTGCTAGTTTAGTTTTCTTCCAAAACTAGGATTACTTTTGGATTTTCTTTAAGAAGTTGGTTTTCTTTCAAAATTAGGATTGCTTTGGTTTTCTATAAATAATTGGTTTTCTCCCAAAACTAAATTAATTCCTCCAGATCTTCTTTTTGGTTCTTAAGGTTTATATCTGGGGATATTTTGTTAGTTTTCTTTGATGTTTTATTGAGTAGTCAACTCATGGTTTAAAGAGAGTGCATCAAAGGTTTTGTTTGTTATATACAAGAGAAAGAGAGTTGTTCTTCGGTGGATTCTGAAGAATTCGAGCCTGAAGCTTCGGTGGATTCTGGAGTGGCTCATCGTAAAGACAATTTCGAGGTGAAGACGGGGTTGGAAGAGGCACATAGAGGTTAGTTCAATTAAGTGTGGATTCGCTAGGTAATTGAGAGTATACTTGTGTAATTCCTTTAGATCTTCTTAGTGGATTGTTTTGTGGCTGTTGTCCGTGGTTTTTTAATCACAGTTGGAGGTGTCCAATTGTGGTTTTTCCACGTAAAATCGTTGTGTCGATTTATCTTTTATTGGTTGATTGGGATTGTTATATTCTGCTTAAAATTGGTACATAATCACAAATCAATATCTAGGGTTTCTAGATTTTTCAATTGGTATCAGAGCAGGTCGTTCTATTTTTTTTCAAAAAAATTCTTTTAGAACGAGATCTTGTTTGATTTGTGATAATAGATTCAATTCGTGAGGGAAATTCTATGGTTCGACCACCCCTACTTGACGAATCCTCGGGGAGTAAAGATGAAGAACTTCAGCAAGCATATAAAGAAAAGGAATGATGCCCTTAAGATTTCTAATGATCGACAAGATCTTTGTGCAAAACTCTTGACTTGTGAGACAGAGAGAAATGAGCTACAGCAAATTTATGCAACATATGAAGAAAAGATTGAAACTCTCGAGATATCTCAAGTTGCTTTGGAAGAACTAATGATCAAGAAAGAGGAAGAACTCAAGTGTGCTATGGCTACCATTGGTCTTTGGAACAGAGGATCAAAGACTTTGGACAATATCATTGGGTCTCAACAAATTTGTTTTGACAAGAGTGGCATTGGCTTTGGTGGTAAGAAAGAGCAAAAACAGAAGGATTCCACATCTTGTGATATAAGAACTCAAGGAAAGGGAGAACAAAAAATTCAACATGAGGATAGACTTCTCAAACTTCCTAGAGTTGGTAAGGCCAAAGAAAAGAAAGTACACTCTATTTTTATTTGTCATCATTGTGGTATGCATGGTCATATTCACCCTTATTGTTATGAATTGCATGGGAGAATGTCTCATAGAGGTGGAAGAAATTCTAATATCTCAAGGGGTAGGATACACTTCATTGGTCATAAGAAGGTTAAGGGTCATAATAAACTTGCTATTTTGATTTGCTTGAGACCAAACATGAACAGAGATTGTGTTTACCTAGACCTAGGAATAGGAAGTTGAAAACCATGTCAAGACGGGTTCTCATTGAAGGGCAAGGGAAACACAACGTCAAGACACCATCCAAAAACCGCAATTCTCACAACTTTGTTTATACTAAAGCGGTTTGGGTGAGAAAACTTGACTTGTGTTAATTTGTTTATTTGTTTTAGTTTTTGGGTTTCTCTGTGTTTTTTTTTTTTTAATGAGAAAAAAAACGTGTGCATGTTCGTTTTTTGTCTTGCTTTGGTTAAGAAAAAAAAAATCCAAAAAGATTTTCTTAGTATGGTTTTGCAAACTTGAATTTTTTTTTTTTTTTGAGATGTCCTTGGTGCATATTGGAATTAATAAGAATATCTATTACATGTTAATATGTGTGTGCTTTCTGTGATCATTACTCATTTTGGAGTGTGTGTTTTTTGATTAGTATGTCTCATTCTACACACACTCTTGGATTAGCAAATGTCGGAGTCTTCCGCCTTAGTGATTATTTTTTTCTCTATGGACTTCTGGCATTGTATCTTTTACTTTTCTAGAGGAATTGACCTATACTAGCATATCATGGGTGATGTTGAGTCTCTTAACCATCTTCCATCTTTTTGCATCTCCATGGCTTTCCAATCTATTCTTTGTAGTCCAGCCATGAGAAAAAGGCTACATCAGAGTCACCAACCAGGCCATCCTTATTATATCCATGCTTCTCTGGTTCGGTTTCCATACTCTTGACCATGTCAGCCACCAATGAGTGTGCAAAAGAAAGACAAAAAACATGTGAAAAAGAAAAAAAAAATGTGCAAAAGAAAAAGATGTGAAAAAAATAGAAAAAAAATAAAGGATTCATTGATTACGGGGGAGCCTCCGCTTTTACTCACCAAATACCGTTTGATTCCTAGTGGTTTGACTTTCCGTAGTTATTCTTAGATTCTCTTGTTGGAGGTCCAGCTTTTATATCACTACTAGGATTTGAATCTAGTGTTTGTCGAATCCCAAGAGTCACACACACACTTTTATTATGGGATCTATGCTTTTCACATAATGCATCACTTTCTTTTCTGAGAAATTTTCTAGAGGCTGTGCACATTGTGTTTTCAAGTAATTGTGCTTCTTGGATAGTCTTGTGTGTATTAAGGTACTAATCTGAAATTTCGTGTTTGCTCCACCATATTATTTTTTGTCTTTTTCTTCTTGTTCACTGTTTTCAGTGTGTGTGGTTGTTTTTAGTGAAGGGGAGTTTGGTTTATTGTTACAAAAGTTTGTTCGCATGATCACTTTGATTTGTTTGGTAAGGAAGATTGGCTTTAGTTGTTTTGTATGTTGCTTTGCATTCTTGCATGCTCCTAATATTTACATCATCATATCATTGCTTGTGTGGTTTATGATCATGCTTTAGTTGATTGAGCTTCCTTTGACAATTCGTGACAAAAAGGTGTTGTTCATGTTTTCATGCTACATGCTCTTAATATCTCCAAGTCGCATCTATTCATGTTTTCTATCTCATGCTTCAAGATAATTTTGTCATATGTTTATTATTTTTCATATACTCTTGTGGCACTAATAGTTGTTTTGGAGATTGTGGCACTAATAACTGTTTTGCAGATCATGACCTTGAGATAGAAGTTGGCTTTTGTTGGCTGTTATGGGTTGGGGTGATTAGGATTTTATTTGTTAGGTGTGTTTTGTCACGGCATTGCCAAAGGGGGAGATTGTTAGGTTTAATTCTTGGCAATCCCGTTTGACAAGGATTTCTGTAAGAAGTGGGTTTTCTTCCAAAACTAGGATTACTTTTGGATTTTCTTTAAGAAGTTGGTTTTCTTTCAAAATTAGGATTACTTTGGTTTTCTATAAATAATTGGTTTTCTCCCAAAACTAAATTAATTCCTCCAGATCTTCTTTTTAGTTCTTAAGGTTTATATCTGGGGATATTTTGTTAGTTTTCTTTGATATTTTATTGAGGATTCAACTCATGGTTTAAAGAAAGTACATCAAAGGTTTTGTTTGTTATATACAAGAGAGAGAGAGTTGTTCTTGATGGATTCTGAAGAATTTGAGCCTAAAGCTTCGGTGGATTCTGGAGTGGCTCATCGTAAAGACAATTCCGAGGTGAAGACGGGGTTGGAAGAGGCACATAGAGGCTGGTTCAATTAAGCGTGGATTCGCTAGGTAATTGAGAGTATACCTGTGTAATTCCTTTAGATCTTCTTAGTGGATTGTTTTGTGGCTGTTGCCCGTGGTTTTTTAATCACAGTTGGAGGTGTCCAATTGTGATTTTTTCACGTAAAATCGTTGTGTCGATTTGTCTTTTATGATTTGATTGGGATTGTTATATTCTGCTTAAAATTGGTACATAATCACAAATCAACATCTAGGGTTTCTAGATTTTTCAATGTGTATAGAGAATATTTTGATATAATATTTTGGGTGTTAGTGAATGTCTACTATGGTCATTTTGTTTAGAGTGAGTTGTTATTAAAATAATATTTCATTAAGTGTGCGAACTGAACTAAGTAGATGTGTGTAAATAGAATTTCTTTACTTGAGATTTATCAAATTCACATGGAGTGAGCGCTTTTCTTAGATCGTGATAAGCATAAATTAGTCTGGACATCTGATAAAAAAAATATATTGTACATGTTAGTGTAGATAAAAAGTGCTTTTGGAAAGTTAGAAAAAAGCAGTTTTAAGGCTTTTTTGTATTTTCATTTCGGAAGAGATAAATAAGCCGAATGTACAATTATCGAAATACCCCCACTTCTTAAGGATAAAATGGTAATTTCACAAATGTACATAAGGGTAATATGAGAATTTCATAATTTTAATTAGGGTAAATTTTAAATACATCTCCTGAAGTTTGTTTAAAGTATAGATTACTTCTTGTGATTTAGAAAATTACGAATACCCACTTGTCAGAATTTTTTATTTAACAGAATTAATTGAAAAAATAAAATTCATAATTGCTCTCCTATACAATAATAAAATCACCTAAATTATTAATTGAAACATATTTCTAACATTATTAAAAACTGTTTATTGACTTGATAATTTATTAATAAAATGAGTGATTGGTTATGAAATTAAAAACCTTAAAGGGTGAAATGTAATTTCCAGAACCACAAGGGGTGATTTGTATTTTAATCAAATCTCAGAGAATGTATTTATAATTTACCCTTTTCGTTAATGATGTGTAACAACCCTCATCACTGGTCACTGATTGATTTCCGATTACTGCTAAACTGAGACTGATTGTGATTGATAACTGAAGTAATTGAAATACCGAACTGACTGATTGAAATCTGGAACTAATTGATTGACTGTATCTATTTAAATGCATTTTCTATCTGTTGGTTGTTAATTGATCTGTTCATGTTTTATGTTTAAATTGCGAATTGAAGGCCTTATCGGCGGCCGAACCAGAAATTGATTGACGTTTTATAATCATCATGATTTATGTGATTTTATGGTGTAATTATCAGAAAACTGATTAGGTATGATTAAATTAGATTAAACATTGATAATTGCATAATTTGACTTAATTACCATTTTGCCACATGAGTGGCCCACTACCTAATATCTTTTGAAGCCGTACTACATTAGAAACAAACATTTCATCAGCCTATTTTGAGCATCACAACCGACCAAGAGAGAGAGAAAGTGAGAGTAGTGAATTCAACTTGTTGATTTGCTTGGAAATTGAAGTGTAGATTGCAAATTGAGCTTCTATTCTTGTGTTTGGAGACCTAAGGTTGAGTAACTACTCTTTTGTTTGTGAATTCAATTGATTCTTGCATAATTTAGAGCAAGTTGAAGTCTAGAGCCAACTTATGGCTCAAATTGTTGTATTGAAGCTTAAGGCTTGCATGCATGTATGTATTTGGAAGTTTTGAGGTTACAAGTTCATAATTCCTCTCATGCATGTTCATAATATTGCTATAGTCCATGAAATCAACTTGTTCTTAAAGGAATTGGCTCATTTGAGCTTGTATTTAAAGCCTTGAATTGATTTAAAGTCTTGCATGTCATGTTTGAGGATTGTTCATGAAAATTAGTTTGAAATTGAGTTTGAATTAAACACCCTTGGGCTTTGATTTCTTAAATTGATCTTTGAAACATATTATATCATGTGGTTACAAGTGTTTTCCAGCCCAAGAGGATCGATTTTAGTGCATTTAAACTTGGTTTTTGGCTTGAAGGTGCAATCTGGATTTTCCAGATTTTGCACTTCCGCTCGAGCAGGGAAAGTGGCGCTCGAGCAGTGAATTCGAGCATCCAATACTTTGCACTGCTTTACAGTCCACTCAAGCGAAGGTATGTGTCTCACGCTCGAGCAGGCGTCGAGCGTCCGTCGAGCGGAGATTTCGCCTATCCAGTACTTTTACAGTACGCTTGAGCGGGGGATTTGCCGTTCGAGTGTGTACCTTTGTTGCATGTCCGCTCGAGCGGGGAAACCTGCGCTCGAGCGGGACTCTGTTTTTCTGAAAATACTGAAACTATTTTCCCGAATGCATCTTTACATCCTCATCCCATCTTAGGCATTCTTAGGCCTAGTTTAAGGCATCTTAACGAGGATATAGATGTAGAACACACCGAGGCAAATTAGGGATTAAACTATTATCTTTCCCAACTGTGTAGCTTAGTGTGTGTTCAATTTGTTAATTGTGTAGGGTTGGCTTCCGAGGAGACGCTCTAGCTTACTGTAGCCCAGAACTCTGTGAGTAACAACTGTGTAAAGATATGCTCAAAAATGATTATCTTCTGAACAATTGAACTGTCTAATTACGAATCGTCTTTAATGGCGAATGAATGTATGTCCTATATTACAGTATTGTGGCATCCTTAGCTTTATTCTTGGTTATTCTTGTAAAGATCTCTGTCGTTCCCTCGTTGGAACCACTCATTTCTTGATTGATGGCTATCATTCTTTGTTTGGTCTTTTAAAGACCCTCATTTCTTATCGTTATGCTAATGGATGTACCACATATAATGAATAGTGATATCTTGAATCAATGAACTGTTTTTATTACTGTAAAGACATTCATTCTTAACCTCTTTACGCATTGTGTTATTCACTGGGCTTTAGTTCACTGCTCATATATATATGTAGGTGTACAGGCACCAGACCGCGGCTAGAAGCGTCGTGGTAAACTCCAGTTTTGTTAAGCCAACCACTGTGCCTCACTGCAAGGTTCCGAGCCTGTCAAGCTATGGCTTAGGGGTGTTTTATCTTCCCCCGTCTGTCTCTGTAACTGTTTTGTTTACTGTATAGACTGTTACTGTACTGTTTAATAGGGATTAGGTCCCTGAACTGAATGATTGTATATGTGTACATACTGTTTTGTCACTGACTGCATATATGTATGAAAAGTCTTTTTGCATACAGACTGTCACAGCTCATTGGACATTGTTTAATTACTGTTTTGGCTTCCGCCAGCCCTACATACTGCTTTTTCTTGTATTATTGTTAGCGGGCCTTGGTAATCTCGGATTCTTGGCGATTCTGATGCTAAACCCATAGGGGCGGGTTTGGGTCGTGACATGATGTGACACCATATTATAATACTTTTCAAAAAAAAAAAAAAAAACTTCACAAATGCATTTTTTTTTTTTAAATAAAAAAACAAACAAACAAACAAAAAAGGATTTTTTTTTCCATCTTTCCAAAACAAGCGGGAAATTCTATTTCCACACACTTGATTAACTTACTGCATATCTTTTCTCTAAATTTTTTTATTACATTTCTATCATTCAATCAAATTACTAACACACCCTTCCATTTCTCCCTCCCAACCAACTCAACCCTAACCTTTGCCATTTTTGACCACCAGCAGTCACCTCACTCCTTTCCGATAGCCACTACCTTTATAGCATTTCTCTTCTCTTGCCCGACATCCATTACATAGACCATTTTGGAGTTGTGTTGCTCAGATACTGGTGCCATGACTTTTAAAGAGAGAAAGTGATGAGAGAAAGAATTGGGAGTTTGGACATAAAGAAACAAAGTGGTGAGCTGGGTTCTCTCTTTCTCTATCTCTCTAGCCATCACGATTCATTCCCCACATCGCGATTCATTCTAGCTAGCCAAGGGTTTTCAGATCTTCGTCGGTGGTAGAGAAGGGCGGCACGAGTTACAGCTAGGAAAGGCGACCTGGGGTGAGATGGTTGATAGAGGAGTAGCGGTGAGGGTTTGAAAATTTGAGATCAACTGGGTTCTTCATGATCCGATCGGCGGCGATGGAGAAAGAAGCGATGGAGGGAGAGAAGACTAGGAAGGGGCAGCGGCCGTGGGAGGTTAAGAGAGATTAAGACGGGAACGACGCTGGTGGAAGGCGATGGTTGCCGACAATAGTGAGGGTTAGGATTTGTTGGAGAAGATGAGAGTAGTTTAGTATTATCTGAAAATTATTGATGTGTATTAAGACAAAATTAAAAGTTTTAATTTGTGTATGGTGTAAACTGAGTAAATGGTGTATATTAAGATAAGTAAAGATGTGTAAATAGAATTACCCAAAATAAGCCTAAGTGAATGTATTTAGTAGCAATATTATATGGGTAAATTGACAAAATTATTCATAGAATGGAAGGTAAAAGGACTATTTTATTCTTTCTCTGTTAGTGAATTTTGACAAATAAGTTGAATTGAAACCTATTTAAAAGTACAAAATTTAAA
Source organism: Camellia lanceoleosa (assembly GCA_025200525.1). Taxonomy (NCBI): domain Eukaryota; kingdom Viridiplantae; phylum Streptophyta; class Magnoliopsida; order Ericales; family Theaceae; genus Camellia; species Camellia lanceoleosa. The sequence continues at coordinate 161,007,898 of CM045769.1, read as the reverse complement.
ATGATAAAATTAAGAAACTGAAGTTTGATTTGTTATTGGATCAAACTCTAAGATCTTTTTCTTTTGTACTTTTTCGTAAACTTTTGAATTGGCAAAAGCTAAAAAAAGGAAATATTTTTTTGTCATTTCAAAATAACCACTAAAGCCACAGCTTTGCATAAAGCAAATAAACAACCTTTTTTTATTTTTTCTTAAAAAAGAAAAATCATTCAGTGTGTTTGATTCGAGTTTTTTGGATTAAGTTTTTTGAAAACTGAGTGTGTGAGTGATTTTCCGATCACACTGCCCTCCTTAGTAATCCAGCTGTAGAACACAGGCAGAGTAGACGGCACCCTGTAATCTGCACAGAAAGAAAAGGCTCCGGCGGTGGTTCTTCCACCCGGGGGCACTCCGACGATCAAGTCAATATCTCTCAAAGATAACAAGTGCTAAAATTACTGCTCAAGACTAAAAATCGCGTACCTTAGACCCACCGGGGGTGCCCTTCTTTTATAGTCTTTCTCTATCCTAGTCCCACTAGAAGTCTCACTTCTATGGACTCTCATTCAGTACTTACTTTGGACTCTACAAGAGATAAGGATAGACTCCCTAAGAATACTATCCTTATCCATCTTGAAGTCTTTCTTCATTCTAGGACTCTTGTCCCTTATCTGATCATCTCGGATTCCGATATCTTCGGAGGTAACCTCGGACTCCTGTATTATCGCAGATAACCTCGGCAACTCCGCGATAATCTCGGCGTAACTACCATAACACGTGGCACCTCGGCTGACACTTCGGTGCCACCTCGGCCACGTGTTGGTACTTAGAAAATACATCCCCACAACTGCCCCCTAGGTTCTATTACCTCGGCATACTGAGGTGATGGAACCTATATTCAACTTTTTCTCGTACATCGGCTTAAGAACTTTCTAGCCGAGATCATTCATTTCAGGCCGACATGTCTTCTTTTCAAGAACAAGAATTCATACGAACTCTCCCAAGTGCATGAGCTGTCATGCACCATTTTTCAACCGTTCTACTGACACGTTTTTCTCTTATTGGTCCGTCTTTGGCGGCGACGTTTTCTCTACTGCCGTCGTAGCGTCAGCGCATTAAATGTACATTTGCCGCCGTTTCACGTTTTTGACAAAACAATTGAATCGGCCCTTTGGCTCTTCACCTTTGCATTCGATTTCCTTGCTTTCTCTCTCTAAACCTTCCCAAATCCGCCATTGCTCTTGCTCTAAGCTCTGCAACTGGTTTTATTCCTCCATTCCTGCGAAGCTTTGGCCACTGTTGCCTCTGTCGTCTGATCTCGGCGAAGCTCACTCTGGCCTTCATCTTTTCTGGTAAGCAACTAGCTTTTCTCCTCCAGTTCTTGATTTATCCCTGAAATTTCTTGCCATTGTTGTTCTGCTCCAGTATTTAATTTGTGAATCGTTCACCTGAGTGTGTATTATTTCCTGGTTTTTTTCACATGTCATGAACACTCGCACTGTTGCACCTCTTGTTCTTGGTCTTCCACCCTTTCTGTTCTTGAATCTGAGACTTCGTTTTTGCTTTTCTATTTTCCAGATTTCTGCCTTCCATACTCGTTCTTCGTAGATTTAGGTTTGGGATTTGCTTATAGATCCATCAACCCTTAGGAAGAACTGAAACCAACTTCACCAATATACACCTAGGTTTAAGCCGAGGTCCCAATAACCCTTCGAAAGTAACTTTGTTTACGTAGCCTAGTACTTTTACACCAAAAATCATGGGTATGTGGAGAAATAGGGTTAACACCCCAACCAAACTAGAATATTTTAGGTAAGAATTCTCTATTCTGCCGATGTTCACCTTAGGCTAGCAGGATGATGATTCCATTATGCCTCTGAGACAATACCATGCCTTTCCCTATTATTGCTTTTTGTTGAGTGTGGACTTGGCTCCCACTAAATCCCTTTTCGTGAAGTTCTCCACTTCTCTGGTGAACCCCATGCGACTTACCATCAACTCCTATAGGGTGATTAATGGTGTCATAGCCTTAGCAGGCAAGAAGGTTAGGATCACCTGGCCGACCTTCAATCTTGCTATACAATGTGCCCATGTCTGAAGGAAAAGGGCTTCGTATATTACCTTAAGCGAGGTCCACCCAATTCAAAATCATAGCCGATCTCAGAGACTCCAACAAGGGGCGGGGCGACTATCTTTGCTTCGGTAATTGGGAGTTCGGATGAAGATGTCCATATTTTTCCTCTGCCTCGAACAGTTAAAGAGGGCAAGGGTAAGAGCCCTGTGTTACTGCTCATTTGTTTTCTCTTTAAGTCTTCCATACTTATCCCGTTTCTAATGTCCGTTTGTTTGTCTTGCAGACCTCCATCAACCACCCAAAAGCTTAGTGAAACCTACTTTCGGCGAAGACCTGAAGAAGCTTCTAGATCTCCCCATTCACAAACGCAAAGCTCCACTGGTACTGAACTTTATCCCAACGTATAAGTCAACTCTGCCTGACGTCCCAAGAGCGAAGAAAAGGAGCCCATCCACAGCCACAACTCAAACCACATCTACATCCCGGACAGATCAAGGTTCTACTTGACCTAGATCTCCCATCCACTTCATTGCCAATACGATCGATAAGAAGAAAAGCGTCGGCGACGTCTTGTAAAACAACGAAATGGTCCGCCCGAAGCCGTTGTTCTAGATCTCCTCGCCGACCTTCGGTAGGCGTGGATCTTTGTCTCAAATCTCAAGCGGTGCCTCCACCAAAACCAAAAAGAGTCATAAGGGCCTAGCCAAAGGCCAAAGCTACTGAGGCCGAGGTTGAAGATGCTCTGCCCATCTCCCAACTAACTTCAAGCTGTGAAGACCATACGCACCGCCAAAAGATCTGTGAGGCCCGACCGCCGAGGTCAACTCGGCCAAAAAGGTCGAGGTCGTCGTCTGCGGCGACTTGACTCGAGGTTCCCAAAGTTCCCTGGGAGCCTAAAATTACACTTGAAAACAGGCTCGTCTACGCCAACGAAAGCGCTGCCGATGTCAACATCGGCATGGCACTCAGCACTGCAGTTCTCCTTGAGGGTGATCTTAAGCGTAATGCCAAGATGAACGAATACGAGAACTACGCCCTCATGCTGCAGCGCTCTGTCCAAGTAAGTCTTTAAATTTGATAACTTTTCTTACTGCCACTTTTCTTCATATTTGTAAAGTTTTGTAATATTTTGTGATAACTTATGCCTTATGAACTTTCAGGCCATTCAACACGCCCACACCTTCTCCATGCAAGCATTTGAAGCGAATGAGAGATTGTCCGAGATGGAGAAGGAGTTTGCCGCCTTTCAGAAACAAAACAAGAGTCTTAAAAATAAAATGAAGACTCTGGAAGACCAGGCTGAGGCAACAACTAAGGATAAACAAACAGCTGATGAAAAAGCCGAGGTCATTAAAAGCAGTTCTTGTGTCTCGACAAAAGGAGGCGAAAAAAAAGGGCGCAAGCCACGCCACCAAGGTAGCGAAATCAAAATTGCTGACGAAAAAGGCCTCTGACCGGGGATGGCCGACGTCGCTGAGGACTACAAGCTTCAAGTCAAGGAGGCATGCAACAGGGGATTTTCCCTTGGCTGGATGTCCCTGGCCAAAAATTGAACATCGGATGATTCGCCATGGCGCAAAGGCGATCTTGTCCTTTGCCTTTTCCTCCTCCCCCTCCAAGCCAGACCGAAGAAGCTGAGTCTGAGTCTCAAGCCGAAGATGAAGATGAAGACGATGATGAAGCCTTGGTGAGGAAATCCAAGGATGCCACCGAGACCAAGTCCCTTCCTCCAACTGAGCAGGTTATCAACTTAACCCAAGACGAAGAGGGTGATGAGGTTGAGGAGGTATCCAAGGAAACTCAACCAGTCCAGTTATCATAAAACCTTCTTACATTTGAAGGAAGTGTTGAAGACTCTAGCGAGATTGGCGAGATTGCGGCAGATAGGGAGGCCGGGTTGAAGTGGAAAAACGCCCGAAGTTGTGGTACAAAAAGACACCGAGGTTATTCTTCGAGAGACTTCCGAGGTCCGTGATTCAAACCGCTCACGAGGTTTGAAGAAACTTAGTTCTTATTTTTTCTTTAACTTTTGTACTTTGTTTTGGTTTCTGAACAATGTAAGCCTTGTTTTGTGGCCGACGTGCCCTTCCTTGTCACTTGTGAACAACTGACTTTCTAGGCCACAATGCCTTTATATAATTCTGCAACTGTTTGTCTCTGAATGCTTTAGTCTTCAATTTTTCATTGCTTCTGTATACTTGGGATATTTTGCATGACTTATATAATTCTTCCTTGGCATAATCTCCTCGGGGTTACATACCTCGGGTATGTTTACCTATAGATTTATCTCGGCCAGGACTTCACCTGTAAATTTTCCATAAACTTCAACAAGTATAAAGCATATAAACTTAACTTAACTTCATCTTGTAAATTGCTACAAATTTCAACAAGTGAAGATAAACAATTATATCTGCTTAACTTTTACTTGTAAATTGCTACAAATTTCAACAAGTAAAGATAAGGAATTTATCTCAGCTTAACTTTAACTTGCAAATTGCTACAAATTTCAACAAGTAAAGATAAGGAATTTTTCTCGGCTTAACTTTAACTTGTAAATTGCTACAAATTTCAACAAGTAAAGATAATGAATTTATCTCGGCTTAACTTTAACTTGTAAATTGCTACAAATTTCAACAAGTAAAGATAAGGAATTTATCTCAGCTTAACTTTAACTTGTAAATTGCTACAAATTTCAACAAGTAAAGATAAAGAATTTATCTCGGCTTAACTTTATTTAAACATAATCTCGGCTTAACTTCGGCTAAGCATTACTAATGTCTACTCTCTGCCCCCAATGTGAACCTAAGTTCCTCTTGGGTTCTCATTATTCAAAAAACAACATCATGCAAAGTTGTGTAAGTTCGGAAAAATTCTACTAAGATTTTATTAATTATATCGGCAAAAAAAATCAAAGAACATCTAATGATAGAAAAACTTTAAATTACAAGTGTTCCATGGTTTAGGCAATGCTTTGCCCTCATTATCTTCGAGCCGATATGCCCCATTTCCTAACACCGAAGTAATTCTGTAGGGTCCTTCCCAGTTTGGGCCAAGCTTGCCCTCTCTAGGATCCTTCTTATTGCCGACGACTTTTCTCAAGACTAAGTCGTTGATTTGAAAATCCCTTGGATTGACCTTCTTGTTGTAAGCTTTGGCAAGCTATTCTTTGGTATCTTTGCAAAATTTGGATTGCGACTTTCTCTCTTCTTTCTTCGGTAGATCCGGATCTCGGGCTAAGAGCACATCATTAGACCCGTTCTCAACTCCTGTGTTACGATCACAGGATGCCGATCTCCAATGGAATGATCGCTTACGTGCATAAGCCATGGCAAAGGGGATTCCTGTTGATCTTCTCGGCGTAGTGCGATATGCCCCGAGCACGTTGGGCAATTCGTCTACCCACTTTCCTTTTCTTTGCTGCGGCTTCTTCTTTATTCCATCGAGAATGACTTTGTTTGATGCTTGACTTGCCCATTACTTTGGGGAAAGCTTGGTGTTGAAAAGTAATTCTTTATCTTGAACTTTCTTAAAAATTCTTGATGAGTTCTTTGTCAAAGCGTTCCGTTGTCGGCAACGATTGCTCTTGGAATCCCAAATCTGGTGATGATGTTTTTCCAGATGAAGTTCTTCACATCCACATCTCGAATTTTGGCAAGAGGCTCTGCTTCTATCCATTTTGTGAAGTAGTCTGTTGCTACCAGCAGGTACTTCCATTGCCCAGTTGCTTGGGGCAAATGTCCAACGAGATCCATGCCCCATTGGGCAAATGGCCAGAAATTTGAAGCGGAAACCGAGGTTAGCGGTGGTGATGTATCAACGGTGCAAACCTCTGGCATTGTTCACACTTCTTCACATAGGCTTCTGCATCTTTTTGCATGTAAGGCCAACATTACCCCTGGGTAATGGCCCTGTGAGCTTACGATCTGCCCCCTCCGGGGCTTCCACCAACTTCTTCATGAATTTCATATAAAAAGTCTTGACACGAAGAGGGTGTACACACCTTAAAAGAGGTCGATGAAGGATCTTCGTAGAGATGTCCTTCATTGTCGGTGAATCTTGCCGACTTCAATCTGACCTTGTGTGCTTCTTTTCGATCTTTTGGCAGCTTTCCCTCTTTCAGGAATGCAACAATTGCATCCATCCAGCTTAGTCCCATGTCCACACATAATGCTTCTTGCACTGTGTGTGGTGACTCTATCTTTCGGGCTTGATAGGTAATCGATCATTATTGTCCTTGTCTTTTCGGTTTGCATTGAGCTTGCTAAATTGGCCAACGCGTCAGCGTGGCTGTTATCATCTCGGCTAACCTGAAGAAGCCGGCAGTTTTGAAACATGGCTGCCAGCATGATGACTTCTTTCGCGTATGCTGACATCTTTTCATCTCGGGCTGCAAACTCTCCTGTAGTTTGATTCACTATAAGTTGTGAATCACAAAAAACTATTACCTCATCTGCCTCTGCTACTCTTGCCCGGCCGATCCGGCAATCAATGCTTCATATTACGCCTCATTGTTCGAGGCTTTGAACTGATCGAATAAGCGCTCCAATATCTCCCCATCGGAGGAAATTAACACTACTCCTGCCCCTGCCCCCTGCCGGTTTAAGCTCCCATCAACAAAAAGTTGAAAGGAATCGCGATGTAAATCTTTGCAGGTGCGAGTTTTCCTTCCTTGGTTCTTTAGCCTTTGGTGGGCTTCTCCTTCCTTGTTTGGACATCGTTTCTCGGCTCAACGGGCCCGATGTTCGATGTATTCTGGCGAGAACTTCGGCCAAAACTTGGCCCTTAATTGCTGTTCTTGGCCTGAACTCCAGGTCATATTGGCCCAAAACTACGGCCCATCTTGCTTTTCTTCCAGCCAAGTCTCCTTATTGAAACAAGGATTTTAGTGGGTGCTCTGTTAGAACCACTATCTTGTGAGCCTGAAAATAATGCTTTCTCCTCTTATAGGCCATTACCAAGGGCTGTATTAATTTCTCTAGTCGTAGATTCCTTGTTTCTGCATCGGCCAAGGTTTTACTTACATAGTGCTTGACCTACGCTCTCCCTTCTCTTCTCGGATTATTACTAGCTTCTGCGTGCTCAAACCGCTAAGTATAAAAACAGTCCCTCCCGAGGTTGAGGTGTTGAGAGGACTGGAGCCGAGGTAAGATATTTCTTCAGGTCGGCCAAAGCGGCCTCACATTCCTCCGTCCATAGAAAATCCTTGGCCTTTTTCACAGTTGAAAAAAGGTTTACATTTGTCGAACTTGCTTATGAACTGTTTAGAATTGCGGCCCTTCCAAGATGCATTTGAACTGTTTAGCGATGTCGGACTCTGTAATTCTAGAATGGCCTTGATCGATCTGGTGGCTTCAATGCCCCTTCTAGTCACGGTATCCCAAGAACTTCGGATCCGACTCCAAAGCGCATTTCGATGCGTTTAGTCGAGCCGATATGTTTTGAGTATGTCAAAGACCTCTTCTAGGTCGTGAGATGATCCTTTGGTTCCTTGGTCTTTATGACCATATCATCAATGTAGACTTCTACGATCGGCCAATCAAGTGTTTGAACATCTTGGTCACCGACCTTTGGTAAGTTGCTCTGCGTTCTTCAACCCAAAAGGCATGACTCTGTAATATCTGACCTTTGGGAGTGATAAAAGGCTGTCTTCTCCTCATCCGGGGTACATAGCTATCTGGTGATACCCCTATATCGTCCAAAGCTCATCCTTCCATGTCCAGATGTGGCGTCCAACCGTCGATCTTTGGCGAAGGAAAGTCTTTAGGGCAAGCTTTGTTCAAATTTGTAAAATCTATGCAGACTCTCCACTTGCCATTCTTCTTCTTTACTACCACGGTGTTTGATAACCATGTCGGATAGTTGGCTTCTCGATGGCCTACGGCCTCTAGAAGTCTGTCTACTTCCTCCTCCGCTTCGGCGTGCATCAACGTCGGTCTTCGCTCGTTGTATCACGAGTTTGGCCGACTGTCAGCGTTAAGTCTATGACATGTGACCTCGGGGTCAATGCGGGCATTTCATATGGTGTCGGCGAACACCTCAATATTTTTCCTCGAAGGCTTCGGCTCCCTTTCCTCTTCTTGGCTAACCTGTCTTGAGAAGAAAGAAGCGTTCTTCATCGTCCCCCTGGATGAGGATTTTCTTCAGTGCTTCCTCACTTTTCTCGGTCGGCTCCTTGCCGACATCATCTAGGACCTTCATGTCCTCTTTTTCAACTTCTGCTTCCTCTGGTTCCCGAATGCTGCAAGTTAACTTCATTGCTGCCATGGAGCAATTTTTCGCCTGCAACTGATCTCCTCTGATTTCCTCAATCCCATGTTCTGTTGGGAACCGTAGCAGTTGATGCAATGTTGAGGGAACTGCCCCCATTGCATGCAACCACGGCCTCCCCAGGATGATGTTGTAAAGCGAGGGCGTATCAATCACAATAAATTCTGTCTTGATCTTCTTCATGCCAGCTTGTACCTCCAAGCTTGTTGCGCCTAAAGGCCATGTCGGCGTTCCATTGAAGCCGACCATCGGGCCGTTTGACTGCTCCATGTCATCAGGGTGAAGGCCTAACTCCTTGTAACATCTGACATACATGATGTCGCAGGAGCTGCCTTGATCAATCAGGATGCGTTTCACCTGGCACTCCCCAACCTGGAGGGATACTACCAAGGCATCATTGTGCGGGTGCTGAACCATATCAAGGTCGGCTTCTGTGAAGGTTATCATCGGTCCTTGGCAATCTTCAGGCCGAGGTCTTTTCAGTCCGACCTGGTTGACGTGCTGCAAGTGTTTTACCCTCTGTGTCTCCCCCCGTATGTCGTTTTCATTCATCTTTGAGTGGATCACATTAACCACCCGAGGTCCACCTGTCTGTGGTTGCTGCGCTGGGGGAGGCGGGGCTGCTAGAGCTTGAGGCAATCGTGCCTGTTCTTCCCTTGTTTTGGCCTCATCCACAAGGTCTCTCAGATGGCCTTGCCTCACCAAATCTTCTAAGTGTGCTTTAAGGGCTCTGCAACCCTGAGTTGGGTGCCCCTCCTCATTGTGGTAAGCACAACGCCTACCAAGGTTTCTCCCCATAAATTCTCCTGGTGCTCTTGCCGGCGCCCTAAAGTAGAGCTGATTTCAAATTTGATCAAGGACTTTGTGGTGGAATTGAACACCGTAAATCACCCTTTGCTTAGCCCTCAACTCTGTCTCCTGTTTGTTCTGTCCATTATTACCTCGGCCTCGCTTCGCCGTTGCCTTTTTCTGGCTTCGTCTCCTTATTCCCCGACGTATCTTCCTCGGCTCTGGCATACTTCTCGATTCTCGCCATGAGCTCTTCCATACTCTTTGGCAGGGTTTTTGCCAAGGACTTCCGCAGTGGACAGTCATCCTTCAGGCCGTTCTTGAAAGAGACGACCGCCACCTCCTGGTTGCATTCAGGTATTCGATTGAACACCTCATAGTACCGCTTTGCATAGGCCCTAAGGCTTTCATCTTTGCCGATCTTCAGAGCCATCAATGCATCCACCCTCAATGGCTGCAATTTGTTCGTTATGAACCTGGCCACAAACATCTCGGCCAGGCCTTCCCAGCTCTTCACGCTGCCCTTCGGTAATTTGTGGAACCAGTCTGATGCAATCTCCCCGAAGGATGAAGGGAACACTTTGCAGAGCAACGGCTCATTCCCACTGTATAATGCCATAGAATTCAAAAATAATCCAACATGGAAGTTAGGGTCTGACTTACCATCATATATCTGGAACCTCGGCATACTGAATCTTTTCGGCACGACGAATTTGTCCAATTCCATCGAAAATGGCATCCTCGACTTAACCGAGGAGGTTACTTCGGCTCCGGCATTCTCCTGCTTCCTCTTGAGGTAATCTCTCAAGTCCTCTTTACTTCTCCCCGCAACCCGGCTGTCATTGGACTTCAGCCTTTTCGGCGCACTACTCTCGGCCTCATGGTGGCCCCTTTTCGATCCTTCTCCGCAGGACGCATCGAAACACAATATCCACCCTGGAACATGCCGATGTTCTTTGGGGTCTGCTTCCTTCTCGCGATATGTCCTTCGGGACTCTTCTCCTCTCGGCTCTTCTCGGCCGACGTCCCTGGAGTTTCGGTGAGAGTGCTTTCCACTCCTCGTGTGCTGAGGGACGTTGGGGATTTCTTTCTGCCCCCTCTTCTGGGCGTTTGCTGCTAGCATTGGTGTGTCCTGTAGCGGGTATAGCGGCTGCATGACATTATTTTGCATCATGAAGTTGACGACCGATTGAAGGTCTGCCAACTTGTTTTCCATCTCCTTTACTTCTTCATCCCTCCTCAGACATCTGTCTTTCCAGATCTGGAGGTTGTCCTCGTTATAGTACTTGCCCTGGTCCGCTTTCTTTGATGTGTCGCCATCTTGGCCGACACCTTTCTCTGCGTGATTCTGATCACGAGCTTCTTCGCTGTGGTCTCCTCCTTCAGCGTTAGGGTCGACGGGTCTTCCACTCCCAGCTGGAGTGTCGTCCCCAATCCTTTCCTTCTGCGTGTTACTGGCCATCTACACTTCTTTCGTTCCCACAGACGGCGCCAAAATTGTGTGAGTGATTTTCCGATCACACTGCCCTCCTTAGTAATCCAGCTGTAGAACACAGGCAGAGTAGACGGCACCTATGTCTGCCAGAAAAGAAAAGGCTCCGGCGGTGGTTCTTCCACCTGGGGGCACTCCGACGATCAAGTCAATATCTCTCAAAGATAACAAGTGCTAAAATTACTGCTCAAGACTAAAAATTGCGTACCTTAGACCCGCCGGGGGTGCCCTTCTTTTATAGTCTTTCTCTATCCTAGTCCCACTAGAAGTCTCACTTCTAAGGACTCTCATTCAGTACTTACTTTGGACTCTACAAGAGATAAGGATAGACTCCCTAAGAATACTATCCTTATCCATCTTGAAGTCTTTCTTCATTCTAGGACTCTTGTCCCTTATCTGATCATCTCGGATTCTGATATCTTCGGAGGTAACCTCGGACTCCTGTATTATCACAGATAACCTCGGCAACTCCGCGATAACCTCGGCGTAACTACCATAACACGTGGCACCTCGACTGACACTTCGGTGCCACCTCGGCCACGTGTTGGTACTTAGAAAATACATCCCCACACTGAGTTTTTTATTTTTCATATTTTTTTGTTTTTAGTGAATATTTTTAAAATTTAAATTTTTTTTTTAGTTTTTTAGATGTATCTAAAAAGTAAAAAAATTGTGAAAAAATATTTTAAAAAATTATTAAATATATAAAAATACAAAAAATGTACTGAATTCTCGTATTTTATTTTATTTTATATTTTTGGTATTTAGTGAATTTTTAAAAGGTTTTTTTTTACAAATTTTTTTATTTTTTAGGTATATTTATGGTAGGTATATCTAAAATTTAAAAAAATTGCTTAAAATATTAAAAAAATTCATGAAAAACAAAAAATACGAAAAATAAGAAAGTAGAATTTTCGAAAACTATTTTCGAAAAAAACCAAACAAGTCGATTGCATTAAGAAGCGCCACAATCCCCAACGTTCTGATTCGATATGTTGCCTTGCATGTCACCTGATTTTCAAATCCTATTCAGAATGAGACATTCATGAATCAAAGTTGTATAAGATGTTACAAAATTTAGGATAAATTACAAATACACCTCTTGAGATTTGCTTAAAATACGAATTGTCTTTTATGGTTTGAAAAATTACAAATACCTTCCTGTCAAAATTTTTTATTTAACAGAATTAATTGAAAAGTGAAATTTCTGACTGTTCACCTATACAATAATAAAATTATCTGAATTATTAATTGAAATAAAATTTTAACATTATTAAAAATTGTTAATTAACTTGATAATTTATTAATAAAATGACCTATTTGTTATGAAATTAGAAACCTTATGGGCATAATATAATTTTAAGAACCAGATAAGATAATTTGTAATATAAATAAATCTCAAGAAGTATATTTGTAATTTACCCTAAAATTTATTAATGGACTCACTTTTAAAAAGTAATTAGTCCATCAAACTATTTTGGAAAAAATATAAAAAAAATTATTACAAATCAATGATAAACTTTACAAATGTTAATAATTAAAAACTTAAACTTTTTCAACAATTTGTAATTATTTTTTCAAACTCCCTGTGTTCTGTATTTTCCCCAACTATTTTCTATCTTTAAATCACTATTTCTAAAATTACTTTTGATTTTTTTTTGTCTTAAACGATTTTTTAATATTTTAATTAAATATTTTATTTATATATCTAATTTAAATATACTTAAAAGGTAAAATACTTGTAAAGAATTCTATTTAAAAAAATACTAAATATAGAAATATTAGAATTTTTTTTGTATTGTTTGTGTTTTTTATATTTAGTGAATTTTTTTATAAATTTTTTCACAAATATTTCATTTTTCAGTAAATTACACTCATCTCCCCTGAAGTTGGGAGAAAATATAGTTAGTCTCACAATTTTAACATAATTACAGCGATCTCTCTCGAAATTTTAATTCACATAACATTTAAGTTTTTTTTTTATTGTTAATTCATGAGTCGTATAGATTAAAATATAACGTTATCATATATTTTTTACTAAAATGAATATTTACCTTTATTTATTTTTGTATCTACTCACCATCTGCATTGGTTTTGATAATTTTAACTAGGATTGGGTAAACATCCAGCCGATCCGCTTAACTAGCCTAACCCGATTCAATCCGAATCTAAATGTGTAGTTTTGAAACAATAGATGGACGAATGCGGGTCTACAAATTTCATAAAAAAATTGAGTTTTGGTTGGGTGGCGAATATGCAACTTTCAATCCATCAAACCCAACACGATTGCACAGAAGGAAGAATTCTTCATAAATATTGATATATGTACATATTATTTATTTGTTCAATAAGTAAAGTATTAGTACTTGAAAGAGATGTTTTTACTTTTCAGAAAAGTGGAACCCTCACTCCTCATTGTTCAGTTAAAAAAATTAGGACTTTTGTAAAATAAGATTTGTTTAGTAAAAAAAATTGGGATTTGTTCAAGTCACCAATTCGGTCTGTATCCACCCACCAATTCTCTCGGTCGATTTTGAAACGATGGGTCGTCAGATACGGATGTCATTTTCTCATCCTAAACCCCATTCAACGGTGACGACATGCAACCCGACCTGCGAGCATTCCTAATTTTAACCTTACTAAAAAAACGATAAATGTAATTATGTCAAACTTGTGGAGTTAATAGTATTTTTCTCAAACCTCAAAGGAGGTGAGTATAATTTGTTTTTTACTTTTTAAATGTATTAAACCCTAAAGGATCTAAAATAAATACTAAACATAAAACTAAAAAATAAAAATAAAAAGAACGCAAAAATAAAATTTGAGTTTCAAAACTAAAGTGATTGGATTTTGAAAGGAAACTAGAGGTGAACCCGTGCTATACACGGGATGTGAAAAAATTAATAATGTATTTTTATATAAAATAATATAGATATTTTTGTATGTAAATTACAAAAATAAAAAAGTTTGAGACTCATAATTTAAGTCATACAATTTTACAATAATGATATAGAGCTTTGTTCAGCTTCTTTGTTAGAGTTGCAAACTTGCGCGGGTTAAATTTGAGAAACCCGATTTCAACATGAATTTCTTTAAGGATTGAGCAACATATTTTTTTAATTTGGCGAGTATTTGGGCTTAGTTCTATAGATCAACTATCAGACCAACAATATTGTATAGAACGGAGTGTTAAGCAACTAAGAAACAATATGTAGGTAAGATGAGTGTTGCAGAGATGGGGATGCTAAGATGGATATGTGGCAAGACTAGAAAAGACAAAATCAGAAATAAGTATATTCGAGAATGTGTAGAGCTTGCATTGATAGAAGAGAAGTTGAGAGAGAATATGTTAAGATAATTTGGTGATATTCAACGGAGACCAATAGAGGCGGTAGTGAAGAGATGCGATATAGTAATGGTAAATGGAAAGATTAGGGAACGGGGTAGACCTAATGTAATGACCCTCGCACTACCCTAACCATACTCATGTGCATTCTATATGGTTTTGCTTTGATAAGTTTGCATTTCGAACCTTGACCTGTTTTGCATAAGTATTACTTGGATGTTATGTTCCTTTGGCGTGTGTGTGTGTGTGTGTCAGCCGAGGTCATCTTAAGCTTAGGACCACCTTAGGATTTCTTTGCTGACCTCCACCTTTGTCCTGACATATTGGCCGAGATGATTATCATCTGGGCCGAGGTGTGTATCGCCAAGGCCGAGATGTGTATTATTTGGGCCGAGATGTTATCCTTGTGCCGAAGTGATCTTGTCCTGGAGTGATATGACATAGACCGAGGTGTGGCACATCTAGGCCAAGGTGTGGCACAGCTTAGTCAAGTGTTGTTCCTCCTAGCCGAGATCATTGTTCCTTGACTTGCCGAAGTATGGTTACTAGCCGATGTCATTACTTGCCGGAGTCTCTTGCCACCTAGCTTGTTGAACACGCTTTGTCATAGACTTGTCTTGTCAATCTATCACCTTTTTAAGTTGAACCAACCAACTGCTGCCACGTGTCCGAGCTCAGTGTTATGTCAGCCGGCAAACCTAGAAATGTCTCATTTTGTATCATATCTTGTTCTTGAGGAGAGAGAAGCTCTAGGAAGAGTTCTAGAGAGAGAAAATAGATAGCAAGCTTGATCCTTGGTGTTTGATCCGTTGGGTTTGTGATTTGAGGTTAGAATCTTCACCTCCTTTTGTTGTTCTTGATGATCACTTAGCTGTATTGCATGATTGAATCTGTTTTTGCATGTCATGCTTTGATTTAAAGTTGGTTTTGGAAAGAGAATATGAACATTCATGTGTTCTTGAGAAAAGCCTTGATTTAATCCGAAAGCTTGCATTGAAATCCATGCTTTTGTGTTTGTTTCACCAAGATCTTCTAGTATGGGTGCCCAGGTCCATGTTTTCCAACTCATAGCATGAAAACTCAGATTTTGTAAATGATAAGTTATGATCCTTGCATTCATTTCTTCATGCTCTTCATGATCATGTTCTTGATGTTCTTGAGCAGAGGGAAAACCTAGGTTTTTCCCGACTTCATTTGCCCTTGAATGTGGCCTCGGAACCTCACCTCGGCGAAGAGGTGTGGAACCTCGCTTAGACACGGTTAGGTGCCCAAGATGTTTTCGAAATAAGAAACAGTGTTTGTTTTGATTTGACTTAGTCTTGGAGCATGCCGAGATCATTTGCATGCATGTGAAACTTGTTTGAAAGTGTATTCAGTGAACTTGCCATGTATTTGTAGGACTTGGACTTGCCTTGACCCCGACGTTCGAAGAACTATGTGAGTGGCATTCTTAATAAAGCTATGTGCCATGTTTTGATAAAAGTCTTGTTTGCCTTGTTTTGAAAAGTATTTGTAAGCATGAATGATTATCCCTATTTTGTATGCCAAGTATTATATCTTGTTTTGATGACACTCTTGAAAGTCCGTACGTGCTAGGGGACTATAAGCACTTGTAGCACAAAGTTTGGGAGTCCGTATGTGCCAGGGGACTTTAAGCATTTGTGGCACTAGTCCGTACGTGCTAGGGGACTATAAGCACTCGTAGCACAAAGTTTGGAAGTCCGTACGTGCTAGGGGACTATAAGCATTTGTAGCACATTCTTGTCTTGCCTGACCATTGACGGTTTTACCGCGTGGGTTTGCTTGTCCGAAATGTCATCTCTCTTGTATTATATTGATGTTAATGAGCATCTCTTGAAGCTTGAAAGATTTGAAAGACAACTTGATTTGTACCATGTATTGTTTTGTTAAAGACCTCGGATATCATTCATGTAAACCCTTTATTATTGTGCCATTCACTGAGTATCCAAGCTCACCCTCTCTATATATATGTAGGTGATGAGCAGGGCGGCGGAGACGCCTAGACTTGTTTGCCGATGTGTTTGCCGACGTGTTTTGTATTTTGTTTTGCAATATCTTGAAGATCATGCTTCTTAGTTAGCTCATTGTATTTTGTATTGATGGCCGAGAAGCCTTTTGGTCAAGATGTAATTTTTGTACTCGATTTGATGTATCTGAACCATTGAAAGATGTATGTCATTTCATTTGAATTAAGCACTGCTCTCATGGACCACTGGTAATCTAATTTTATTGCTTCCGCATTTGTAAGCCTCATATATTTACTCTGATTTGTGTGTGAATTCTTGTAAGAGGCCTTTGGTAACCTCGGGTTACTGGCCATCTCGGCGCCGACCTTCTAGGGGCGGGTTGGGGTCGTGACACCTAAATTGCCGTTGGCTAGCGTAGTAAATAGAGATATGAATTTACTTAATTTAAATAACATAATAGCCTTAGATAAAGTCGAGTGGAGAAGAAATATTCATATATCCGACCCCATTTGATGGAACTTAAGGCTTGGTCTAATTTGGTGTGGAGTAGTTGGCTTAAATTAATAAATCTGAATTAAATTTGAGCGGGTTTCAAGAAAAATATCAAACAACTTGAACAATTTAAAGTCCCAATTATATATATGAACATATAAATATTTAAAATACAAATTATTATGTGGAACCATCAATTTTTTTAATAGAAAATTTAAGTTTTACCAATTATAACTTTTAATAATTTTTTTTTTCCTTATTTGGTTTTAGCAAGTCACTTTTTAGCTATTTAAGTTAAAAAATATTTTTACTTTTGATTTTAATTTGTTTAATTAACAAATGAGAAAAAAAAAATTCAACAAGATTTAATCATGATTGGCAAGTGCTAAAAACAAATATATTCTTAATAGGATCATTCTCATGATGGGAGAGATAAATTTCAAGTATGAGTTAAACCATTACAAATTCATTAATTAGTTATAAGGGAAAACTGAAATGAATATTTATTGACAATAATAAAAAAAAATATTGAAAATGAGAGAAAAGTTTGTGAGGTGAAATTTTAATTTATATATTTGTTATTGTCAATAAATAATTTTTTTCAATTTCATAATTTTGGTTGAAATTTGAAGGAGATATCTTGAAGGGGAAAGATTAAGTGATAATTAATGAAAGGGATTTTTATTAATAAATCTCATTTAAAAGTGTTCTAATATAAAAAAGTTGATGAATAAATTTTTTAACTCACTTAGTCCCATGTATTTATATTTGAATAATGTTATATGCACTAATTAGTGTACTATCAACAGATGATGTGTCATAATTTTAGAGGTTTTGGGTATTTGTAATTTGTATATTAAATAGGGTCATTAATAATATTATAACACTAGTTAGTACACTAATATGTATACTAATTGGTGCATGTAGCATCACCGTTTCTACTTTTATTCCATAAAGTCATTTTTTATTGATTTACACTATTTTTTTAGACTCTTATGCCCTTATATTTACTATTAATATTCAATGTTGGGAGAGGAGAGAGAAGAAAAAGAACCAAGGCATAGGAAATTTATACACAAATTAAATAACATTTATGTTATTATTTTATATTATTATATAATGTAAATATATTTTTAATTGACAATACGTTAAAAATAATGTGAACATTCTCTCTCATCTTATGTGAATGTTCATAACACCTTTTTGAAAAATTCTCTCTCATCTAATGTAGTGATGTGGACGTTCACAATATGTGAACCTTCTTATTTTTAATTGACAACACATTAAAAATAACGTTCATTATATTTTTAATTGACAACACATTTTATTCACAACATGTAGTAATGTGAATATTCACAACATGTGAACATTCTCTCTCATTAATATAGTGATGTGAACGTTCACATTCGTATGTTTTAGTGTGAATATTCACATCATGTAATTGACAATACAATGACAAAAATTCATTTTAAATTAATGTAAATATCATGATGTGAATATTCATTTCAAATTAATATGAATATAATGATCGTCAACATTCTGATGCATGAGAACTATCAAATCATAATGACAATCAACATTAAATATCAACATTAATAGGAGCAATACCAAATCATAATGACAATCAACATTAAATATCAACATTAATAGGAGTAAGGGAGATTAAGGGTGTTTTGGTATTCGTACCTCAAATAGGATCTAATGGAATAGTCAAAAAGAATATGGGTAGGATGAAATAAAACTCTTAAAAAAAGAATTTATCAAAAAAGCTCTCTTAATGAGAACTACTAATATATTTTAACAATATTTTGCTATTATATATAGTGTAAACAAATTTAGAAATATGATTTAATTTTCTTATACGTGTCAAGAATTAATAGATTTTAATATATTAATTAAACAATTAATAATTATATTTCTAATAAAAGAATTAATGCTTTTTCATATTTTATAAATTTAAAAAATCTAAGAAAATAGAGTTTTTAGACCTTAAAGACCCATAATAGTTTGCAATTATATGTAGTATAGATAGATAAGTTAGTCAATAGTGTTTTTTTAAAAATTATTTTTTAATTAAAAAATTCACAAATTTAGGTGGAAGTCTTCCCAATGCTTCCCACAAAAATTTAAAATATAGTATAGATATAGATATATAGATTTTAAATTTAATTTTTTATAATTAGTGCAATGACAATAGTTTCCTTAATTGTGTGGGTTTTTTATTTTGGGAAGGGATGAGAGAGATTTCCTTATTAATGTGTAAGTTTTTTTTTTTTTAAAAAAAGGAATGTCATAAATTATGGACATATATTTGGTAAGAGTTTTAAAATTTCATAAATTATGTATAGAAATTATAAGTATTAGGGTTTTAAATACATGGCCATTATCAAAATATAGGGAGTATTAGGGTTTCTGGTATGATTGATAATACTGTTCGATATGAAGCTATAAATCTTAGATATCAAGTTTCAATCTCATGATTTTTTAAAATTATCTTTGCAAATTAAAAAAAAAAAAAAAAGTTTCATAGCCGGCCCTATCACCTGTGCTTCTTTTGGAGTTTTTATTTATTTATTTATTTTAATTAGGCTATTTTTATTTTTAGTTTACCTTTTTCAAAATTATGTTTTCTTTTTTACTTATAGATACCAATCTTAGAAAAAAAATTTTTTTTTTTTTTTGGGAAAAACTTGTAGTATAAATTAATTTTTAACTAAGTTTCCAAAATGATAGGGAGGGAATCTTTTTCTTTAAAGTTGGTTTAAGATATTCTAAATAAGTATACTTTTTAAATTTTTATAAAAAAATAAAAAAAAATAAAGAGAAAATATTAATTAATGTGACTTAATAAATATATTTAAATAAAAAAAATACACTTACATAATTTAATCCAAACAAGACTTTAGTTCATATGGAGAGAAGAGGTGGGGGCGGGGGGGGCTCAGCCTAGTTTGCTTGCTGATCCAAACGAAATGGGCTTGTTTGGTTTGTGTTTCAGAAACATGTTTTGGAAAAAAAAGTACGAAAACATGTTTGGTTTGGTGTTTTGGAAAATTTGTTTTGGAAAATTGTTTTGAGAGAGAGTTTTAAAAAAAGTGATTGATTTAATGTGTGTGTGAGAGAGATTTGTTTGGAAAAGTTGTTTGGTTTGTGTGTTTTGGGAAATTTTTTTGAAAAAATTTGTTTGGTAAAAAAAATTTTTAAAATTTGTTTGTAGAGAAAATTTCTAAAATTTTTTTCAACAAACATCAACCAAACAAGCCCAATATGTTTTTGGGAACCTAGTTGCGTGTTGTTATGCTCTTAATTCCGTTCTTGTTTTGGTTTTGAACACCCCTTTTGAGTAAAGTCAGGGAATCTCTCTCTCTCGCCCTCTGCTCTCTCTCTCTCTCTCTCTCTCTCTCTCTTCTCTATTTCTTCTTTTTCGCTTCCCTCTCTCACTCTCGTTCTCGTCCTACTACTATTATCAACAGCAGGGTCTAAAAAATACTATAAACCTTTTACTATTTTAAAGATATCGCTTCCCTCTGCTCACTCTCGTTCTCGTCCTACTACTATTATCAACAGCAGGGTCTAAAAAATACTATAAACCTTTTACTATTTTAAAGATAAAGAGAAAGAGAGAGAGAGAGAGAGAGAGAGAGAGAGAGAAGAGAACCACTCACTCACTCACTCGGCGTGCAAAAGAAAAGCAACTATAGGTTGCAATCCCAAAACTATTATAGCTCTCTCTTTCTCTCTTTTGGCCTTTTATTCAATTTTTTTGCTTTGCTTTCGGTGGGGTTTCTCTTAGGCTGTTATATGCTCTGTTTTGATTTTCAATCTCTTGGGTCATGGATTGAGAGGCTCTGTTTTTGGTGCTTTTGAGGTTTATATAACTCTTTATTATCTGGGTTTTTAATTTTTGGGCCATTAGAGCTGGATTTTGATATGCTTTGAGGATGTGGGTGTTCATAAATTGAGCTCTCTCTGTGAGGTTTCTTTTATTTTCTTGGAGGAGAAGGTGTTTTTCCATTTGGGTGTGATTTTCTAGGGAAAAGAAATGGAAAACAAGGATGAGGGTTGTCCTCAGTTGCTTGATTTGATACCAAAAAACAGAGAATGGATTGTACAGAGGGGTGATAGACGGAGAAGCCATGGATCTTCAGAGGAGAAAAAGCTTGAGCTAAGGCTTGGTCCACCAGGTGAACAAGAAGAACAAGACTGGACCAAGAACAACTCTAGAGAGAGAGATGGCTCTCTCTCCTCTCTTGGGTACTTCTCTAACATGGCTTCCTTGACCCACAACAATGGTGGAAACAGAGTACAGAATGGTTGGACAAACGACCAGAAAGTATCATTCCCAGATAACCCAGTTGGGAAAACCCTAAAAAATCCATGGTCATCTTCTCCATTTATTCATCAGATCCAAACAAACAACCCACAAAGCTCACAGACCTGTGGGACTAATATTTGAGAAGTAGGAAGTAAAAGTGAAAACAGAGGTACAAATATTTGAGAACCAAAAGGCGGCTGACGTGGCGGAGGCGAATGCTGAGTTGGCAACGAAGAAGGCGGGGTGGGCCCAGTTGGCCCAGCTGGCGGAGGTGGAATCGG
The DNA here is from genome assembly GCA_025200525.1 of Camellia lanceoleosa. Lineage (NCBI taxonomy): Eukaryota > Viridiplantae > Streptophyta > Magnoliopsida > Ericales > Theaceae > Camellia > Camellia lanceoleosa. Next base: position 160,986,875 of record CM045769.1, on the reverse strand, counting down.
CTAAGGCGGTGGCATTGAGGGAGGCTGAGTTGCAGAGGGCGGTGGAAGAGAAGAACGCTTTGACTCAGTTGGAGAAGCTCAAGGCTGAGAATTTGAGCAAGGCTAGCGTGGAGTATGAAATTAAGGTAATTTAATTTAATGTTTTGATTTTATGTTTAATGCAGTTTAATGTTTGATTTAGTATGATTAATGTGATTTGATGCAATTTTATGTTAGGGGTTTTTAGAAAAAAAATTTGAAATTTTTTATGGGAGATTTATTGAAAAATCCTTTTTCAATATTCACAAAATCCTAATTCTCATATTTAAAGTATAGAAATATTTTTTGAACGGTTAGCAATTTGGTGTGTGAAGGTTCATAATGATAGTGTAAATATTTACATTGACAAGTTAGCATTCACACTACATTGACGGTGTGAACATTTGACAGTTTGAACATTCATATTGTAAATGTAAATATTATTCGGTTATTTTGATAATTATGTCACTTATAGAACTTATTAGAATATAAAAAAATAATATGGATTAAATACAATATTAGGTGAAAGGGATTTGTAAAAAAATGCTCCATTTTTAATGAGAATTGAAAAAAAATAGTTTTGATTGAAAGGCAGCTTTTTTTATGCTACCTTTTCAATTTTAACTAAAATTTTTAAACTTTTAGGAAACTTTTAGAGATAAAAACAGTGTAATGAAAATCCAAAAAAAAAAAAGTCAATTAAAGCTCAGAATGGGAAAAGTAAGGAAAAAGAGAGGGGAAAGGAAGAAAAGGAAGAAGAGAGGGGGAAGGAAAAAAAAAAAAAAAAATTGATTTTGATTTTGATTTGAGTTTGGATTCAGAACAAAGGAAGTGATTTGAGTTTGGATTCAGAACAGAGGAAGGAGAGGAAGGAAGAGAGGGGAAGGAAGGAGAGAGAGAAAAAAAAAATAAAAAAAAAGGTGCCAAAACGACAGCCATTTGGGCGTTGGTAAATTCGAGCTACGAATCGCTGTTGAATTATATTACTCTATTAGTTTTATTTGTTCTATGAATACTCTATTGCCTAGGGGAAAACAACACAAGTCTTAAGATCTGAAATCTGAATAGTGAATAGTAATCAAGCATTCTTACTTGTTGATTCACATCTAGGAAGTAGCTATTTGGGCCATTTTGGAAAGTCGGCAATGCTTTGCTATCTTACAATCTTAGTACTGACCATCTTAATTCAATGGCAAGATCACAATTTTTTTCATGATTTTGCTTTTAGATGAAGTGGAAATACCTAAAATGAAAATGCTGTCTAATTAGGTGAAGGATCATCTTTAGTTATAATGAACATTAAACATAAATTTGTTTCTAGATTAGGTCACCCTCAAATTAGCTGCATGATTTTTTAAATCTCAACCCCATGCCATTACTATTTCGATTCTTCCACCTCAATCTAGAAACAAAAGATGAGCCTCGAAGAAAATCTGTTTGTGATTTTTGGTCGTTTGCAACTCTCAGACACTTCCAATGAATCTTCAAACATTTTAGTATTTCAGGTAGGCAGTCAGGGAGGTAACAGGTTACAGGTGTCCACGGACTATGATTGCCATTCTCAGGTTTCCATTTCTCTTCTACCCCATATGCTTTTCTGTTTTTTATGCAGATCTCGGGTAGGATTTCTTTCAGAACAGATGTAGCTTTTGTATCTGGAACTGGCTAAAAAGATTCAAGACTTAAAGAGCGTCTCAGCAGCCTTACAGGTATCTTCTGTCAAGTTCTGTGCATGTTTCCTTTATCTTGATTGTGGACATTATGTTTATAAGATTACAAGTGTCTCATTCTTTATGAAACTTCCTTATAAGTAATACTGGTATAACTTATCAGATGCACAAAAAAACAGGCTGCTTGTTGGTATTGCCAAACAAGAAAGACTGCAGAATTAGATTGGAGGTAAATAACCTCTTTTCAATATGAAAAGAGGCAACCAAAAAATTTTAGCAATATGCTAGGAAGTCGTGAAATCTAGAGGACTGCATATAGGATTACATGAAAAACTTCACTTACATTTTTTAAATAACTTGGTGGACAAGTTCAGTGAGGTAGGAAAAAGATCAACTTAATAGACAAAGGAGAGTAAACGAGCATGCTGATAAAAAGAGGGGGGGCAACGAGACAACTTTGGGAATGATTGTTGTCTAAAAAGACCTAGAATAAAAACTTCAAAGAATTGTTACAGAGATGGGATTCAGGTCAATTCATAACGTTCATTAATTTGATTTAGTAGAGGAAATGGAAGAGTGAAGTTGTTAACACTGTTAAAAGAAGTGAGTGGTGTAGTGCAGTCATTCTCACGGGAGGGTGTGAAGATAAGATGGGTGTGCTATGATCAAGATTTTAAGTCAATAGGCAATGTGATGATGTCAATGTCATTGACAAGAACTCAGCATAATGGCAGCATTTTCTTGACCACGTATCCCAGTCCTCCGACCAAATTTCCCTGTTTATTTTAAATTTAAATATTTTTTGAACTTTTTGCTTTTTGGGGAATTGAAATATCTTCTGAATGTAGGATCATATTCCTTTTTGCATAAACAAGTTGAACCCCCCCTCTCAAAGTTATATTTCTTTTTTTGGCACGCAATATTACAATCCTTTTTGTATGGACACATTGACTTATACCCTAATTTCTTGTAACTTTTTTTTTTTTTTTTTTTTGTTTATTTTCAATAGCACAAGCTCTTTTTTTTCAGCTTTGTAAGTTGTGATAATTTTGCTTCATACTTTTAGGGATCTTTCTGGCTAGGCAACTGGATGAGAAGGAAAAAGAATTTGATGACAAATTAAAAAAATGCTTTAATTAGGCTACGAGGTATCCATTCATATGAAATCCTTATATTTTTTGTCATCGTTTTTTGAAATCAAATAACTGTATGCAGAATTTTTAAGATCATGGCATGTCTTTGATAGTTTTGTTGCAAGTAACATGTCACTTTAAGCCTAGTCACATTGGTGACTGCAGGAAAATTATACATTTCTTAAGATACAGTTTATTATTATTATTATTGATCAGGTGCAAGCTTGGATTTGAGGAACATATATCTCCATGGTAACAAATCAATAGAAAAAATTTGAGATTAATTAGAATACTTGTTTGTAAGATAAGATTTATTGGTAAATATCCCAAAAAGAATTGCATTAGATTTTTAAAGTGCAACCAATATTACAATATATCATTTTTACTTTGCTAGTAGGTTGAGTTCATTTATTTCACTCCCTGTACTATTGTCGGCCCCATATTCTTCTAATCTTTGTTTTTAGTCACACGGGTAATATTTGATAGAGATGACACAGAGAGTGAAACAGATGATCGATGGTCGTTTCTCGCTTACTCGTAAAGTGTAGGATTGGATAGTCTTGGTGTTGGGATTGCCATGAGAGGCACTCTTTTCTTCAACACAATCTCAAACTTCTCTGAAAGGTCTAATTTCTCTCCCTCGGGCAAGTTCCAATCAAATGAGTGCAAAATTGAAGCCAATGAGAACAAGAACATCCTCTCAGCCATGGCTATGCCTGCACACAGTCTTCTCCCAGAGGAGCTGATTTTAATTATTTCCCATTTGGGTTTGGGAGAAGAATTGCATTAGATTTTTAAAGTGTAACCAATATTACAATATATCGTTTCTATTACGATTTCTTGGTAGGGGCAGATAGTTTTGGAGAATTTTTCTCTGTTTATCATAATAATAGCCTCTCCTTTGCTCCTAGTATTTTGAGTCTTTACTGAGAGAAGTTGAAGAAACTGAAAGGGAAATATCTGAAGCCATTTAGAAGGCTGCCAGTGGCAATCAGAAACTGCAGAAGATGCAAGCCAAGCTGGATAAATGTGATCAAGAGAAGAGTTTTTTTGATGAGGTATTTTTCTTTGTTGATTGTAAGTGAGTTTGAGAATCTTTGTCTATAGTTAGTTATTATACAAATTGACAAGTAGATGTTTTAGTTCATGAGAAGAAAATTTGTAAGCTGTTTCCTTCTGCATGTAGATCAACAAGAGTCTTTTGAAAAATCAGGACATATTGAAGGCAAGTATAGTGGAAATTGAAGAAAGGTATGACTACCTTCCTCTACTTGTCATCAGTTCTGAAGCTTGTATGGGATGATTGATTTTTTCGCTTATCTACTACAATCTAGATTTTCATAATGGTAAACTGGTGGAATCTCCTGAGGTTCACATACCCCCCCCCCCCCCCTTAAAAAAAAAAAAAAAAGGAATCAATAGAGATTTGAATTAAACATGACGTCTTCTTTTCAATTTGTTTCAAACATCTGATTTCTATAGAGTGGAGGTCCTTGATATGGTAAATAAAACGTAGGGTGATTATGATGGTAGTCACAGGAAGATTAGTTATGAGAATCCTGTGGAGATATGTTATGATTATATCATGTCAAATTGACTGTTAATTCTTATAGACCTGTCTTCTGTTAGCAATCAAGAATGAAAATTTTATGTTGTAAATGAACCATTGGGAAGCAAAATTGGGTTTCTCCAATAGTGTATTGTCCTACTATACGAATTCATTGGAAAATTACAATTGACTGAAATTGGGATTGGAATTTGCATATGATGTTTGCTGTTGAATTATCAAGCATATGATGTTTGCTGTTGAATTATCAAGCAATGTTGTTGATATTACTATTTAAACAGTATCGTGATATTAGGAAGAACTAAAAATGTCTATAATGGACTTCTTGATATGCGGTCCATCATATTACCATCCATTTGGCTTTAGAAAACAGCTTCCTATGGTTTGTGATTCATCCTATTGTCAAGTGGTGTTATGAAGGCTGTATTCTTGGCCATCACCAGCCCACTTTTGTGCATATTCTTGAAACTGATCACTACTATTTTTTATTGACAAAACAACGAATGACCATCTAATCTAGTTTATTACTGTCTGTTTTGGTTTCCCATGTTTTTCACCCTCTGATTAGTATTAGTCCAGGGAGAAGAAGACTTTAAAACTGAAGGATGATAAAATACGAGAATTTGAGGAACAGGTACATACTAGTCAAATTACATAAGAAAGAAAATAAATCAAATTACATAAATTTCGACCTCCTACTATTTCCATTGCAAGCATGCAACTTTATTTCACTGATGAATCTTTGTTGTGTATGCTATGCAGCTCGGAAATTTGACGGTGTGCCTTGAAGCCGGTAATACTGTGGAACAGCTGTCATAATCAGATGAAATCAAGGATGGCAGTATCTTGCCAATGCAAATAGAGTCCTCAAGAAACAGCACTCAACGGTCCACACGGGCTGATGCTTGGAGGATATTCTGGTTCCTGCTGTATTAAATCAAACAAAATGACAACATTTTTCCGTGCCAAATTCTGAACATAAGAACTTAAAATAGTGTGCTATCGATGGTGCATATATCTGCCAAGGCCATGTGTGTTATATTGTCAAGAATTTCATTTGGATGAACATATTCAATATTGCTGTCAAATTCTTGTCCCGTCTGAGCTAATAGTCATAATGAATTCTAAATTATTTGCAATTGAAGATCTTGATAGAATATACTTGTAAAGTTTTCTCAGATTGAAAATTTTGGGAAAAGTTGTTTATTTAACTAGTGTTTCACAAAGTTAAAAACTGATATACTACGGCTTATTTGAAGTCTTTTATGCTTGGAAAGGTTACTCTCTTGTTTGTACACATTTAAAATTCGATGCAATGAACTTGAATGGAATGTCCACTCCAAATTTATATACATATATATATATATATATATATTTCGCTTAGCATTTCTTTCTTATTCAAGTAAAAATACTTATTTCATTCCAATAAAAAGTCAGAATACATAGCCACTACCACCTTTACCCTACCACAAACTATATTTGTTGTTATCTCTTTCGTTGGCTATCACCACCACCCTGCCATCACCTTTACTGTATCATTACTGCTATCGGTATCACTACTACTACTACTAACATCCTACTACTATCAACGTCTCCATTGTCTACCATCACTGCAACCACATCCACTGTACTACCACTACACCACAACCACTATCTTTAGGAGTGCAAGCAGTATGGTTTGGTTGTTATTCATGAAAAGTTTAATATTAAACCAGATATTTCATTTTTGTTAATTAGGGAACTAAAATAATCAAATGTTACGGTTCAGTTTTGTTGATTTGGGGTGGAAAGTGATTCACATGAGGTTTTAAAGAGTTTAATTATAGTGTGTTTGGTTTGAGTTTTTTGAATTGAGTTTTTTGGTTTTCGTGTTTTTTGTGTTTTGAGTGAATATTTTTAAAATTTTAAACACTTTTTTTTATTTTTTTAGATGCACCTTACTTAGATGTACCTAAAAAGTAAAAAAATTGTGAAAAAATATTTTTAAAAATTAATAAATACATAAAAATATTTAAAAAAATGTACTGAATTCTCGTATTTTTTTGTATTTTTGATATTTAGTGAATTTTTAAAAGGTTTTTTCAATTTTTTTTACTTTTTAGGTATGTTTATGTTAGGCATGTCTAAAAATTAAAAAAATTGCTCAAAATATTTAAAAAAATCAGTAAAAACAAAAAAAAATACGGAAAATAAGAATGTATAATTTTCTGAAAAGTGTTTTTGAAAAATGATAACCAAACATAGTTACAAACCTCAAAGAATTTCATATTGAGAATAAATATAAAGCAAAGTATGAAAGTTGTTCTACACATCCCTCCCTTAATGAAATATGTAATATTGGTTATTTATATTCTAATGTTGAAAGGATTACAATATAGAAGTACGTGAATATAATATTTCGGTTTATATCAATATAAAAAATTTCAAAACCAAAACAGATTTAACAGTCAATTTTGTTCCATCGGTTTTTCTTACACCCCTAGCAATCCGATTACCACCAACCTACCACAATGCCACCATTGCTACTATATACTACCATTACTACCGTCCTGCTACTATCATTTACCATCACTACCACTGCTACTGCTATTGCTATTGCTACAACCTCAACCCTATCACTACTAACACCACCACTGTCACTATCCTGCAATTACTACCACCACTACCACATCACATCACACCACACTTCAACTACTATTTCAACTACTTGATGTTGCTGTCTCCAGCACCACCTCCACAATACGAACACAATCATAAGTTACACGAGTTTAGATTGGTAGTTACCAGTTTGATGTAATAATAAATAAATAAACAATTATTTCATTAGTTTAGTAGAATAATCAACATAAGAACGAAAATTGTCATTTCATTGTTACAAGTGAAATAAGAATTCAATTTTATATTCCGTTCACACATCAATCCCATTCTCATTTTATTCCATTTCTTCATACTAAAGGTAGGTTAAAGGGTGTAAATTAAAAAGAAAAGGAAATAATATATTATTTGGGAGATAAAGGGAATGAACGGGTAAAGAGGAAAGTTTTATTCTTACACGTAGAATAGAATATATTAAAAGGACTATTGAAAAAAATAGTAGAGATTTCTAGAATATAATTTTTAAATTCATACTAAATGATGTGACAAAAAATTAGATCTTAAATAATTAAATTTTAAATTAATCAATAACTAACCTATATTTCACATTATTATATATAAATTTAAAAATCATATTTTAAGCTCTCAAACTTTTTCCTTTGTATTTTTTTCTTTTTTTGATTGTCCTTTCTAATTATTCCACTCCATGTTATTAAAATGTAAAGCAAGTCATCGACATTACCTCCGTTCACATTCTCTAATTTTTGGGGGGATACAAACACATCCCTCAATTAGAAAATGAATTTGTTCAGTTTAGAAAGTGTATGAATAAGGCCTCATTTGGCATGTTATTTTTTTTGCTAAAATAATTAAAAAGTTAAACACTTAATTATTATTTTTTATTTTTTCGTATATTTTTTTGTAAAAAATTAAAAAATAATTAAAATAATCAATTTCCAAATGAGTCCATATAAATTGTGATTGGTCAAAAACAATCGATTTCATAATCAAAAGATATATTGAACTAATTTAAAATTGTGAATTCTTATTGTTTTTAAGGGTGGATTGTTACGGCTGTAAAGCCAATCTCTATTCAACTTAAAAAGGTATCAAATCAATACAATAATTTTTTTTAAAAAATGACAGTATTTATCATTTTTATGAAAAAGTTTATGTTCTTAGTTTTTTCATTCCGCTGCGAAAAATTGCAAACAAGTGTTCTACTTGTTGAAAAACAAAATATATAAATTGGGAAATTCTATATGCATCCTAATTATGAATTTTATATTTTTTATTATGACCTATTGTATTGTTAATTTCGACTCATTATAATATTGGTTATAACATTATTTTATTTATGATTAAATATTTTTCTTTGTTATAACTTATGTGGTGTTTGGTTGTAATTCTTCTTCTTTTTATTTATTTATAATTCATAATATTAAATTATGTCATTTATGATAATCAAATTCAAAAATAACATTACTTGGTACACAACCTTAACATTACCCATATAAATTTTTGTAAATAGAGATGAGGTTAGACCCTTCATGTGACATTCTTATATGTAGGGTCCATCCTTTTGGGTAATTAGACTTTTGAGAAAATTACAAAAAAATAAAAAATAAAAAATAATTCTAAAATTTGATCCCACTTCTCCCATTTCACAGGCGGCAGAACCCCGTCTTCACTTTTTTACAGTCGCCATTACCATCCTTTCTCAATTACCCTTGCCATTACTACGATATGGAGATTTTATAGTTTCAAATCGATCAAAAATTGATTTATATATATGACCTATTTTGAAAAGTAAATTACAAATTAATTTTTTGGTTTTATTTATTTTTTAAAAAAAGAAAAATATGTAAAAAATAGAAAAATAATGTGATTTAAAAAGTTAAAAATCCAATAAGCCGGCTTTAAGTGGATATATATGTGTTCATAAGGAAGTCAGGGATAGGGATGGGGAAAGTGGTGGCATATTGGGTTCAGTAGTGGTGACAAACTCTTTAGGTCTGGGTATTATATTTCCACACATCTGATTATCTCAGTGCACATATTTAGGGGTCTTTTGGGAAGTGGGTTATAACTTCCCAGATTATAACTCACTTCCTTCTCTCACAAAAAGCTGATTATAATCATCTTTCCAAAATAGCCTTTAGTAATTTAATTATTAATTTTTGTTCTCATTCCACACACCAATTATGTCAATCATACCCTCCTTAACTCATATATTGTACATACACCACCTCAACCTCAACCCTCTTTCCATACACTCAACCCTCTTTCCACACACCTATTCAAAATGAAGAGCAACGATATGCCCTATTTCGATTCACAATGAGGACAAACACAACAATAGGTTTCATTATTTGATGCCCTATTTCGATTCACAATGAAGACAACACAACAACAGGCTTCGTTATTTGATGTCAATAAAGATCATAAGGGACAAAAGCAACAAGTTGTTACAATTGAATAACTATCATAACCCAACTTTCATTGTATTGAGTCCCATAGTGCTTTACTCCATCCTATCGAAAAGAAATAGATATATGCATTAACTAGTAGTGGGAATGGGCTTGCATAATAAGATATATGCATTTTCAAAATTCAAATACACTGTATTTCATATTATGAATTGGAGGTATACTATGAACAAAAGATGCCGGAGACAAGAAGAATCACGGTCTCCTTATGGTTTCGATGAGCATGTGAAATTGCAATGCTTCTGTTTCTTCTCATTTTGATAGCATCATTATGCTAATTCTTCTTTAAAAGATCTGGAATAGTTTTAGCTGAATTGTTATTATGATGTGATTGTACAATTTGCAAGGTTTTTCCTATAGATAAAAAAAATAAAAAATTAAAGAAAATAAAAGGTGTTAGACCAATTACTGAAATGTGAATGGAAGCATTGACTAATAAAGCAAGACTAATCTTCAACCTAAAAGATGTGTGTTAGGTTTAATTCTTGGCAATCCCGTTTGACAAGGATTTCTGTAAGAAGTGGGTTTTCTTCCAAAACTAGGATTACTTTTGGATTTTCTTTAAGAAGTTGGTTTTCTTTCAAAATTAGGATTACTTTGGTTTTCTATAAATAATTGGTTTTCTCCCAAAACTAAATTAATTCCTCCAGATCTTCTTTTTGGTTCTTAAGGTTTATACCTGGGGATATTTTGTTAGTTTTCTTTGATATTTTATTGAGTATTCAACTCATGGTTTAAAGAGAGTGCATCAAAGGTTTTGTTTGTTATATACAAGAGAAAGAGAGTTGTTCTTCGGTGGATTCTGAAGAATTGAGCACAAACTTCGGTGGATTCTGGAGTGGCTCATCGTAAAGACAATTCCGAGGTAAAGACAGGGTTGGAAGAGGCACATAGAGGTTGGTTCAATTAAGTGTGGATTCGCTAGGTAATTGAGAGTATACCTGTGTAATTCCTTTAGATCTTCTTAGTGGATTGTTTTGTGGCTGTTATCCGTGATTTTTTAATCACAGTTGGAGGTGTCCAATTGTGGTTTTTCCACGTAAAATCGTTGTGTCGATTTATCTTTTATTGTTTGATTGGGATTGTTATATTCTGCTTAAAATTGGTACATAATCACAAATCAACATCTAGGGTTTCTAGATTTTTCAATTGGTATCAGAGCAGGTTGTTCTATTTTTTTTCAAAAAAATTCTTTTAGAACGAGATCTTGTTTGATTTGTGATAATGGATTCAATTCGTGAGGGAAATTCTATGGTTCGACCACCCCTACTTGACGAATCCTCGAGGAGTAAAGATGAAGAACTTCAGCAAGCATATGAAGAAAAGGAATGATGCCCTTAAGATTTCTAATGATCGACAAGATCTTTGTGCAAAACTCTTGACTTGTGAGACAGAGAGAAATGATGTAACAACCTTCGTACTGATTACCGTTAAACCACTGAATTATATACTGATTACCATTAAACTGAACTGCTAATGACTGATAAGTGAACTGGATGAACTACTGAACAAACTGAATGAAACTGAAACTGAAATTGAATAAGTTAACCTATTGAATTGCATTTCTATCTGTTTAATTGATTTATTATCTGTTTGTGTTTATGTGTTTAAACTGGTAATTGAAGGCCTTATCGGCGGCCAATTTAGAAACCGTTTGATGTTTTAGACTCAGTAGAATATTTCTGATTTAATGGTATATTTATCTTAGGAACGATTAAACTAGATTAAATTGAGTAAATTACGAACTTAGGCTTATTTACCAAATTGCCATGTGAGTGGACCCATTGTTTTATATTATACTTGAGCCTATTACACACTTAGCAAACATTTGATCAGCTCTTCTTCATGTTCTAACCGACCAAACAAGAGAGCATAGAGAGAGAGAGAGTTCATCTTGGGAGAAATTGGATTCATCTTGGAAATTGGCTAGGAATTGAAGTGTAACTTGGCCTAATCTAGCTTCCTACCTTGAATCAACACTTAGGTAAGTGAATACATCATCTTCTTGCCATCTTGGAGCTTCATTTTGCATGGTTCTTGCTCAATTGTAGGATTAAACCATGTTTGAGTTCACATAGGTTGATTCATGCTAGAATTCATGCATGCATGTTGAATTTGTTGACTTTTGAAGTTGAATTCTTGGCTAATTAGTACATGCAAGCTCATATTCATATTAAGTCCATGATTTCATTTCATTTGCCAACTATGGAGCTCTTTGGAGCAAGATTTAAAGCTTGAAATTGGTTTAAAGATCATGCATGTCATGTTTTGAAAGTGTTCTTGAAAATGGTTTGAAATTGAGTTTGAGTTAAACACCCTTGGGCCTTGATTTCTTAAATTGAGTTTTAAAACTTGTTATTCTATGTGTTTGAAAGAGTTTTCCAGAAAATGGGCCCAAGAGGATCGAATTTGGAGCATCAAAACTTGGTTTGAAACTTCAGAGGTCGAATCTGGATTTTCCAGTTTTGGACGTCTGCTTCGGCGAAAGTGGCTCAGCCGGCGAAATTCATGCTCCAGATTTTCTTGCATTGTTTCTGATCCGCTCGGCGGATTTTAACGGCGGGGAAAATCGCGTATCCAGCATTTTTTGCACCTTTCATCGGTCACCGGCGGCGGAATGTACGTTCGGCGTGGGCCTTTGTGTGCTTGTCCGCTCGGCGAAACTTCGGCGGTGAGCCCGTTTCAGAAAAATCAGGAATTGCTTCCTTAGTGCATTTTTGCATCCTCATCGCATCCTAGGCATTCTTAGGCCTAGTTTAGAGCATCTTAATGAGGATGTAGACATAGAACCACACCAAGGAATTTAGGGATTTAATTATCATCCTTTCCAAACTGTAAACTTAGTGTGTGTTCTATCCTGTTGACTGTTTAGGGTTGACTCTCGGGGACGCGCTCTAGCTACTGATAGCCCAATCCTTTGTGAGTAGCAGTGTAAAGATATGTTCAAAATGGTTATATTTTGATTCTTGAATCGAACTGTTGTTTATTGAATTGATATTGTTTATTGAATGAATGTATGTCCCGTATTTGATCAGACATTGTGGCATCCTTAGCACCCTTGTTATTGGTATTCTGAGCTCTGTCGGTTTCCTTGTGAAACCATCTTGATTGATGGCCATCATTATTGTTGGTCTGTTAAGGCAGGTCCTTTTGGACCTATTGTTTATAGGCTAATGGATGTACCACATATGGTGATTGATTGAACTCTTGATTGGTAAAATCTTGTATAATGAATTGATTTCATTCTTTGAAGGACATTCATTCATAACCTCTTACACGTTATGTTATTCATGGGCTTTAGCTCATTTGTATATATATATGTAGGTTCTCGGCCGACCGGAGCTAGGAGGCGTGGGTTAGTCCCCGATTTTGTCAAGCGACCAATGTGCCTCACCTGCGAGGTTCGAGACGCCATGCCATGGCTTGGGGTGTTTTGTGTCCCCACTAGTCTCCTCTTGTTTTGTCTTGTTATGCGTTCTTGTATAGATTGTTGTCTTTGCTTATGTGAGAATCAAGTCCCCGTCTTGAATGTCGTAATGATTGTGTATCTTGTCTTTGGTAGTGAATGCATAAATGTATGAAAAATGTTTTTGGCATACATTAACAGCTCTATGGACACTAGTTTTTTCTTTTGGCTTCCGCCAGCCCCGAACTCAGTATTTCTTGTATCGATTGGAAGGCCTTTGGTAATCTCGGATTACTGGCCAGTTACGGTGCTAAACCCATAGGGCCGGGTTTGGGTCGTGACAAATGAGCTACAGCAAATTTATGCAACATATGAAGAAAAGATTGAAACTCTCGAAATATCTCAAGTTGCTTTGGAAGAACTAATGATCAAGAAAGAGGAAGAACTCAAGTGTGCTATGGCTACCATTGGTCTTTGGAACAGAGGATCAAAGACTTTGGACAATATCATTGGGTCTCAACAAATTTGTTCTGACAAGAGTGGCATTGGCTTTGGTGGTAAGAAAGAGCAAAAACAGAAGGCTTCCACATCTTGTGATATAAGAACTCAAGGAAAGGGAGAACAAAAAATTCAACATGAGGATAGACTTCTCAAACTTTCTAGAGTTGGTAAGGCCAAAGAAAAGAAGGTACACTCTATTTTTATTTGTCATCATTGTGGTATGCATGATCATATTCGCCCTTATTGTTATGAATTGCATGGGAGAATGTCTCATAGAGGTGGAAGAAATTCTAATATCTCAAGGGGTAGGAGACACTTCATTGGTCATAAGAAGGTTAAGGGTCATAATAAACTTGCTATTTTGATTTGCTTGAGACCAAACATGAACAGAGATTGTGTTTACCTAGACCTAGGAATAGGAAGTTGAAAACAATGTCAAGACGGGTTCTCATTGAAGGGCAAGGGAACCACAACGTCAAGACACCACCCAAAAACCGCAATTCTTACAACTTTATTTATACTAAAGCGGTTTGGGTGAGAAAACTTGACTTGTGTTAATTTGTCTATTTGTTTTAGTTTTTGAGTTTCTCTGTGTTTTTTTTTTTAATGAGAAAAAAAATGTGTGCATGTTCGTTTTTTGTTTTGCTTTGGTTAAGAAAAAAAAAACCCAAAAAGATTTTCTTAGTATGGTTTTGCAAACTTGAATTTTTTTTTTGAGATATCCTTGGTGCATATTGGAATTAATAAGAATATCTATTACATGTTAATATGTGTGTGCTTTCTGTGATCATTACTCATTTTGGAGTGTGTGTTTTTTGATTAGTATGTCTCATTCTACACACACTCTTGGATTAGCAAATGTCGGAGTCTTCCGCCTTAGTGATTATTTTTTTCTCTATGGACTTCTGACATTGTATCTTTTACTTTTCTAGAGGAATTGACCTATACTAGCATATCATGGGTGATGTTGAGTCTCTTAACCATCTTCCATCTTTTTGCATCTCCATGGCTTTCCAATCTATTCTTTCTAGTCCAGCCATGAGAAAAAGGCTACCTCAGAGTCATCAACCAGGCCATCCTTAATATATCCATGCTTCTCTGGTTCAGTTTCCATACTCTTGACCATGTCAGCCACCAATGAGTGTGCAAAAGAAAGACAAAAAACATGTGAAAAAGAAAAAAAAAATGTGTAAAAGAAAGAAAAGAAAAAGATGTGAAGAAAATAGAAAAAAAATAAAGGATTCATTGATTGCGGGGGAGCCTCCGCTTTTACTCACCAAATACCGCTTGATTCCTAGTGGTTTGACTTTCCGTAGTTATTCTTAGATTCTCTTGTTGGAGGTCCAGCTTTTATATCACTACTAGGATTTGAATCTAGTGTTTGTCGAATCCCAAGAGTCACACACACACTTTTATCATGGGATCTATGCTTTTCACATAATGCATCACTTTCTTTTCTGAGGAATTTTCTAGAGGCTGTGCACATTGTGTTTTCAAGTAATTGTACTTCTTGGATAGTCTTGTGTGTATTAAGGTACTAATATGAAATTCCGTGTTTGTTCCACCATATTATTTTTTGTCTTTTTCTTCTTGTTCACTGTTTTCAGTGTGTGTGGTTGTTTTTAGTGAAGTGGAGTTTGGTTTATTGTTACAAAAGTTTGTTCGCATGATCACTTTGATTTGTTTGGTAAAGAAGATTGGCTTTAGTTGTTTTGTATGTTGCTTTGCATTCTTGCATGCTCCTAATATTTACATCATCATATCATTGCTTGTGTGGTTTATGATCATGCTTTAGTTGATTGAGCTTCCTTTGACAATTCGTGACAAAAAGGTGTTGTTCATGTTTTCATGCTACATGCTCTTAATATCTCCAAGTCGCATCTATTCATGTTTTCTATCTCATGCTTCAAGATAATTTTGTCATATGTTTATTATTTTTTCATATACTCTTGTGGCACTAATAGTTGTTTTGGAGATTGTGGCACTAATAACTGTTTTGCAGATCATGACCTTGAGATAGAAGTTGGTTTTTGTTGGTTGTTATGGGTTGGGGTGATTAGGATTTTATTTGTTAGGTGTGTTTTGTCACGGCATTGCCCAAGGGGGAGATTGTTAGGTTTAATTCTTGGCAATCCCGTTTGACAAGGATTTCTGTAAGAAGTGGGTTTTCTTCCAAAACTAGGATTACTTTTGGATTTTCTTTATGAAGTTGGTTTTCTTTCAAAATTAGGATTACTTTGGTTTTCTATAAATAATTGGTTTTCTCCCAAAACTAAATTAATTCCTCCAGATCTTCTTTTTAGTTCTTAAGGTTTATATCTGGGAATATTTTGTTAGTTTTCTTTGATGTTTTATTGAGTATTCAACTCATGGTTTAAAGAAAGTACATCAAAGGTTTTGTTTGTTATATACAAGAGAGAGAGAGAGAGTTGTTCTTCGGTGGATTCTGAAGAATTCGAGCCTGAAGCTTCGGTGGATTCTGGAGTGGCTCATCGTAAAGACAATTCCGAGATGAAGACGGGGTTGGAAGAGGCACATAGAGGCTGGTTCAATTAAGCGTGGATTCGCTAGGTAATTGAGAGTATACCTGTGTAATTCCTTTAGATCTTCTTAGTGGATTGTTTTGTGGCTGTTGCCCGTGGTTTTTTAATCACAGTTGGAGGTGTCCAATTATGGTTTTTTCACGTAAAATCGTTGTGTCAATTTGTCTTTTATGATTTGATTGGGATTGTTATATTCTGCTTAAAATTGGTACATAATCACAAATCAACATCTAGGGTTTCTAGATTTTTCAATGTGTATAGAGAATATTTTGATATAATATTTTGGGTGTTAGTGAATGTCTACTATGGTCATTTTGTTTAGAGTGAGTTGTTATTAAAATAATATTTCATTAAGTGTCTGTTGCGCCCGAACTAAGTAGATGTGTGTAAATAGAATTTCTTTACTTGAGATTTATCAAATTCACATGGAGTGAGCGCTTTTCTTAGATCGAGATAAGCATAAATTAGTCCGGACATCTGATAAAAAAAATATATTGTACATGTTAGTGTAGATAAAAAGTGCTTTTAGAAAGTTAGAAAAAAGCAGTTTTAAGGCTTTTTTGTATTTTCATTTCGGAAGAGATAAATAAGCCGAATGTACAATTACCGAAATACCCCCACTTTTTAAGGATAAAATGGTAATTTCACAAATGTACATAAGGGTAATATGAGAATTTCATAATTTTAATTAGGGTAAATTTTAAATACATCTCCTGAAGTTTGTTTAAAGTATAGATTACTTCTTGTGATTTAGAAAATCACGAATACCCACTTGTCAGAATTTTTTATTTAACAGAATTAACTGAAAAAATAAAATTCATAATTGCTCTCCTATACAATAATAAAATCACCTAAATTATTAATTGAAACATATTTCTAACATTATTAAAAACTATTTATTGACTTGATAATTTATTAATAAAATGAGTGATTGGTTATGAAATTAAAAACCTTAAAGGGTGAAATGTAATTTCCAGAACCACAAGGGGTGATTTGTATTTTAATCAAATCTCAGATAATGTATTTATAATTTACCCTTTTCGTTAATGATGAGTAACAACCCTCATCACTGATCACTGATTGATTACCGATTACTGCTAAACTGAGACTGCTTGTGATTGATAACTTAAGTAATTGAAATACCGAACTGACTGATTGAAATCTGAAACTGATTGATTGACTGTATTTGTTTAAATGCATTTTCTATCTGTTGGTTGTTAATTGATCTATTCATGTTTTATGTTTAAATTGCGAATTGAAGGCCTTATCGGCGGCCGAACCAGAAATTGATTGACGTTTTATAATCATCATAATTTATGTGATTTTATAGTGTAATTATCAGAAAACTGATTATGTATGATTAAATTAGATTAAACATTGATAATTGCATAGTTTGACTTAATTACCATTTTGCCACATAAGTGGCCCACTACCTAATATCTTTTGAAGCCTTACTACATTAGAAACAAACATTTCATCAGCCTATTTTGAGCATCACAACCGACCAAGAGAGAGAGAAAGTGAGAGTAGTGAATTCAACTTGTTGATTTGCTTGGAAATTGAAGTGTAGATTGCAAATTGAGCTTCTATTCTTGTGTTTGGAGACCTAAGGTAGAGTAACTACTCTTTTGTTTGTGAATTCAATTGATTCTTGCATAATTTAGAGCAAGTTGAAGTCTAGAGCCAACTTATGGCTCAAATTGTTGTATTGAAGCTTAAGGCTTGCATGCATGTATGTATTTGGAAGTTTTGAGGTTACAAGTTCATAATTCCTCTCATGCATGTTCATAATATTGCTATAGTCCATGAAATCATCTTGTTCTTAAAGGAATTGGCTCATTTGAGCTTGTATTTAAAGCCTTGAATTGATTTAAAGTCTTGCATGTCATATTTGAGGATTGTTCATGAAAATTAGTTTGAAATTGAGTTTGAATTAAACACCCTTGGGCTTTGATTTCTTAAATTGATCTTTGAAACATATTATATCATGTGTTTACAAGTGTTTTCCAGCCCAAGAGGATCGATTTTAGTGCATTTAAACTTGGTTTTTGGCTTGAAGGTGCAATCCGAATTTTTCAGATTTTGCACTTCCGCTCGAGCAGGGAAAGTGGCACTCGAGCGGTGAATTCGAGCATCGACTTTTGCCTTTGCTTCTGATCCGCTCAAGCGGAGGCATGTGTCTCACGCTCGAGCGGGCGTCGAGCGTCCGTCGAGCGAAGATTTCGCCTATCCAGTACTTTTACAGTACGCTTGAGCGGGGGATTTGCCGCTCGAGTGTGTACCTTTGTTGCATGTCCGCTCGAGCGGGGAAACCTGCGCTCGAGCGGGACTCTGTTTTTTTGAAAATACTGAAACTGTTTTCCCGAATGCATCTTTACATCCTCATCCCATCCTAGGCATTCTTAGGCCTAGTTTAAGGCATCTTAATGAGGATATAGATGTAGAACACACCGAGGCAAATTAGGGATTAAACTATTATCTTTCCCAACTGTGTAGCTTAGTGTGTGTTCAATCTGTTAATTGTGTAGGGTTGGCTTCCAAGGAGACGCTCTAGCTTACTGTAGCCCAGAACTCTGTGAGTAACAACTGTGTAAAGATATGTTCAAAAATGATTATCTTCTGAACAATTGAACTGCATGATTACGAATCGTCTTAATGGCGAATGAATGTATGTCCTATATTACGAATCGTATTGTGGCATCATTAACAACTCATGGCCAGTATTCTTTATTACAGAGATCTCTGTCGGTTCCCTGGTTGGAACCACTACTGTTTACTGATTGATGGCTATCATTTACTGTTTGGTCTTTTAAAGACCTACTGTTTACTGTATTGTTATGCTAATGGATGTACCACATATAACTGAATGACTGATATACTGAATCAATGAACTGTTTTCATTACTGTAAGGACATTCATTCTTAACCTCTTTACGCATTGTGTTATTCATTGGGCTTTAGCTCACTGCTCATATATATATGTAGGTGTACAGGCACCAGACCACGGCTAGAAGCGTCGTGGTAAACTCTAGTTTTGTCAAGCCAACCACTGTGCCTCACTGCAAGGTTCCGAGCCTGTCAAGCTATGGCTTAGGGGTGTTTTATCTTCCCCCGTCTGTCTCTGTAACTGTTTTGTTTACTGTATAGACTATTACTGTACTATTTAATAGGGATTAGGTCCCTGAACTGAATGATTGTATATGTGTACATACTGTTTTGTCACTGACTGCATATATGTATGAAAAGTCTTTTTGCATACAGACTGTCACAGCTCATTGGACATTGTTTAATTACTGTTTTGGCTTCCGCCAGGCCCCTGTACTCTGTTTTACTGTATTATTGTTAAGCAGGCCTTCGGTAATCTCGGATTACTGGCCGGTTACGGTGCTAAACCCATAGGGGCGGGTTTGGGTCGTGACATGATGTGACACCATATTATAATACTTTTCAAAAAAAAAAAAAAAAAAAACTTCACAAATGCATTTTTTTTTAAATAAAAAAACAAACAAACAAACAAAAAAGGAATTTTTTTTCCATCTTTCCAAAACAAGCGGGAAATTCTATTTCCACACACTTGATTAACTTAGTGCATATCTTTTCTCTAAATTTTTTTATTACATTTCTATCATTCAATCAAATTACTAACACACCCTTCCATTTCTCCCTCCCAACCAACTCAACCCTAACCTTTGCCATTTTTGACCACCAGCAGTCACCTCACTCCTTTCCAATCGTCATTACCTTTATAGCATTTCTCTTCTCTTGCCCGACATCCATTACATAGACCATTTTGGAGTTGTGTTGCTCAGATACTGGTGCCATGACTTTTAAAGAGAGAAAGTGATGAGAGAAAGAATTGGGAGTTTGGACATAAAGAAACAAAGTGGTGAGCTGGGTTCTCTCTTTCTCTATCTCTCTAGCCATCACGATTCATTCCCCACATCGCGATTCATTCTAGCTAGCCAAGGGTTTTCAGATCTTCGTCGGTGGTAGAGAAGGCCTGAAGTTCTGACTAGGAGGCGACTGGGTGAGATGGTTGATAGAGGAGTAGCGGTGAGGTTTGAAGGTCGAGATCAATGGGTTCTTCACAGATCCGATCGTGGCGATGGAGAAGAAGAAGCGATGGCGAGGAGAGAAGACTAGGAAGGGCGTGCGGCGTGGGAGGTTAAGAGAGATTGAGAAGAGGAACGGTGGAAGGCGATGGTTGCCGACAATGGTGAGGTTAGGATTTGTTGGAGAAGATGAGAGTAGTTTAGTATTATCGAAAATTATTGATGTGTATTAAGACAAAATTAAAAGTTTTAATTTATGTATGGTGTAAACTGAGTAAATGGTGTATATTAAGATAAGTAAAGATGTGTAAATAGAATTACCCAAAATAAGCCTAAGTGAATGTATTTAGTAGCAATATTATATGGGTAAATTGACAAAATTATTCATAGAATGGAAGGTAAAAGGACTATTTTATTCTTTGTCTGTTAGTGAATTTTGACAAATAAGTTGAATTGAAACCTATTTAAAAGTACAAAATTTAAAATGATAAAATTAAGAAACTGAAGTTTGATTTGTTATTGGATCAAACTCTAAGATCTTTTTCTTTTGTACTTTTTGTAAACTTTTTGAATTGGCAAAAGCTAAAAAGAAAGGAAATAATTTTTTGTCATTTCAAAATAACCACTAAAGCCACAGCTTTGCATAAAGCAAATAAACAACTTTTTTTTATTTTTTCTTAAAAAAGAAAAATCATTCAGTGTGTTTGATTTGAGTTTTTTAGATTAAGTTTTTTGAAAACTGAGTTTTTTTATTTTTCATATTTTTTTGTTTTTAGTGAATATTTTTAAAATTAAAATTTTTTTTTTAGTTTTTTAGATGTATCTAAAAAGTAAAAAATTTGTGAAAAAATATTTTAAAAAATTATTAAATACATAAAAATACAAAAAATGTACTGAATTCTCGTTTTTTTTTATTTTATATTTTTGGTATTTAGTGAATTTTTAAAAGGTTTTTTTTTACAAATTTTTTTATTTTTTAGGTATATTTATGGTAGGTATATCTAAAATTTTAAAAAATTGCTTAAAATATTAAAAAAATTCATGAAAAACAAAAAAAAATACGAAAAATAAGAAAGTAGAATTTTCTGAAAAGTATTTTTAGAAAAACTAAACAAATTGATTGCGACTAAGAAGCGCCTCAATCCCCAGCGTTACGATTCGATATGTTGCTTTGCATGTCACGATTTTCAAATCCTATTAGAATGAGACATTCATGAATCAAAGTTGTATAAGATGTTACAAAATTTAGGATAAATTACAAATACACCTCTTGAGATTTGCTTAAAATCTGAATTGTCTTTTATGGTTTGAAAAATTACAAATACCTTCTGTCAAAATTTTTATTTAATGTAATTAATTGAAAAGTGAAATTTTTGTTGTTCACCTATACAATAATAAAATTATCTGAATTATTAATTGAAATAAAATTTTAACATTATTAAAATTGTTAATTAACTTGATAATTTATTAATAAAATGACCTATTTGTTATGAAATTAGAAACCTTATGGGCATAATATAATTTTAAGAACCAGATAAGATAATTTGTAATATAAATAAATCTCAAGAAGTATATTTGTAATTTACCTAAAATTTATTAATGGTCTCACTTTGAAAAAGTAATTATACCATTAAACTATTTTGGAAAAAATATAAAAAATTATTACAAATCAATGATAAACTTTACAAATGTTAATAATTAAAACTTAAACTTTTTCATCAATTTGTAATTATTTTTCAAACTCCTTGTGCGTATTTTCTCCATCTATTTTCTATCTTTAAATCACTGTTTCTAAAATTACTTTTGATTTTTTTTGGTCTTAAACGATTTTTTAATATTTTAATTAAATATTTTATTTATATATCTAATTTAAATATACCTAAAAGGTAAAATACTTGTAAAGAATTCTATTAAAAAAAATACTAAATATAGAAATATTAGAATTTTTTTTTGTATTGTTTGTGTTTTTTATATTTAGTGAATTTTTTTATAAATTTTTTCACAAATATTTCATTTTTCAGTAAATTACACTCATCTCCCCTGAAGTTGGGAGAAAATATAGTTAGTCCCACAATTTTAACATAATTACAGCGATCTCTCTCGAAATTTTAATTCACATAACATTTAAGTTTTTTTTTTTATTGTTAATTCATGAGTCGTATAGATTAAAATATAACGTTATCATATATTGAAACGATGGGTCGTCAGATACGGATGTCATTTTCTCATCCTAAACCCCATTCAGTCAGGTAGCGGATGACATGCAACCCACACAAACCCGACCTGCGAGCATTCCTAATTTTAACCTTACTAAAAAAATGATAAATGTAATTATGTCAAACTTGTGGAGTTAATAGTATTTTTCTCAAACCTCAAAGGAGGTGAGTATAATTTGTTTTTTACTTTTTAAATGTATTAAACCCTAAATGATCTAAAATAAATACTAAACATAAAACTAAAAAATAAAAATAAAAAGAACTCAAAAATAAAATTTGAGTTTCAAAACTAAAGTGATTGGATTTTGAAAGGAAACTAGATGTCACGACCCAAACTCGGCCCTATGGGTTTAGCAGATGGCAGAATGTCAAGAGATTACCAAAGGCCTCTGAGCGATGTCTGATCAAAGCAGTCTGAGGCTGGCGGAAGCCAATACAGTAAATAACTAGTGTCCATTAAGCTGTGAAAATCTGTATGTCAAAAACATTTTTATGCATTCATACAGTTCAAAACAGTACAATTCATATACAGTCTATACAATGATTTACAAGCAGTCAGTACGGGGATCGAATCCCTCGATAACAGTACAGTAAACAGTCTATACAAAAGTACAATACAGTAAGGAGACCGATAGGGGACACAAAAACACCCTAAGCCATAACATGGCAACTCGGAACCTCGCAGTGAGGCACATAGGCTGGCTTGACAAAATTGGGGACCAATCCCACGCTCTTAGCTCCGGTCTGGTTGCTGAGAACCTACATATATATATAAACAGTGAGCTAAAGCCCAGTGAATAACATACAGTGTAAAGAGGTTATGAATGAATGTCCCTTACAGTAATGAAATCAATTCATTATCTGATATTTCAATCTTCGATATTTGATCAATCGATATTTCAATCAATCGGTCATATGTGGTACATCCATTAGCCTATAAGCATGATGGGTCCAAAAGGGGCCGGGCCTTAACAGAACCATGATAATGATGGCCAATCATTGATGAAGATATGGTTCCACAAGGAACCGGCGAGCTCTATACGATCGATAACGGTGGGTGCTAAGGATGCCTGTCTGATTCGAAATACAGGACATACATTCATTCAATAAGCAATATCAGTTCAATAAGCGGTTGATTCGATTATTCAAAATATAACCATTTGAACATATCTTTACACAATCTATTACTCACGAGATTGGGCTATAGCGACTAGAGCGCGTCCCCGGAGCCAACCCTAAGCGGTTAACAAATAGAACATACATTAAGTTCACGATCGAAGGATGATAATTAAATCCTAAATTTCCTCGGTGTGGTTCTATGTCTAAATCCTCATTAAGATGCCTTAAACTAGGCCTAAGAATGCCTAGGATGGGATGAGGATGCAAAAATGTGCCTGATATACAATTTGAATTTTGAGCAGGGCCTCGCTCGGCGCGAGTTTCCCTTTCGGCGGACAAGCCAACAAAGGTCCCCGCTCGAGCGTCAACTTCCCGTTCGATTGGTTGATGCCTGATGCAAGATCTTTGGATGTGATTTCCGCTCGGCGTGAAACTCTCCGCTCGGCGAATTTATCGCTAATTCGAAGAAGATCTTTGAGAACCGAATTCCCGCTCGGCGGCACTTCGCTTTCGGCACGGCCAAATTCTGGAAAATCCAGATTCAACCTCTGAGTTTCAACCCAAGTTTCAATGCTCTAAATCCGATCCTCTTGGGCCCATTTTCTGGAAAACTCTTTCAAACACATAGAATAACAAGTTTTAAAGCTCAATTTAAGAAATCAAGGCCCAAGGGTGTTTCAATCAAACCCAATTTCAAACCATTTTCAAGAACAATGCTCAAACATGACATGCATGCATTCAAAACAATTTTAAGCTTCAAATCATGCTCAAATGAGCTCAATTCTTTGAAAAGCAAGTTGAAAACATGGACTATAACAATACCATGAACATGCATGTGACAAATTGCCATGAACTTAACTTAAAACCCAACAATATTAACATGCATGCATGAATTCTAGCATGAATCAACCTATATGAACTCAAACATGGTTTAATTCTACAATTGAGCAAGAATCATGCAAAATGAAGCTCCAAGATGACAAGAAGGCAATGGATTCCTTACCTAGAGTGTTGATTTCAAGTCTAGCAAGCTCAATATAGCCAAGTTACACTTTAATTCCAAGCACTCCAAGCTAATTCACCAATATGAGCTCAAATCTCTCTTACTTCTCACTCTCTCTCCTTTCTCACTTGTTTGGTCGGTTGGGACTAAGGGAATGAGCTGAAGAAATGTTGTGATCAAAATGTATTAAGGCTCTAGTACATCATTCTAAGTGGCCCACTATGGGTGGCAATTCCGTAATTAAATCAAACTCTTTAATTGGCTTTATTTAATCTAATTTAATCGTTCCTAACCAATTTTCAGATAAATATACCATTAAATCAGAGATATTCTACTGAGTCTAAAACACTAAACGGTTTCTAAATCGGCCGCCGATAAGGCCTTCAATTAACAGTTTAAACACATAAACTCAAACAGATAATCATTCAATCAAACAGATAGAAATGCAATTCAATAGATAAACTTATTCAATTTCAGTTTGATTCCATTGATCTGCTCAAGAGTTCATCGATTCACTTATCGGTCATTATCGGTCGGTTTAGCGATGTCGGTAGATAATTGATTGGTTTATGATGTCGATCTGAGGTTGTTACACTAGAGGTGAACCCGTGCTATACACGGGATGTGAAAAAATTAATAATGTATTTTTATATAAAATAATATAGATATTTTTGTATGTAAATTACAAAAATAAAAAAGTTTGAGACTCATAATTTAAGTCATACAATTTTACAATAATGATATAGAGCTTTGTTCAGCTTCTTTGTTAGATTTGCAAACTTGCGCGGGTTAAATTTGAGCAACCCGATTTCAACATGAATTTCTTTAAGGATTGAGCAACATATTTTTTTAATTTGGTGAGTATTTGGGCTTAGTTCTATAGATCAACTATCAGACTAACAATATTGTATGGAACGGAGTGTTAAGCAACTAAGAAACAATATGTAGGTAAGATGAGTGTTGCAGAGATGGGGATACTAAGATGGATATGTAGCAAGACTAGAAAAGACAAAATCAGAAATAAGTATATTGGAGAATGTGTAGAGCTTGCATTGATAGAAGAGAAGTTGAGAGAGAATATGTTGAGATAATTTGGTGATATTCAACGGAGACCAACAGAGGCGGTAGTGAAGAGATGCGATATAGTAATGGTAAATGGAAAGATTAGGGAACGGGGTAGGCCTAAATTGCTGTTGGCTAGCGTAGTAAATACATATATGAATTTACTTAATTTAAATAACATAATAGCCTTAGATAAAGTCGAGTGGAGAAGAAATATTCATGTATCCGACCCCATTTGATGGAACTTAAGGCTTGGTCTAATTTGGTGTGGAGTAGTTGGCTTAAATTAATAAATCTGAATTAAATTTGAGCGGGTTTCAACAAAAATATCAAACAACTTGAACAATTTAAAGTCCCAATTATATATATGAACATATAAATATTTAAAATATAAATTATTATGTGGAACCATCAATTTTTTTAATAGAAAATTTAAGTTTTACCAATTATAACTTTTAATATTTTTTTTTTCCTTATTTGGTTTTAGCAAGTCACTTTTTAGCTATTTAAGTTAAAAAATATTTTTACTTTTGATTTTAATTTGTTTAATTAACAAATGAGAAAAAAAAAATTCAACAAGATTTAATCATGATTGGCAAGTGCTAAAAACAAATATATTCTTAATAGGATCATTCTCATGATGTGAGAGATAAATTTCGAGTATGAGTTAAACCATTACAAATTTATTAATTAGTTATAAGGGAAAACTGAAATGAATATTTATTGACAATAATAAAAAAAATATTGAAAATGAGAGAAAAGTTTGTGAGGTGAAATTTTAATTTATATATTTGTTATTGTCAATAAATAATTTTTTCAATTTCATAATTTTGGTTGAAATTTGAAGGAGATATCTTGAAGGGGAAAGATTAAGTGATAATTAATGAAAGGGATTTTTATTAATAAATCTCATTTAAAAGTGTTCTAATATAAAAAAGTTGATGAATAAATTTTTTAACTCACTTAGTCCCATGTATTTATATTTGAATAATATTATATGCACTAATTAGTGTACTATCAATAGATGATGTGGCATAATTTTAGAGGTTTTGGGTATTTGTAATTTGTATATTAAATAGGGTCATTAATGATATTATAACACTAGTTAGTACACTAATATGTATACTAATTGGTGCATGTAGCATCACCATTTCTACTTTTATTCCATAAAGTCCTTTTTTATTGATTTACACTATTTTTTTAGACTCTTATGCCCTTATATTTATTATTAATATTTAATGTTGGGAGAGGAGAGAGAAGAAAAAGAACCAAGGCATAGGAAATTTTATACATAAATTAAATAACATTGATGTTATTATTTTATATTATTATATAATGTAAATATATTTTTAATTGACAACACGTTAAAAATAATGTGAACATTCTCTCTCATCTTATGTAAATGTTCATAACACCTTTTCGAAAAATTCTCTCTCATCTAATGTAGTGATGTGGACGTTCACAATATGTGAACCTTCTTATTTTTAATTGACAGCACATTAAAAATAACGTTCATTATATTTTTAATTGACAACACATTTTATTTACAACATGTAGTAATGTGAACATTCACAACATGTGAACATTCTCTCTCATTAATATAGTGATGTGAATGTTCACATTCGTATGTTTTAGTGTGAATATTTACATCATGTAATTGACAATACAATGACAAAATTCATTTTAAATTAATGTGAATATCATGATGTGAATATTCATTTCAAATTAATATGAATATAATGACCGTCAACATTCTTATGCATGAGAACTACCAAATCATAATGACAATCAACATTAAATATCAACATTAATAGGAGCAATACCAAATCATAATGACAATCAACATTAATAGGAGCAAGGGAGATTAAGGGTGTTTTGGTATTCGTACCTCAAATAGGATCTAATGGAATAATAAAAAAGAATATGGGTTGGATGAAATAAAACTCTTGAAAAAAGAATTTATCAAAAAAGCTCTCTTAATGAGAACTACTAATATATTTTAACAATATTTTGCTATTATATATAGTGTAAACAAATTT
Organism: Camellia lanceoleosa; assembly: GCA_025200525.1. Classification (NCBI taxonomy): domain Eukaryota; kingdom Viridiplantae; phylum Streptophyta; class Magnoliopsida; order Ericales; family Theaceae; genus Camellia; species Camellia lanceoleosa. The sequence continues at coordinate 160,959,463 of CM045769.1, read as the reverse complement.
AGAAATATGATTTAATTTTCTTATACGTGTCAAGAATTAACTGATTTTAATATATTAATTAAACAATTAATAATTATATTTCTAATAAAAGAATTAATGTTTTTTTCATATTTTATAAATTTAAAAAATCTAAGAAAATAGAGTTTTTAGACCTTAAAGACCCATAATAGTTTGCAATTATATGTAGTATAGATAGATAAGTTAGGCAATAGTGTTTTTTTTTTAAAATTATTTTTTAATTAAAAAATTCACAAATTTAGGTGGAAGTCTTCATAATGCTTCCCACAAAAATTTAAAATATAGTATAGATATAGATATATAGATTTTAAATTTAATTTTTTATAATTAGTGCAATGACAATAGTTTCCTTAATTGTGTGGGTTTTTTTTATTTTGGGAAGGGATGAGAGAGATTTCCTTATTAATGTGTAAGCTTTTTTTTTTTTAAAAAAAAAAAGGAATGTCATAAATTATGGACATATATTTGGTAAGAGTTTTAAAATTTCATAAATTATGTATAGAAATTATGGCCATTATCAAAATATAGGGAGTATTAGGGTTTCTAGTATGATTGATAATACTGTTCGATATGAAGCTATAAATCTTAGATATCAAGTTTCAATCTCATGATTTTTTAAAATTATCTTTGCAAACTAAAAAAAAAAAAAGTTTCATAGCCGGCCCTATCACCTGTGCTTCTTTTGGAGTTTTTATTTATTTATTTATTTTAATTAGGCTATTTTTATTTTTAGTTTACCTTTTTCAAAATTATGTTTTCTTTTTTACTTATAGATACCAATCTTAGAAAATTATTATTATTTTTTTTTTTTGGGAAAAACTTGTAGTATAAATTAATTTTTAACTAAGTTTCCAAAACAATCGGGAGGGAATCTTTTTCTTTAAAGTTGGTTTAAGATATTCTAAATAAGTATACTTTTTAAATTTTTATAAAAAAAAATAAAATAAAATAAAGAGAAAATATTAATTAATGTGACTTAATAAATATATTTAAATAAAAAAAATACACTTACGTAATTTAATCCAAACAAGACTTTAGTTCATATTCATATGGAGAAAAGAGGTAGGGGCAGGGGGGGCTCAGCCTAGTTTGCTTGCACCAAACGAAATATGTTTTTGGGGACCTAGTTGCGTGTTGTTATGCTCTTAATTCCGTTCTTGTTTTGGTTTGGAACACCCTTTTGAGTAAAGTCAGGGAATCTCTCTCTCTCGCTCTCTGCTCTCTGCTCTCTCTGTCTCTCTCTCTCTTTCTCTTCTCTATTTCTTCTTTTTCGCTTCCCTCTGCTCACTCTCGTTCTCGTCCTACTACTATTATCGACAGCAGGGTCTAAAAAATACTATAAACCTTTTACTATTTTAAAGAGAAAGAGAAAGAGAGAGAGAGGAGAACCACTCACTCACTCACTCGGCGTGCAAAAGAAAAGCAACTATAGGTTGCAATCCCAAAACTATTATAGCTCTCTCTTTCTCTCTTTTGGCCTTTTATTCAATTTTTTTGCTTTGCTTTTGGTGGGGTTTCTCTTAGGCTGTTATATGCTCTGTTTTGATTTTCAATCTCTTGGGTCATGGATTGAGAGGCTCTGTTTTTGGTGCTTTTGAGGTTTATATAACTCTTTATTATCTGGGTTTTTAATTTTTGGGCCATTAGAGCTGGATTTTGATATGCTTTGAGGATGTGGGTGTTCATAAATTGAGCTCTCTCTGTGAGGTTTCTTTTATTTTCTTGGAGGAGAAGGTGTTTTTCCATTTGGGTGTGATTTTCTAGGGAAAAGAAATGGAAAACAAGGATGAGGGTTGTCCTCAGTTGCTTGATTTGATACCAAAAAACAGAGAATGGATTGTACAGAGGGGTGATAGACGGAGAAGCCATGGATCTTCAGAGGAGAAAAAGCTTGAGCTAAGGCTTGGTCCACCAGGTGAACAAGAAGAACAAGACTGGACCAAGAACAACTCTAGAGAGAGAGATGGCTCTCTCTCCTCTCTTGGGTACTTCTCTAACATGGCTTCCTTGACCCACAACAATGGTGGAAACAGAGTACAGAATGGTTGGACAAACGACCAGAAAGTATCATTCCCAGATAACCCAGTTGGGAAAACCCTAAAAAATCCATGGTCATCTTCTCCATTTATTCATCAGATCCAAACAAACAACCCACAAAGCTCACAGACCTGTGGGACTAATATTTGAGAAGTAGGAAGTAAAAGTGAAAACAGAGGTACAAATATTTGAGAACCAAAAGGCGGCTGACGTGGCGGAGGCGAATGCTGAGTTGGCAACGAAGAAGGCGGGGTGGGCCCAGTTGGCCCAGCTGGCGGAGGTGGAATCGGCTAAGGCGGTGGCATTGAGGGAGGCTGAGGTGCAGGGGGCGGTGGAAGAAGAACGCTTTGACTCAGTTGGAGAAGCTCAAGGCTGAGAATTTGAGCAAGGCTAGCGTGGAGTATGAAATTAAGGTAATTTAATTTAATGTTTTGATTTTATGTTTAATGCAGTTTAATGTTTGATTTAGTATGATTAATGTGATTTGATGCAATTTTATGTTAGGGGTTTTTAGAAAAAAAATTTGAAATTTTTTATGGGAGATTTATTGAAAAATCCTTTTTCAATATTCACAAAATCCTAATTCTCATATTTAAAGTATAGAAATATTTTTTGAACGGTTAGCAATTTGGTGTGTGAAGGTTCATATTGATAGTGTAAATATTTACATTGACAAGTTAGCATTCACACTACATTGACGGTGTGAACATTTGACAGTTTGAACATTCATATTGTAAATGTGAATATTATTCGGGTTATTTTGATAATTATGTCACTTATAAAACTTATTGGAATATAAAAAAATAATGTGGATTAAATACAATATTAGGTGAAAGGGATTTGTAAAAAAATGCTCCATTTTTAATGAGAATTGAAAAAAAATAGTTTTGATTGAAAGGCAGCTTTTTTTATGCTACCTTTTCAATTTTAACTAACATTTTTAAACTTTTAGGAAACTTTTAGAGATAAAAACAGTGTAATGAAAATCCAAAAAAAAAAAAAAAAAGTCAATTAAAGCTCAGAATGGGAAAAGTAAGGAAAAAGAGAGGGGAAGGGAAGAAAAGGAAGAAGAGAGGGAGAAGGAAAAAAAAAAAAAAAATTGATTTTGATTTTGATTTGAGTTTGGATTCAGAACAAAGGAAGTGATTTGAGTTTGGATTCAGAACAGAGGAAGGAGAGGAAGGAAGAGAGGGGAAGGAAGGAGAGAGAGAAAAAAAAAAAAAAAAAAAAAGGTGCCAAAACGACAGCCATTCGGGCGTTGGTAAATTCGAGCTACGAATCGCTGTTGAATTATATTACTCTATTAGTTTTATTTGTTCTATGAATACTCTATTGCCTAGGGGAAAACAACACAAGTCTTAAGATCTGAAATCTGAATAGTGAATAGTAATCAAGCATTCTTACTTGTTGATTCACATCTAGGAAGTAGCTATTTGGGCCATTTTGGAAAGTTGGCAATGCTTTGCTATCTTGCAATCTTAGTACTGACCATCTTAATTCAATGGCAAGATCACAATTTTTTTCATGATTTTGCTTTTAGATGAAGTGGAAAGACCTAAAATGAAAATGCTGTCTAATTAGGTGAAGGATCATCTTTAGTTATAATGAACATTAAACATAAATTTGTTTCTAGATTAGGTCACCCTCAAATTAGCTGCATGATTTTTTAAATCTCAACCCCATGCCATTACTATTCCGATTCTTACACCTCAATCTAGAAACAAAAGATGAGCCTCGAAGAAAATCTGTTTGTGATTTTTGGTCGTTTGCAACTCTCAGATACTTCCAATGAATCTTCAAACATTTTAGTATTTCAGGTAGGTAGTCAGGGAGGTAACAGGTTACAGTTGTCCATGGACAACGATTGCCATTCTCAGGTTTCCATTTCTCTTCTACCCCATATGCTTTTCTGGTTTTTATGCAGATCTCGGGTAGGATTTCTTTCAGAACAGATGTAGCTTTTGTATCTGGAACTGGCTTAAAAGATTCAAGACTTAAAGAACGTCTCAGCAGCCTTACAGGTATCTTCTGTCAAGTTCTGTGCATGTTTCCTTTATCTTGATTGTGGACATTATGTTTATAAGATTACAAGTGTCTCATTCTTTATGAAACTTCCTTAGAAGTAATACTGGTATAACTTATCAGATGCACAAAAAAAAAGGCTGCTTTTTGGTATTGCCAAACAAGAAAGACTGCAGAATTAGATTGGAGGTAAATAACTTCTTTTCAATATGAAAAGAGGCAACCAAAAAATTTTAGCAATATGCTAGGAAGTCGTGAAATCTAGAGGACTGCATATAGGATTACATGAAAAACTTCACTTACATTTTTTAAATAACTTGGTGGACAAGTTCAGTGAGGTAGGAAAAAGATCAACTTAATAGACAAAGGAGAGTAAACGAGCATGCTGATAAAAAGAGGGGGGGGGGGAAAGAGACAACTTTGGGAATGATTGTTGTCTAAAAAGACCTAGAATAAAAACTTCAAAGAATTGTTACAGAGATGGGATTCAGGTCAATTCATAACGTTCATTAATTTGATTTAGTAGAGGAAATGGAAGAGTGAAGTTGTTAACACTGTTAAAAGAAGTAAGTGGTGTAGTGCAGTCATTCTCACGGGAGGGTGTGAAGATAAGATGGGTGTGCTGTGATCAAGATTTTAAGTCAATAGGCAATGTGATGATGTCAATGTCGTTGACAAGAACTCAGCATAATGGCAGCATTTTCTTGACCACGTATCCCAGTCCTCCGACCAAATTTCTCTGTTTATTTTAAATTTAAATAATTTTTGAACTTTTTGCTTTTTGGGGAATTGAAATATCTTCTGAATGTAGGATCATATTCCTTTTTGCATAAACAAGTTGAACCCCCCCTCTCAAAGTTATATTTCTTTTTTTGATGCATAATATTACAATCCTTTTTGTATGGACACATTGTCTTATACCCTAATTTCTTGTAACTTTTTTTTTTTTTTTTTTTTGTTTATTTTCAATAGCACAAGCTCTTTTTTTTCAGCTTTGTAAGTTGTGATAATTTTGCTTCATACTTTTAGGTATCTTACTGACTAGGCAACTGGATGAGAAGGAAAAAGAATTTGATGACAAATTAAAAAAATGCTTTAATTAGGCTACGAGGTATCCATTCATATGAAATCCTTATATTTTTTGTCATCGTTTTTTGAAATCAAATAACTGTATGCAGAATTTTTAAGATCATGGCATGTCTTTGATAGTTTTGTTGCAAGTAACATGTCACTTTAAGCCTAGTCACATTGGTGACTGCAGGAAAATTATACATTTCTTAAGATCTGTTTATTATTATTATTATTGCTCAGGTGCAAGCTTGGATTTGAGGAACATATATCTCCATGGTAACAAATCAATAGAAAAATTTGAGATTAATTAGAATACTTGTTTGTAAGATAAGATTTATTGGTAAATATCCCAAAAAGAATTGCATTTGATTTTTAAAGTGCAACCAATATTACAATATATCATTTTTACTTTGCTAGTAGGTTGAGTTCATTTATTTCACTCCCTGTAATATTGTCGGTCCCATATTCTTCTAATCTTTGTTTTTAGTCACACTGGTAATATTTGTGAGAGAGATGAGGCAGAGTAAAGCAGGATGATCGATGGTCGTTTCTTGCTTACTCGTAAAGTGTAGGATTGGATAGTCTTGGTGTTGGGATTGCCATGAGAGGCACTCTTTTCTTCAACACAATCTCAAACTTCTCTGAAAGGTCTAATTTCTCTCCTTCGGGCAATTTCCAATCAAATGAGTGCAAAATTGAAGCCAATGAGAACAAGAATATTCTCTCAGCCATGGCTATGCCTGCACACAGTCTTCTCCCAAAGGAGCTGATTTTAATTATTTCCCATTTGGGTTTGGGAGAAGAATGTGTGAAAAAATTAAGTACATGTTTATTATAATATGTGTTAATAAAACATGTTAATAAGCTATTATAACTCAATGCCAAAGTTCTTTTAATAAACATATTGTAAATAGCTATTGTAACTCAATGCCAAACAACATAAAGATGTTAGGAAGCTATTGTAACTCAATGCCAAACTTCTTTTAATGTGTTTGGCATATTACAATAAGTTGTTGTAATATTGTAATAGTTATTGTAACTCAATGGCATTGAGTTACAATAGCTATTACAATATGTTTGGCATTAAGTTTGGCATTTATTCACACATTTAAGTTTGAAATTTTTGATGTTTGGGCGTTGATTTCATGTGACCATTCCTGTCTCTTTCGGTTATGTTTATATTTTGCTTCTTTGTTGATTATGTCTCGAAATGGGTGGAAGCTAAAGCTACGGGTGATGATTCAAAAGTTATTCTGAGTTTATCAAGTCTAACATATTCTCTAGGTTTGGAATTCCACGAGCTCTAATAAGTGATCGAGGCACTCACTTTTGCAATCGAACTGGAGACTTTCTTTGAAAGTATCATGTGACCCACAAGGTGTCAGCGCCTATCATCCGCAAACTAGTGGACAAGTGGAAGTGTCAAATCGAGAGATCAAGTCTATCATTGAAAAGACCGTCAATCCAACTAGAAAAGATTGGAGTTCTTTGCTGGATGATGCTTTGTGGGCGTATAGGAGTGCATATAAACGCCCATTGGTATGTCACCTTATCGGTTGGTGTTTAGGAAACCATGTCACCTCCAGTTGAGTTAGAACACACGACTTATTGCGCTATTAAGAGTTTCAACATGAAAATGGATGAAAGTGGAGAACACAGAAGTTGCAACTACAAGAGTTAGAGGAAATTACAATGATGCCTATGAGAATGCAATGATTTACAAGGCAAAGACAAAGGCTTTTCACGATAGGATGATCTCCAGGAAGGAGTTTAATGTTGGTCAAAAACTTCTTCTATACCATTCACGGCTTCATTTGTTTCCAGGTAAGTTACGTTCTCGTTGGATTGGACCTTTTGTAGTTACTAATGTTTTTCCTCATGGTGCAGTTGAAATTCAAAGTTTAGCAACTTCCAAAGTGTTCAAGGTGAATGGCCATAGACTTAAGACTTTCTATGAAGGCTTCCAAGTACAGAATGTGGAACAATTGGACCTTGAGGATCCAATTTATACTAATTAAAGCAGAAAGGCACTGCTTGGGAGGAACCCAAGGGGAGTTTGTTTTCTTATTCTCCCATTTATATTTTGGTTATTTTTGCCTTTTCTTTGCATATCACCTTACATTGGGGACAATGTAAGTTTGAAGTGTGGGGGAGGGGATTTAGGTTTTTTTAATTTTGTTTTTTTTAAAAAAAAAAAAAAAAGAGTTTTGCTTTTTGTTTTTATGGTTTTCAACAAATTTTTTTTTTGGTTGTGTATGTCATGAGCAATATTCAATTAAGCTTCAACAATTCATAACATGATTGAATAAGTAATCTTCCAGCTTAGAATTAATTAGTCTAGTTATTTTCCTTGAGAATGGTAGTGACTAAATTTGGTAGACAAAAGCCGGTGAGATTTTGAGCCTTTAAAGTGGCCTTAACCTTATCGGTCTCACTATGTTCTTTCATGAGGATATTTTTCCATGGATTTGTTTCTCTAGAACTTGCCTTGATTCTCTTGAGGTCATATTGACACATGCATGCATAAACATGATTAAGGCTCTCTTTGTTATAAGCTACATAAGCCAAATAGCCTACCTTGTAATTAATTTTTCCTTTGTTGAACCCTTTGAGCCTTATTTTATTTTATTTTTTGTTTATTGTGAACCCACGTTACAAGCTTTAAACCGAAAAAAAAAACGTCTCTACCCAAGCCATAAAGCTAGTGGAGCATTGTTCATCATTATGATATATGCAGGTGTGCAAGTTATAAGTGTAGGGGGTGTCTGAATTTGTGGTATGGCTATGACTGGAGAAATGGAACATGTTCTCATTCGCAACTCGTGTGTTTGTCAAAAGAAGGAAAAAAGAAAGAAAAAGGAAGTGATGGAGGAAATTGTTTCTGATATAACAAACTGTCCATGTTCAAAATCCCTCCTAAAATTCCAATAAAGGGGTCTGTTTATACATGATATATACAAGGTGGGATCTGCTGCGAAGGATCGTTCCCTGCTACAAACGAAAAGTGTTCTTTTTGAACGATCTCTTTTTCAATATGGGAGTTTTACTTGCTTTAAATGCTTTAAAGCCAAATTGAAGAAGCTGCTGAATGGAGTGATTGGTTTTACATGTCTTATACATTCGAGCTTGAGTTAATTCGTTTTTGCTCCACTAGTTTCGATGGCCTTTTGAGCAACACTCACAAATATTTCCTGCCTTGATTGTAAACCCTGTTACAACCCTTGAAAAGTCCTTTTGATTTGTGTTATGCATGTGATCCCAGTGGTGGAGAATGAGAAGATATGCAAGCCTATGGTAGATCATTCCCTTTGGAATGAATTTGAGCGAAACACATACCCTTCAAACACATGAGAGTCGAGTATTTATTTCCGTGAGGGTCTACGTATTTAGTTTACTCTATCTTCGAGTGAAAATGCTTACTAAGTAATTGTAAGTTGTTTAAGAATGTTTGTTCATGATATGTTATGAGTTTTTAAGAGCTTGGTGGTTCTTTGTTGATGGCATTTCAGCCTGGGTGTGTGTTCTTGGGAAAGTGAATTTGAGTTTTGCCCGAGGACGAGCAAAAGATAAGTGTGGGGAATTTGATGAGAATGCAAAATGTCATATTTTTCGCCTTTGTTGCAGAGAGATTTCACTTATTTTTCTCCTTTGTTGCAGAGAGATTGGAGCAAGACATGAGTGGAATTCTCACAACTATCTGCAATCATTCTTTCCATTGCTCTTGTATTTCTAAATGGGCAGATTCTTCTTGTCCCGTAAGTAACTTAAATCTTTTTGGCATGTTTTATTTATTTATGTTGGCCAAGTACTTTAAGACGTTACATGGGAAAAATGAACTTAGATCTCCACATATCCTATCCCTTATGGTTGAAACTAAGCAAATCATTCTTTCAATTGAGATTTTAAATCATTGGAATGAGTCAAATAACATAGGTAGCTTTGTGTGTCAGGCCATATAAATGTTGGTTCATTACTATTTGCTGGATTGTTGCGGTATTTGAATTCCACTTGTCAACTAAAATAAAAAATTAAAATAAAAAAGATATTGGCTTAAATTCTGCTTGGTGTTTAGCCTTAATTCTCTTTATCATATGCCATTTAAGACTTGGTTCAATTTTCAACAAATGGTATTCCTTTTCCCTCCGAGAGTTAGGTCGACGAATGACTGTTTTGTGAGTTTATTTCACCTCAAGGTTTTGCTAATAACCAAGCTAGCTTAGAGTTTAATAACCTGTCAGTTTTAACACTAATCCCACATTTAAAGACATAAAAAGTAAAAAGGGCATACCCAGTGCATGAAGCTCCTGCTTAAGCAGGGTCTGGGAAAGGGTTGGTGTACGCAATCTTACCCCTGCGTATTAAAACTGACATAAAAAGTGTGGTAGGAAATAGTCTGGATATAAATTAGCAGTACTCATGTCATGCAAATGGGCTCTTCTGTTATGTATTTGGAAGTTGTATAACTTGTATTGTCCTTTTGTCATCCAACTCATTCTAAACTTCCAAGTATATCGTGTATATTCATCATCAGTTGCAGAACATTTCTTCTAGATGAACAATTATGGAAAAAGGTAATTGGGTTGACTTGGTGTCCTCATGTTATTGCAGGTATGCCGTTATTGCCAGCAGCAGCCTGAAAAATCAATATGTTTTGTTTGTCAGACTTCTGTGAATCTATTGAACAGTAAAGTTGAAAATGTAATGCTTTTATTTATCATTTGCTTCGTTTAACTCTTGTTTTTCATGTTTAATTCATTCTCTCATTTTTATTTTATTTTATTATTATTATTTTTTTCCGGTTAACATTATTTTGCCTTTAGTCTGCAATGCTCATTTTAAACGTTATCAGCAGATTGTCAATGAGTACAGTGAGCTTCTTACTACCCAGCTTGAGAACCAAAAAATAGTAAGTCCATTCTTTGATTTATATAACCTAATATGAGTTGGGATTGAATTTTGTGCTTCAGGTTGGCATTCAAGTTGACATTACCAACTTTTAAGGTGTCCCTGGAGTTTGATTTTCTGGTGTTTTCTTTTCCTAGTCTATTACGATTTCTTGGTAGGGGCAGATAGTTTTGGAGAATTTTTCTCTGTTTATCATAATAATAGCCTCTCCTTTGCTCCTAGTATTTTGAGTCTTTACTGAGAGAAGTTGAAGAAGAAGCTGAAAGGGAAATATCTGAAGCCATTTAGAAGGCTGCCAGTGGCAATCAGAAACTGCAGAAGATGCAAGCCAAGCTGGATAAATGTGATCAAGAGAAGAGTTTTTTTGATGAGGTATTTTTCTTTGTTGATTGTAAGTGAGTTTGAGAATCTTTGTCTATAGTTAGTTATTATACAAATTGACAAGTAGATGTTTTAGTTCATGAGAAGAAAATTTGTAAGCTGTTTCCTTCTGCATGTAGATCAACAAGAGTCTTTTGAAAAATCAGGACATATTGAAGGCAAGTATAGTGGAAATTGAAGAAAGGTATGACTACCTTCCTCTACTTGTCGTCAGTTCTGAAGCTTGTATGGGATGATTGATTTTTTCGCTTATCTACTACAATCTAGATTTTCATAATGGTAAACTGGTGGAATCTCCTGAGGTTCACATACCCCCCCCTTTAAAAAAAAAGAAAAAGGAATCAATAGAGATTTGAATTAAACATGACGTCTTCTTTTCAATTTGTTTCAAACATCTGATTTCTATAGAGTGGAGGTCCTTGATATGGTAAATAAAACGTAGGGTGATTATGATGGTAGTCACGGGAAGATTAGTTATGAGAATCCTGTGGAGATATGTTATGATTATATCATGTCAAATTGACTGTTAATTCTTATAGACTTGTCTTCTGTTAGCAATCAAGAATGAAAATTTTATGTTGTAAATGAACCATTGGGAAGCAAAATTGGGTTTCTCCAATAGTGTATTGTCCTACTATACGAATTCATTGGAAAATTACAATTGACTGAAATTGGGATTGGAATTTGCATATGATGTTTGCTGTTGAATTATCAAGCATATGATGTTTGCTGTTGAATTATCAAGCAATGTTGTTGATATTACTATTTAAACAGTATCGTGATATTAGGAAGAACTAAAAATGTCTATAATGGACTTCTTGATATGCGGTCAATCATATTACCATCCATTTGGCTTTAGAAAACAGCTTCCTATGGTTTGTGATTCATCCTATTGTCAAGTGGTGTTATGAAGGCTGTATTCTTGGCCATCACCAGCCCACTTTTGTGCATATTCCTGAAACTGATCACTACTATTTTTTATTGACAAAACAACGGATAACCATCTAATCTAGTTTATTACTGTCTGTTCTGGTTTCCCATGTTTTTCACCCTCTGATTAGTATTAGTCCAGGGAGAAGAAGACTTTAAAACTGAAGGATGATAAAATACGAGAATTTGAGGAACAGGTACATACTATTCAAATTACATAAGAAAGAAAATAAATCAAATTACATAAATTTCGACCTCCTACTATTTCCATTGCAAGCATGCAACTTTATTTCACTGATGAATCTTTGTTATGTATACTATGCAGCTCGAAAATTTGACGGTGTGCCTTGAAGCCGGTAATACTGTGGAACAGCTGTCATAATCAGATGAAATCAAGGATGGCAGTATCTTGCCAATGCAAATAGAGTCCTCAAGAAACAGCACTCAACGGTCAACACGGGCTGATGCTTGGAGGATATTCTGGTTCCTGCTGTATTAAATCAAACAAAATGACAACATTTTTCTGGTTGAAAAAGTGGTCAAACATTTTTTTTAAAAATTTAGATTTAAAGGGGATTTGATTTGCTAGTTTAGTTTAGTGATATCATAATAGATGGTGATAGCTAATGAACGTTAACCAGCATTCTTTGTGGTTAATTTGGAGGTCCATTTATTTTGGGGATAGCTGACTGTGTAAAGAACTATACGCCACCCGCACTTATTGTAAATTTTTATGTCAAATAGAAATGTCAATACAATTTAGTGTACACAAGAATTTTATATTTGACTCTGGTATTTGTATAATTTAGCCAAGATATTACAATATTTACATGATTATAAGACTAAGCATATGTTATTTGCTTTGTGTTTTAACTCCTTGCCTCCCAAGCCCATGTGGTACTGTTAATTTCAGGTTCTTGTTAGTTTTGAATGCAATTTCCGTGCCAAATTCTGAACATAAGAACTTAAAATAGTGTGCTATCGATGGTGCATATATCTGCCAAGGCCATGTGTGTTATATTGTCAAGAATTTCATTTGGATGAACATATTCAATATTGCTGTCAAATTCTTGTCCCGTCTGAGCTAATAGTCATAATGAATTCTAAATTATTTGCAATTGAAGATCTTGATAGAATATACTTGTAAAGTTTTCTCAGATTGAAAATTTTGGGAAAAGTTGTTTATTTAACTAGTGTTTCACAAAGTTAAAAACTGATATACTACGGCTTATTTGAAGTCTTTTATGCTTGGAAAGGTTACTCTCTTGTTTGTACACATTTAAAATTCGATGCAATGAACTTGAATGGAATGTCCACTCCAAATTTATATACATATATATATATATATATTTTTCGCTTAGCATTTCTTTCTTATTCAAGTGAAAATAGTTATTTCATTCCAATAAAAAGTCATAATACATAGCCACTACCACCTTTACCCTACCACAAATTATATTTGTTGTTATCTCCTTCGTTGACTATCACCACCACCCTGCCATCACCTTTACTGTATCATTACTGCTATCGGTATCACTACTACTACTACTACTACCATCCTACTACTATCAACGCCTCCATTGTCTACCATCACTGCAACCACATCCACTCTACTACCACTACACCACAACCACTATCTTTAGGAGTGCAAGCAGTATGGTTTGGTTGTTATTCATGAAAAGTTTAATATTAAACAAGATATTTCATTTTTGTTAATTAGGGAACTAAAATAATCGAATGTTATGGTTCAATTTTGTTGATTTGGGGTGGAAAGTGATTCACATGAGGTTTTAAAGAGTTTAATTATAGTGTGTTTGGTTTGAGTTTTTTGAATTGAGTTTTTTGGTTTTTGTGTTTTTTTGTTTTTAGTGAATATTTTTAAAATTTTAAACATTTTTTTTTTACTTTTTTATATGCACCTTACTTAGATGTATCTATAAAGTAAAAAATTTGTGAAAAAATATTTTTAAAAATTAATAAATACATAAAAATATAAAAAAAATGTACTGAATTCTCGTATTTTTTTGTATTTTTGATATTTAGTGAATTTTTAAAAGGTTTTTTCAAAATTTTTTTACTTTTTAGGTATATTTATGTTAGGTATGTCTAAAAATTAAAAAAATTGTTCAAAATATTAAAAAAAATAGTAAAAACAAAAAAAAATGGAAAATAAGAATGCATAATTTTCGGAAAAGTGTTTTTGAAAAATGATAACCAAGCATAGTTACAAACCTCAAAGAATTTTAGTATATTTTTGAAATGTGCTATGTTTTTTTGGACAGGACATGGTTGTCGGAGGAACAGACACAACCTCAAACACAATTGAGTTTGCCTTGGTCGAGATGATGAACAAGCCACAAGTTCTGAGAAAAGCCCAACAAGAAGCTGAGACAGTAGTAGGCAAAGACAACATAGTGGAAGAATCGCACATTCATAAATTACCCTACTTATATGCGGTGATGAAAGAGACTCTGCGCCTCCATCCTGCCCTTCCGCTCTTGGTGCCTCACTGCCCCACTGAGTCCTGCATTGTCGGAGGCTACACTGTTCCCAAAGGTGCTCGTGTATTTGTTAATGTGTGGGTTGTGCATAGAGACCCTTCGGTTTGGAAAAACCCGTTGCAGTTTGATCCAGAGCGATTTTTTGGGGATTCTAAGTGGGATTATAGTGGGAATGACTTTAATTATTTCCCATTTGGGTCCGGGAGAAGAATTTGTACAGGGACTGCAATAGCCGAGAGGATGTCCATGTTTTCGCTTCCGGCTTGTGCACTCTTTTGATTGGAAATTGCACAAGGAGAGAAATTGGATTTGGAAGAGAAGTTTGTATTGTGTTGAAGAAAAGGTACCTTTTGTTGCAATCCCAACGCCAAGGTTATCGACCCGCTATATGAGTAAAATCCAGAGAAGATTGTTACTAAAAAAAAGAAAAATGAAAGAAAATAAAAGAAAAAGGTTCTGGTGCTTGATGTAGGTTCCATGTTTGGAATGAAAGTCCCAGGATGATGCAATTGCATGTTGTATTAATTACCCAAAAGTTGAGAACTTCATGTTCATTTTTTTTTCTCTAAATGAATTGCTAATTGTCCAATGCCTATGTAAATAGACTTTTCTTTCAAATTAATGTGCATTTCAAATACAAATGTGTTGTTAGACCATGTCACATTAGTTTGTTCAAAAAATAATAATAAAACTTGAAATTTGTGTTAAGCCAATCTTATCAGTTTTAGGAAAAGCTTGTTGCACATTGTTTTCTTCAAACCATCTAAACTTTGGTTCAGAGGTTTTTCAATCTATTATTACCGATTGGTTTTGAGATCAAACATCTCCAAATATTTTGTATCAAAACTAGATCTAGGTGCTCTTAAGATAACTCTCAACCTGAGTCTATTTTTCTCATCTCATATAATATATTTTTTACAAGTATGTATTCAAACTTAATGTGACTTAGGAAGTTTTAAAAATTACAAAGGAAAAAATGAGAAGCAATTGATTCATTATAAATGTGTGTGTCAATTTCTGACCACACTACCAAATTGGCACTCAGCTGGAGAACACTGACAGAATAGATTAAGCCCGAACGACCTGTCACAAAAAGAAGAGATTTCGGCGGTGGTTCGTCCACCCGGGGGCACTCCGACGATCAAGTCAGTTATCTCTCAAAGATAGTAAAAGTGCTTAACTCACTATTCAGAATATAAAAAACGTTCCTTAGACCCTGTCACGACCCAAACCCGCCCCTATAGGTTTAGCATCGTAACCGGCCAATAATCCTTGGATTACCGAAGGCCTCTGAACAGATTAACAAAATTAAGGGGCTAGCGGAAGCAAATACATAAATATAATTGTCCAATGAGCTATGCTGACTTATATGAAATAGAATAATTAAAACTTTATTTAGATATCCGATAGTCAACCATACGTTATACCTACACACATTACAGTATTTTAAGTACAGTCAACATGTAACGCCCTCAAAGTTAAACCCATTAAACATGAAACACAGCATGCATTATTAAAAGAAAACCATTATCTTATTTAAATCATCAGAGTAATATGAATATAAAACATCAAAATAAATGCCCTACGGGCTTACATCTTGCCAAGTCAACACTTGGACACAAATCCATGAGTTCTAACTCAAAACAAATAAAGCCCTAGGCTTGAATGTTTACATAATTTAAATAAAACAACTAAAACAAATAAAACAAATCTTCAAGTCCAAATCCTCACAAGCTAAGTCTTTGGAGGTAGTGAACCGCCTGAACCTGAAAATAAAGTTCCCATATAGGGTGAGCCACAGCTCAGTAGAGAAATACTAAACCAAGCATAAGAATTAACTAAAGTATTAGCATCTGACACATGGTTAACACACTATAATCGAGTTACAATATTCATGACACGAATGTCTACCCTGCCTATGACACATTGTCTATGGCGCATTTTACTTTCCACTTATGGCTCAGAA
Organism: Camellia lanceoleosa; assembly: GCA_025200525.1. Classification (NCBI taxonomy): domain Eukaryota; kingdom Viridiplantae; phylum Streptophyta; class Magnoliopsida; order Ericales; family Theaceae; genus Camellia; species Camellia lanceoleosa. The sequence continues at coordinate 160,943,635 of CM045769.1, read as the reverse complement.
CCTGGCCAAATAACTCAACGGGGTTTCATCTTTTATTACCTTTACTTCCAATTCAACAGGAATAACAATTCAAGTTAGACCTAATCATAACGAATACACATATTGGTATTGTATCAATCATAATCAATTCACTTCCATACTTCCCAACTGATACACATTTTAGTGATGTATCATATCAACAATAAATAGACATATGTCTATTAATCAATAAGCACACGTAAGAGTGATGCTACTGGAGTCCATCCCCTATCTCCTCCCAATAAATCCGGTTTAGAGGTCCATCCCTATCTTCCCTAAACCGTGGAGTTCATCCCTATCTTCTCCAAACAACATGCAATTGCCTTATACAACACATAATCAATACAAGTAATGTTACGTATTAATTCAACGATCAACATAAATGACTTAATTCGATTATACCTAAGCCACATGCAAGGTCTACAACAATCAATGGCTACCCTCCACCAATAGCCCAAAAGCAGTTATTTCTAAACAAGAAATAAATACATCAATGAATGTAAATTTAACATTCCCAATTCCATGAATTAAACCAAATTCCACATTATTCCTTTAAATTAATTATACAATTTAATCTAAACCAAAACCCTAAGGTTTCTTCCAAAATTACCAAACTACTCCCCCCCACATACCAAAATACCAACACTTAGGATTAAAAGCGTATAAATGGAGTAGAAATCCCTACCTCGAAGAAATAACTCAAAAAGAAGAAGATGAACATGATGCCCAAACTTCAAAGTGCTTCAAACCAACAATTGCTCAGATTAAATGAAAGCCCTCTCTCTACTCTATCTTATTTGTGAAGGAACTAGGGTAAAAACACACCCTAACTAGATCAAACCTAGGAGAGAAGGTGAGTTTGGAGAGAGAATGGTCGTAACTAGGGTTTCTGGATCAAAAGTTATAAAAAAAGACGTTTTAAAACTGTTGCTGCGTATTTAAACTGGACAGGCTCGCTCGAGCGAAGACATGGTCGCTCGAGCGACCAGACACAAGAAATACTCGCTCGAGCGAAGAAAAGCTCGCTCGAGCCAAGAACTCGATGCTTCAGGTCTGCAACCCAGAAGCACGCTCGAGCGACAGAAAGCTCGATCGAGCGAAGAACTCGAAAACATACACCTCGCTCGCTCGAGCGAAGACACTCTGCTCTCAGGTCTATACTAGACGCAATCGCTCGCTCGAGCGAATAAACCCTGGCTCGAGCCACTAGAGACAAAACTCAACCCTCGCTCGAGCGACCAAACCCTCGCTCGAGCGACCAACTCAAAAACTGGACAGCAAGATTTGGTTTCCGAACCCAACCAACCTGAAACAAACCTGCCCAACACATCCTATAACTCAAAATGAGGAATTAAAGAACAACAAATATAACAGCAGAATCCACGGGCGTAAGTGGGATACAATAATCAAATGGGAAAAAAGGCAGGAATTCGCTATAACCTCCCCTTAAAAATTTAGTCCCGAAATTAAGCATGAGTTTGTAAAAACAAGTTTTTTCTTAATTCCCAATGATATATAAAACAATAATTAACAACTTGACCAATATTGGTCACTTCATCTCTTATCAAGAGGCATCTCACAATATGTATAAACCAACATATATTTCAACCTGCATCAATATTATGCATTATTCCTTTCAACGTTAACAATTTCCATATCATATTCAATCTCATGATATAAACAACACTATCAATATATAAATGTTATATTCTACTCCCATTATGAGGCAAGTTTCAAAATGTTAACATTAAATCAAAATATTCTCAATGTTTTCCAACTTAAGACATATATAAAATTCTCAAGTTCCAATATTATATAATCTAAGTACAAGATTACAAATCAATAAACAAATCCGGATATTTCTCACGGACTTCCAACTCACGTTCCCAAGTGGCTTCCTCCACTCCGTGATGCTTCCAGAACTTTCACCAAAGGGATGGTCTTGCCGCATAAAACTTGATCCGCCTATCCAAAACCCGTGCGGTCTCTCCTCATCGAGACATCCTCATCAACAACTTCATCGGTCAATCAACACATGTAGCGGATCTGGCTCATACTTAAAGCATACTCACATGAAACCGTCATGAACTCAGGATAAGCTGCGGTGGCAAAGCTAAGCGATAAGCGGCCTCGCCAATCCTCTCAAGGATCTCAAAAGGCCCAATAAACCGAGGGACAACTTCCGCTCTTCCCAAACCTCATCAAACCTCGTTTAGGTGATATCTTGAAGACATGATCACCTACCTCAAACACCAAAGGTCTCCTCCTACGATCGGCATAAGATTTTGGCGACTACGTCTGTAACTTGACCTCTTACGGATAAGCTCAACTTTCTCCGTTGTTTCCCTCACCAACTCGGACCCAACAAAGGTGCATCACCCACCTCGGCCCAACAAGCTGGAGATCTACGATTACGGCCATACAAGGCCTCAAGCGGTGCCATACCGATACTAGGCTGAAAGCTATTGTTGTAGGCAAACTCCACTAATGGCAAGTGCCTCTCCACGACCCACTAAAGTCGAGAACACAACCGAAGCATATCCTCAAGGATCTGAATAATGCCTCGGATGCCCGTCGGTCGAGGATGATAAGCCGTGCTAAAGTCAACTTAGTGCCTAAAGCACTCTGCAAACTCTGCCACAACTGGCGTAAAGCGAGATCTCTATACGAGGCGATCGTCACTTTGGGACCCGTGCAACCTCACTATGTCCCGAACATACAACTCGGCAAGATGATCTCTTGAATCTCTAGCAGCGCATAGGAATGAAGTCTTGTTGACTTCGTCAACCGATCTACAACCACCCAAATAGCATCACTACCCGGAGTCCTCGGAAGACCCACAACGAAGTCCATAGTGACATGCTCCCACTTCCACTCGGCAATAGGCAAGGGTTGCAACAAACCCGCTGGCCTCTGATGCTCGGCCTTCACTTGCTGACAAGTAAGGCACCTAGATACAAAAGCTGCCACATCTCTCTTCATACCCCGCCACCAGAACTGGCGACTCAAATCCTGATACATCTTAGTACCTCCCGGATGCACCGCAAGGCGTGAATGATGAAACTCTCGGAGTACCTCCTCTCGGCAAGACTCCGGCACAAACAAACGGTCTCGGTATCTCACACTCAGGTCGGGATACACCGTCAAACCCTTCTCAACCTTCCCATTAGAAATCTTCTCTCGGAGGGATTCTACCTCAAGATCACCCCTCTGAGCCTCTAACACTCGAGTCACAAGTGTAGGCTGTGCAACAACAGAAAACAAGGCCGCAGCCTCAACGGATTCGCCCAGATGCAAATCAAACTCCCCAACTGTACCCAACATCTCCCACTCCCGGATGGCTATACTAGCTAAGTTACCAACAGATTTCCTGCTAAGGGCATCGGCCACAACATTGGCCTTCCCCGGATGATAGTGCAACTCGAAGTCATAATCCTCAATGAACTCCATCCACCTCCTCTGTCTCAAATTCAAGTCTTTACGTGAGCAGATATTTGGAACTCTTATGATCGAGAATACCTCGAACCTCTCACCATAAAGATAATGCCTCCAAATCTTCAAGGCAAATATCACCAATTTGCTAATTCTAAATCATCGTGGGGTAATTCTTCTTGTGAATTTACAGCTGACGTGAGACATAGGCAACCACTTTCCCCTCTTGCAACAACACACAACCCAGACCATCTCGTGAGGTATCACAATAGACTGCATAACCCAACCCTCTCTCAGGAATAATCAAGGCCGGAGCGGTGGTCAGTCTAACCTTCAACTCCTAAAGCGACTTTTCACAAGTCTCACTCCATACAAATTTGACTCCTTCCGAGTCAACCTAGTCAGCAGTGAAGCTAACTTTGGAGAAATGCTTCACTAACCGCCAGTAATATCCAGCTAATCGTAAAGCTGCGGATCTCAAACACACTCTTAGGCAGTGCCCAATCTTGCTCTGCCTCAGTCTTGGATGTATCAACAGACACCCCTTCCCCAGAAACTACATGGCCTAAGAACTTCACCTCTTCTAGCCAAAACTCACACTTTCCAAACTTAGCATACAGCTTATGGGCTCTAAGTAACTCAAGCACCACTCTCAAGTGTTCCTCGTGCTCCTCCCTCGAAGGTGAATAAATCAGAATGTAGTCACGAAGCGACCACAAAAGCGATCCAAGAATTCCGGAAGATCCGGTTCATCAAATCCATAAACACTGCCGGTGCATTGGTGAGCCCAAAGCGGCATCACGAGAAACTCATAGTGGCCATACAGCGTCACGGAATCTAGTCTTAGGAATATCCTCCTCACGACTCTCAGCTGGTGATAACCCGATCTCAAATCTATCTTAGAGAAACAACGGGAACCCTTTTTGGTCAAACAAATCATCAATACGGGGCATAGGATACTTATTCTTAGCGTAGCCGATTCAACTTACGGTAATCTATACACAACCTCAAAGCACCACCTTTCTTTTTAACAAAAAGGGCTGGCGCTCCCCAAGGTGAAACACTAGGACGGATATAGCCCTTATCCAACAACTCCTGGAGTTGAACTTTCAACTCAACTAACTCGGCTGGGGCAAAGCGGTAAGGTGCCATAGAAATCGGTGCCGTGCCGGGCACTAAATCAATAGAGAATTCGATCTCTCGCTGAGGTGGCAAGCTAACAAGATTCTCGGGAAAAACGTCCGAATACTCACAAACCACCCTCGGCAACACAATCTGAGTCTCATCACCCTCACTAATTGAAAGACTAGCAAGTAGACTACAAAGCTCACTCCGCCCTCGCGGATCATACCCCGGTGGCAAAACACTACCAACCGGTCCCCGAGCGGAAGCACTCCCGTCCACGGTACAACAAGTGACCCTCGGCGGTAGCAATCAATAAGCGCCGGTATGGCGATAACAGTCCATACCCAAAATAACATCGAAGCCCTTCATGGGCATAACTACAAAAAGAAAGGGATTCTATGATCATCGACCTCTATATCACAACCCCTAACACCTTGTTTCAAAATCAACTCTCCCCCAAGGCGACACTACACAAATAGGAGATGCCAAGAGCTAACTCCAACTCCAAAATAGATGCAAATGCGTGAGACACAAAGGAATGAGATGCACGTGTCGATCAAAACACTAACAAGGAATTGCAAAACAAGAAGGTACCTCTCTAACAGATGGAGCCGGCACGGATCTGCTTGATAACAGCATACACGCGCCCAGATGACCTCTGATCAACCTGCTCACCCCTCGGAGCACTAGGCTGCTGCACTGACTGGGACGAAGAAGCCCCCTGGTTGGCCCTCGAGGCTGAACTTCTTGAGTAGGCGGTGACTCAGTGCCTCGAACCAAGTAGCACCGGATGTGCCACCCAAGCGTGGGCAAAACCTCTTCATGTGCCTGGTGACCGCCTTGAAAACAAGAGAGCGGTGACCTCTACTCGACTCGGCTCGAGATCGGTAGAAGAAGATGCTGCTCTCTGCGCTCCTCCCCTCTGAGGACAAACTGGAGACTTGTGGCCCAGCTGACCACACTTGAAGCAAGTGATGTCTCCCTGACTGCCTTTCCCCGAACTAGCACTCGGTACAGGAAAAGTAGACCTAGAGAAGCTACTCTGAGGCTGTTGAGGAGTGAAACCTCTCTGCCTCCTGCCATCGCCCTGACCATCCTGACTCCTCTTGGAGCCTTTCTGCCCTTCCTCCTCCTCCCGCATCGCAATCTCAGTATGGGCTGCTGCATCAACCAAACGCCCAAAATCCCTAATGATAGTCGGCACAACTCTCAATTTGAGGCCACGTCTCAACTTCTTCTCGAACTCTATACACCGGCGCTCCTCGGACGCCACTAACTCAGGTGCGAACCTGGACAAACTAGTAAATAAGGCCTCAAACTCGGCCCAGCGATGAACTATTACGCTTGGTGGCGCCCGATCTCTCAACGTCTCTGAGCAATTTGGAGGCAGTACTTCTCCTGAAAAGCATCAACAAATTCCTTCCAAGTACCTCCAATACGACCCTTGGTGAACTTCCACCACTGACCCGCATCCCCTTTCAGCTGGAAAGATGCCAAGGTCACCTTCAACCCCTCGTCTTCGATGCCAAGCATCTCAAACGTTTTCGTTATGCATTCGAGCCATTAAATGCGCCTTAAGTGGCTCGCTAGGATCACCTACAAACACGTCCGGTTGAGGAAAAACTCCCTCTTGAAAAAAGGCCACGCCTCTGCGGCAACTCTAATTTGGAACTACGAAATTTGGATTCATGACCCTCAGAATGTCCTTGGCGCTGAAATGCCCCTGCTATCTCTTGGGCCAAAGTGCCCATAAACTGCTGTCCTACTGGCTCGGCCACATTGGCCTGGCCAACACCCTCCTGAACTGCCGGAATTTCCTCCGGTATAGGCACTTCCTGCCTAGCCTGCCTACCGCGCCTACCGCGACCTCGTCCTCGTCCTGACATCCTATTAAAGGAAACAAAGACGTTAGCACCTTAATAAATGTGCCGAAGCTAAACACTCACGTCCTAATGCATTGGACAACAATAAATCACACCACGTAAGCACATAATCACATAAGCACCTCAATTTCATTCTGGATAATGATAGTCCCAAAGGGTTACTATAGTTCGATTGGGCGACATTGATCAAGTGCCTTTCCAACAAGACTACTAGAAACTCATGGATCCAATCAATATCCAGAAACTACATTCCATACCCACATAGTCACATAAACATGTTATCATATAATCATGTAATTATTACACTAAGTCTCTATCAAACGAGACGAACCCATTGTGATACTAATCACTTCCCACGTACCCAAAGTATTCAAACCCGGTACGCTCTGATACCAAGTTGTAACGCCCTCAAAGTTAAACCCATTAAACATGAAACACAGCATGCATTATTAAAAGAAAACCATTATCTTATTTAAATCATCAGAGTAATATAAATATAAAACATCAAAATAAATGCCCTACGGGCTTACATCTTGCCAAGTCAACACTTGGACACAAATCCATGAGTTCTAACTCAAAACAAATAAAGCCCTAGGCTTGAATGTTTACATAATTTAAATAAAACAACTAAAACAAATAAAACAAATCTTCAAGTCCAAATCCTCACAAGCTAAGTCTTTGGAGGTAGTGAACCGCCTGAACCTGAAAATAAAGTTCTCATATAGGGTGAGCCACAGCCCAGTAGAGAAATACTAAACCAAGCATAAGAATTAACTAAAGTATTAGCATCTGATACATGGTTAACACACTATAATCGAGTTACAATATTCATGACACGAATGTCTACACTGCCTATGACACATTGTCTATGGCGCATTTACTTTCCACTTATGTCTCAGAACCTGGCCAAATAACTCAACGAGGGTTCATCTTTTATTACCTTTACTTCCAATTCAACAGGAATAACAATTCAAGTTAGACCTAATCATAACGAATAAACATAATTGTATTGTATCAATCCTAATCAATTCACTTCCATACTTCCCAACTGATACACATTTTAGTGATGTATCATATCAACAATAAATAGACATATGTCTATTAATCAATAAACACGTAAGAGTGATGCTCTGAGTCCATCCTATCTCCTCCCAATAAATCCGGTTTAGAGGTCCATCCCTATCTTCCCTAAACCGTGGAGTTCATCCCCTATCTTCTCCAAACAACATGCAATTGCCTTATACAACACATAATCAATACAAGTAATGTTCTGTATTAATTCAACAGTCAACATAAATGACTTAATTCCAGTTATACCTAAGCCACATGCAAGGTCTACAACAATCAATGGCTGCCCTCCACCAATAGCCCAAAACAGTTATTTCTAAACAAGAAATAAATACATCAATGAATGTAAATTTAACATTCCCAATTCCATGAATTAAACCAAATTCCACATTATTCCTTTAAATTAATTATACAATTTAATCTAAACCAAAACCCTAAGGTTTCTTCCAAAATTACCAAACTACTCCCCCCCACATACCAAAATACCAACACTTAGGATTAAAGCGTATAAATGGAGTAGGAAATCCCTACCTCGAAGAAATAACTCAAAAAGAAGAAGATGAAGATGATGCCCAAACTTCAAAGTGCTCCAAACCAACAATTGCTCAGATTAAATGAAAGCCCTCGCTCTCCTCTATCTTATTTGTGAAGGAACTAGGGTAAAAACACACCCTAACTAGATCAAACCTAGGAGAGAAGGTGAGTTTGGAGAGAGAATGGTCGTAACTAGGGTTTCTGGATCAAAAGTTATAAAAAAAGACGTTTTAAAACTGTTGCTGCGTATTTAAACTGGACAGGCTCGCTCGAGCGAAGACATGGTCGCTCGAGCGACCAGACACAAGAAATACTCGCTCGAGCGAAGAAAAGCTCGCTCGAGCCAAGAACTCGATGCTTCAGTCGCAGCGGAAAGCACGCTCGGCGACAGCTCGATCGGCGAAGAACTTCGAACATACACCTCGCTCGCTCGAAGCGAAAAAGCTTCGCTTCGGCGAAGACACTCTGCTCTCAGGTCTATACTAGACGCAATCGCTCGCTCGAGCGAATAAACCCTGGCTCGAGCCACTAGAGACAAAACTCAACCCTCGCTCGAGCGACCAAACCCTCGCTCGAGCGACCAACTCAAAAACTGGACAGCAAGATTTGGTTTCCGAACCCAACCAACCTGAAACAAACCTGCCCAACACATCCTATAACTCAAAATGAGGAATTAAAGAACAACAAATATAATAGCAGAATCCACGGAACGTAAGTCCGGATACAATAATCAAATGGGAAAAAGACCGGGGTCGCTATACAACAACATCAAATCAAGTTTTATACATATACAGAACCCAAAGGGCTGAACATAGGACACTTCGGGAACCTCCACGTGAGGCGCAGTGGTTGGCTGACAACAAAAACACAGCACCAGGCAAAAGCCTTCGGGCTTGAACTCCAGAATGTTCACCTATATACATATATATACAAACAGTGAGCTAAAACCCAGTGAATAACATTAAGGTAAAGGGTTAGTGAACGAAATCCGGACATATCATGAGCGGAAAACAGATCAGAGCATAATCATTCTCATATCAGAACATAATAATGGTACATCCCATAGAACACATCACAGAACGTCTTCCGACTAGAGTAATCGGTTCCGGATACCGATTAAACACATATCATTACCATGAAGTGGCTAACGAGATCTCGTAATTACTTGCAGGTCATGGACCCGCATTTTCATGCCGTCCCCCATGACTTGGGACTATCTATAGATGCCATAATAGATTTCAAACATGGAATACTCGTTCACGAAAACATATATCATTTCAGAAATCATAGCTTATCACATTTCATTTGGAACATAATTCATATAAACGTATCTTTACGATAACGTTACTCACAGTGGTTCCAGTAAGCGATCAATCAACTCTCGGATGTTGACCTACAAACACAAAGGCACATAACACAAACGTATCTTATCATTACACATTCATGTGGCCAATACGGCTTAGCTTTCATTACGTTGATTCATGATCATTCTTAACACATTACTTAACACATACACCCTTGCAACCTCGGAACTTAGTACATTCTTTTCTTAGTGTGTTTCTAATCCATAACCTCATTACTATGGCTTAACTAAGGCTTAGGAATGCCTAAGATGCAATGAGGATGCCAAAACACGCCTTGGAACACTTAGGCAAAATTTCTGAAAATGAGGTCCACGCTCGAAAATGAGGTCCACGCTCGAGCGTGGCTTTCCCCGCTCAAGCGAGAATGCAGACAATGGAGCTCCACTCGAGCGTGAACTTCTCCACTCCAGCGGACTGTAAAATTCGAAAAAAGTACTGGATGCACGAAATGTCCGCTCGAGCGGCAAATCCCCCGCTCGAGCGGCCTTCAAAAATCTGGGTTTTCCAGAATAGGATTTTGAGCTCCAAAAGCAATTTCAATGGCAAATTCGTGCATGGCTTGTTCATAAACTTGCAAAACTTATTCATAAACATGAATGTATGATTTTCATCAATTCTTTTTAGTCAAAACCCATGAATTTACCAAAATTAGAACCAAAACTTTCATGCATGTAGAACACACAATTCTTTTCTCCAAAACTCATGAAATTAGTAAATTTGAGCTTATCAACTCCATGCATGTAATTTGAGAGGGGAGACTTGCACCGGATAGTACGGCCGAGTTACGATAACGTGGTCGTGGCAAACCACACGGCGCCGAGCTGTTTGCCCCATTGACACGACCCCTCAGCCTGTCTTGTACGGCCAAGTGGACTGGCCGACCAGGCGTGATCTAAGGCTTAACCGAGCTGTGAATCAATGGTGTGAAGCAACCGAGCTAAGTGTAGCCCGGGCTGGACTGAAGACGGGGCAGGAGCGGCAAGCCTCCAACCGGTTAGCCGAGATGGACAGACTCCGTATAACTTAGAATGAAGATGAAACAGAGGGAGGCGACCGCCACCGCCTCACCGGTCGATCCGGTCGAGGGAAGCTCGGTTATGGCAATTAGACCTTCGCCTTTTCCCTCAAAGAGATAGGTCGGTTGTGCTGCTTGTGGTGGCAACTCTCTACAAGGAACAGGTCGGTCATGGTACTCCGGTTAAGTGTGCCACCTGGGCCAGTGGCGTGAGGGAGATGACATCTGCTCCAAGCACGCGTCAATACCGTTGGCAGTTCTGTGTGTACTGGTTGGAGGACTAGACCTTTACACGCGTAAGGTGGTGAAAGGCGAGCACTGCCACCTGTCCAGGGAAGGACGACAGGGGTAGTGCGCGCACAATCCTGAGGCTGCATGGCCAGCCTAGAAATAAGAGTGGGAAGATGAACGTTGCAGGTAAGGAACAAAAAGCAATTTTGCGCCATCTAAAACACACACACTCTCTCTCTCTCTAACAACCTCCTTCTTCCTCAAGTAATCTGACTTGATCGTCGGAGGGTCTTTCCGGCCAACCACCGCCGGGCAGCTCACCGTTTCTGTGTTGCCAGGTTAGACGCCATCACGAGAAGCTTGGAGTCCAAGGAGTACGGAAAGTAGAGGATATTTCGCCCCCGTACAATTGGCGCCGTCTGTAGGAAACCTTTGATATTCAACCCTTGTTCTTCAAGCCTCTTTGACAATTTCCATGGCCAACAACGACGAAATTCCACTGTTCGTCGTCGATGGTGTCATTCCGGAGTATGTCTGAAAGAGAGATGGCCCCCCGAATGTTCTGGCCATGGCGGGCCTAGAAACTTCTTCGCGAGGTGCGCGAGACAAACGCGGGAGGAGTTCTGATCATTCGAAGAGTCCAGAGAGCTGTCGGTGGCGGAGGGAGTCCCGTATGCAGCGCCTGGAGCACAAACTCAAAGACCAAGACGCCCTCATTCGCAAGATGGCGGCGGAGATGGAAATGCTGAAGCGCCAGATTAAAGGGAAGGGTGTTGCTAGAGAGGGCAACCTCAGTGAGCGCACCCCGTCCCCTCGTTCTAGCAGTCGTCGCCAGGAGAGGACTCACTCTCTCTCTATCACCAGGAACTATGGGGTTGGAGATTCTAACCAAAGAGAGGGCAGATCCCTCACTGCAAGACACATCGCCCTCACGCCCGTCATCGATGTTGAGATACTTTTTCTCCTCCCGTTCTAGAGACCTGAGGAATGTGTTAGAGGAAAGGGTTCGCCGTTGCGAGGCTCAGAGAGTGCCAGCATTGCAGAGGTTGAGCGCTCCGGTTCGCTGTAGCGAAGAAGTGGCGATGCCAGCCCCCAGAGTGATGGCCCCTGCGTTGGTGGACAAGGAGTTGGCGAGACTTCTGACCACGCCATTTGTCTCCAGAAATCGAGAGTACTCTACTCCCTGCCGGATTCCACCAGCCAAAGTTCACTTTGTACGATGGCAAGACAGATCCGTACATGCATGTGAGTCATTACCGGCAAGTAATGGCTGGCCACCGGTACAATGACGCCCTGATGTGCCTCATATTCCCAGCAAGCTTGGGAGAGTTGGGCTTGAAGTGGTTCGAAAGGCTCGGGAGAGTATCGAGGTGGCGACAAGAATGGCGGAAGCCTTCGTCACCAGATTCAAAACCAACACTCGCACGCCAAAGGAGGTCGACCATCTCCTGGGCGTCATAATGGAATCTGGAGGTTCATTGAAGACCTACAACGCGAGGTACTGGGAAACTTACAACAAGATCCTCGACTGTCCCACCAATCTGGCGATCACTCAGTACAAGCGGGGTCTTCCGGTCGGACATAGGCTGCGAGATTCGCTCACGATGCACCAGCCCGCCACTATGGAGTCCTTGATGTAGTGGATCAACGAGCACATCGGTGTGGAGGAGGATGCTGCCTCCACGACCGAGAAGGTTAATCCGGTCGTGGCGGACAGAAAGGTGCCAGGAAAAGTTCACTCGGTCGGGCAGGAGGATAACCGCCCAAATGGCCGGTCAAAAGACCAACGTCGTGGCCCAAACCGCGATGACCAAAACAAGGGTCGCAGAAACGACCGAGCTGACGCTCCTCGTGACGCAGCAGAAGATGCCAAGAGAAAATTGAAAGCGCGGACTGGAATCACCACAATCTTTAAAATCCCTATCTACCGCATTCTGAGTGAGATCCGAGGCGAGCCTTTTGTCCGTTGGCTAGCCAAGTTAGGGAGTGCGCAGAGAGGCTTCAATTCAAAATATCGCTGCACCTTCCATGAGGAACGGGGGCACCGAACAGAGGACTGCTTGCCGCTCAAACAACACTTGGAAGAATTGGTGGCGGCCGGGCATCTTGACCAATACATAGATGGGGCTATGAAGGCCGCACCATCAGGACAAACGAAACCAAACGGCTTAGGCGCCATGGACGCGGTGCTGCAAGGTGTAATCAATGTCATCCATGGCATCATTGAACCGGCTAGGGTCTGCGAGCTGAGAGGGATGATCAAGAAGGTCGAGCACATGAGAGAAGTGCTCTCCGTTCAGCCCGCTGTGAAGAAGGGGAAGACCGAGGAGAAAGACGTCCTTACCTTTTCAAGCAAGGATTTGGAAAGGATCCAAATGCCCCACAATGATGCTCTAGTGGTAACTCTTCGTGTCAAAGGCTTTAACATCAAGAGAATCTTGATCGACCAGGGGAGTTCGGTCGAAATTATGTATTATGACGCCTTCAAGCAGATGAAGCTGGAGGACAAGGACTTGGCCCCAGCGACGTCTCCTTTGGTTGGATTCAACTCACAGCCAGAGTGGCCGGTGGAGAAGATCATATTGCCAGTCAAAGCGGGTTCAGTCGTGAAGCAAGTGGAATTCTGGGTGCTCAAGGTCCCATCCACCTACAACTTAATTTTGGGCAGGGGCTGGTTGTACGCCATGCAAGCAGTAGCGTCGACTTACCATCAGGTTTTGCGCTTTCCGACACCAACTGGACAAATAGACGAGGTTTGGGGCGACCAGGTGATGGCGAAACAATGCTTCGTTGCAGTAAATGGCAGCCGAGCAGCCAATGGGTTCATCCAAATGATTAAGGAACCCGAGGGAAAGGAGGTCCTTGAAGACGTAGGTAGAAAGGCCGAGGATTTAGTAGAAGTGTGCATCGACGAGAACGACCCAACTAAGTTCTTCCTCTTGGGATCATCTTTGTCTAGCACCGAGTGGTTAGATTATGTCAACTTCTTGACTTCCAATTTGGAGGCTTTTGTGTGGACACCTTACGATATGCCTGGCGTCGACCCGAGCTTCATTTGCCATCAGTTGAATGTCTTCTCCAATGCGCGGCCAATCATCCAAAGGACACGCCGCTCAACCTTGCACTATGCCGAGGTAGTGGCAGAAGAAATGAAGAACTTGTTGGAAGCTGGGGCCATAGAAGAGGTGCAATACCCTCAGTGGATACCCAACACGGTGGTGGTTCCGAAGAAGAATGGTAAGTGGCGAGTCTGCGTTGACTATAAGACAGTCAACTGTGCTTGCCCAAAGGATAGCTTTCCCCTCCCTCGAATTGACCAGTTGGTGGACTTGACTGCTGGCCATCAGAGGTTTAGCTTCCTGGACGCATATCGCGACTACCACCAGATAGCCATGTACAAACCGGACCGAGAGATCACATCGTTCACTACTCCCAGAGGCTTGTATTGCTATAAAGTCATGCCGTTCAGACTGAAAAACGCTGGAGCAACCTTTCAACGGATGGTGACAAAGATGTTCGCCCCACTGCTGGGTCGCACCATGGAGGCCTACATCGACGACATGGTGGTGAAAAGTAAGGAGAAGTCTCAATACCTCGCCGACCTAGTAGAAATGTTTGCTATACTTAAACGCCATAAGCTTCGTCTGAATGCCTCCAAATGCGCCTTTGGAGTTGGCACCGGGAAGTTTCTGGGTTTTCTGGTCACAAACCGAGGGATTGAAGTCAACCCATCACAGATCAAGGCTATACAAGACCTGGAGCGCCCAAACTCCACGAAGGACGTGCAACATCTTGCAGGGATGGCAGTCGCGCTAAACAGATTTATCAGCCGGTCTTCAGATCGTTGCAGGCCCTTCTTCAAAACTTTGAAGACCAAGTTCTTTTGGGATGACGAATGTGACCGTACACTGGCAGACTTAAAAGTATACCTCTCCTCAGCTCCTATCTTAGTCACACCTCGGCCAGGCGAAGAATTGTATCTCTACTTGGCAGTCTCTGAGCATGCCGTGAGCGCCGTCCTGGTCCGCGCTGAAGGCATCCAGCACCTGCCCGTTTTCTATGTAAGCAAGACTCTGCTCCCGGCCGAGACAAGATATCTTTTGCTGGAAAAATTAGCGCTGGCCCTGATGATGGTGTCGAGAAAGCTGGCACACTATTTTCATGCCCATACCATAGTTGTGCTAACCGAGTTTCCACTAAAGGTGCTCTTTGAAAAGGCAGACTTTACCAGGAGAATCTTGAAATGGGCTGTGGAATTGGGACAGTACGACATCAAGTTCCACTCGCGCACCACAATCAAGGCTCAAGCTCTCTCAGACTTTGTGGCGGAGTTTGCCCCTGGGACACACCCAGTTTGCCCGGTTGATTTGGCTGGTGCGGATTTAGCACAGGCCATGGATCAAGCGATGGAGAGAAGTGTTGGCTCACAAGTGAAAGAAGGGCAAAAGGAGACCGAACTGGAGAAGCTGGGTCACTCATTAGAAGATGGACTCAATGAAGACAAGGAAAGAGACCAGAATGAGCCGATTAGAGACTTGGAACTGAGAAGCTCCCAAAACCTTTCTGATTGCTGGAAGCTGTTCATTGGCGAGATGTGGAAGCTCTTCGTCGATGGGGCATCCAACAGGCACGGGGGCCGGTATTATCGACTTCTCGGACGGCCGATTATCGAAGCGAGCAATTACGCTCGGCTTCCCTGCATCCAACAACGAGCCGGGCTAAAAAGCACATTGAGAATGAAAGCATCGGCCCTTATGGTATTCAGCAATTCCAAGCTGGTGGTCAATCAGGTCTCAGGGGAGTATGAGGCAAGGGATGAGAGAATGGCCAAGTATCAGGCCCTGGTGCACGCAGAGATCAAGAAGTTCGACGCCATAAGAGTGGAATAGATCAACCGCAAAGAAAATAACACGGCTGATGAATTGGCCGGACTCGCTTCTACTCAGACAACTTTCCTTAACCCCTTGATGATAGAATTCTTACCTCGGCCGAGTATTGAGGAATCAGAAGCGACCAAGGTACTCTACACCGACTTGGGTCCTTCTTGGATGGATCCTATCATCATCTTCCTAAAAGATAGGGTTCTACCGGAAGAAAAGAAGGCGGCCAACAAGATCCGGGCCAAGTCAGAGCGGTTTTGGCTCTCCCCGTCCGGAGCCTTGTATAAGAAGTCTTTTACCGGGCTCTATCTAAAGTGTGTCCACCCTGCCAAGGTGGAAGCTTTTCTCTATGAGATCCATGAAGGCATCTGCGGCAGCCATGCTGGGGGCAAATCTTTGGCTTACTGAGCAATCTCTCAAGGTTATTGGTGGCCATACATGCAGGCGGACGCGCAGAAATACGTTCACAGGTGTGAAAAATGTCAGAAGTTTGCTCACCAGATCCACCAGCTAGCTAGAGAATTGCTCCCCCTTACAAGTCCTTGGCCGTTCGCGCTTTGGGGGTTGAATATTGTTGGACCACTCCCAGTAGCACCGGGTAATCGCAAATTCTTCATCAGTGCCACTGACTACTTCACCAAGTGGGTTGAGGCTGAGCCGCTGGCGACCATAAAGGAAAAGGATGTGAAGAAGTTTGTCTGGAAAAATGTTATCACTCTCTTTGGCATACCAAAGGCCCTCATCTCAGATAACGGCACACAATTCGATGGGAAACTCTTTCGCGGATTTTGCGAAGAGCTGAAGATCGAATTCTACAATTCAACGTCGGCCTATCCTCAGTCGAATGGTCAAGCAGAGGCCTCGAACAAGACCATCCTGGACGGGCTGAAGAAGCGACTTGAGAAAGCCAAAGGGCGGTGGGCTGAAGAACTCCCTAATGTCCTCTGGGCGTACCGCACCATGCCAAGACGGTCGACCGGAGAGACTCATGGAAGCCGTTATCCCGCTAGAAATCGGCATGCCAACCATCCAGTTTGAAAGTTTCTAGCTAGATTTGAATAATGAAGCGGTAGCTTTGGAGTTAGACCTTGCCGAGGAAAGGAGGGAGCGGGCACTAATCCACATAGCGGTCTATCAACAAGAACTCTCCAAGAAATACAACAAGGCAGTACACCCCAGGCTGTTCAAGATGGGAGACTGGGTCTTAAGGAAGGTGCTGGGCAACACGGTGATCCCTGGCCGAGGAAAGCTCGGTGCAAATTGGGAGGGGCCATACAAGGTGACTGGCCTCGCGAGAAAAGGGGCATACTATCTAGAAGATTTAGATGGCAAAGCTGTCCCTAGACCGTGGAATGTAGCCAACCTTAAGATCTTTTACTTTTAAGATGTAATTGCTTTTATTACTTAGCTTTCTGCACCTTTAGCCTTTTGGCATTTAATATAAGGATAGCACTACTTTTTGTAATGAAGAATAGCCTTCTTGTTGTTTTGTATTACATCCTTCTGTACAATGACAACGCAAGGATACAAGGCCAATATGGATACCAGGGGCAACCGGGCTGGTTTTCTGTCGCCGGTATAGACGAAGACCACGCAAACAGTTGGTGAATTGTCCAGTGAAATAATTAGTGTATTGCCCAATTCACATAAGGGTTGAGCTGGCTTTTGCTCGCCCAATTGGGATGTTGGCATCATGCACAACTTCAATGAAATATTGGTGCTTTGACCAATCCACATGCCGAGCTGATTTTGCTCGGCAAAATTGAAACGTTGGTGTTTTGTCCAATTGGCAAGAGCCGAGCTGACCTTGCTCGAAGAAAGGAAATGTTGGCGTCCTATCCAACTCAAAGGCCGAGCTGATTTTGCTCAGCCACAACGGAATATTGGTGTTTTGTCCAATACGCAGGCCGAGCTAGTTTTGCTCGGCCAAAATAAAAAGTTGGCGAGTTGTCCAACTTCTTTTACGGCCGAGCTGATTTTTGCCTGCCCAACTTCAGGACTCGGCATGATTGCGCGGCGTAGCCGATCTACCAGTTGTGCTGCATTAAAGTTTGAATCAAGAAATTTTTGCACATGCAAACCGAACAGGAATACAAGATAAATAAGCAAAAAGTTAAAGTTTCATTGATTAAGAAAGTTGCATTACAAAATGAGGGGCCTAGCCCGGTTACATTGAGAAAGAAAAACAAAAAAACAAAGCAAGGGAAATAGGAGGGGGCATTTCAGTCCAACTCTAGGTCGATATCAACGGTTTGCTCGGCGGTCTGGGTAGTTTGCTCGGTCGTGCCCTCCTCGGCTCCATTTCTAGCGCCTTCCAAAACTACCTCTTGCTCGGCCTCCACTTCCTCGGCACTCTGAGTAGCGTCGAGAGAAGTCTGCTCGGCGGGTTATTCGGCCGCCGCTTCCTCTTCGGCTGCCTTTTGGCCTCTTCAATGAGCCTTTTTTGCCCGGCACTCGCGTAGGCCTGCATGTAGACCGGGATATAGGCTGCAGGGGGATTCAAGAACATATCAACGTCTTGACCAAGGCCCACTTTTTCCACGGCTGCTTTCCAACCGCACTGGAAAAAGATGTCCTTGGTCCCTTGGACTTGTCACTCATAAGTCTTCTCGCCTTGCGCGTATCCCCGGTCTTTGGCGTCATCAATAGCCTTGTCATTTTCTGCTTTGTGGGCATCGCGCAGTTTCCTCAGCTCGGCGAGGTACCGGGCCTTCGTTGACTTCACGGCCCGCTGTTTGTCAGCTTCAGCTCGGTCGACTTTTTGGCTTAGGTTGTCTCGCTCAGCCACAACCGCTTCCTGCGCGGCCTTGAGCTTTACTATCTCGGCTGCTTGGGCCTTGTTCTCGGAGATGGCATCACGAAGACTCTGCCGCACGGCGATCATGCGCTCGTGGGTGAGGTAGTTCTTTTGCGCGGCCTGCCAACAAATGAAAGATTGTGAGTATTCAGAAAACCGAGCAAAAACCGAACAATAACTTTGAAAAAAAGAGACTGTCAACTTACCAGCATTATGGATTTTGCCGTCGAGCGAAGCACCTTTACGTCGGAGAGCTGGTCATGTTTTTTCATGTTGGCGAGCAAGATCAACCCCTTGGTCATGTTAAAACCAAACGAGTAATTCTTGTCCACGTGAAGCGAGTCTGCGGTGAAACAACTCTTTCTGACCCTTGTATTTGATTTTTCGGCTGACCGGGGGCACGCAGGCTCTTGGATGGCCCGCTAGTTTGTTGTTTGGTCTGGTCCCCGAGATCGGTCGAAGCTTGCTCGGTGGAGTCCTCATCCACCAGATGTTGATCGGTCAGATCCTTCCTCAGCCGCTTCTTCGACCGGCCAGCTGGTTATTCGTTGGCCAAAGCCAGTACAACACTTTCCTTTTGACCGGCTGGAGTTGAAGATGTTCCCCTAGTTGCCTCCGGTTGTTGGGACTCGCTTTCCTCACCAGTGATCATTGATTTGATAGCCCGAATTTTTGTCATTTCTTGCTTTCGGTGAGGGAACTAGTCTGATCGGTGGAAGATTTGGGTCAGGCTTAAGAGAAGGCTCACAAAGAAAGTCGGTGACCCGGATTTTGCGCGGTGCTTGGTAGTGGTAGGTCGGTTCAAAGCCGAGCAGTTTTGAAGACTCCTTTTCCTCGGCCGGATGATGACAAGACTTTGATAGCTTCTTGATTAGCTCGGTGATAGTCTTCTGCCAAGTGCTTGTAATCTGCAAAAAAGAAGACTAGTGTTAGACCGGCATCGAAATAAACAAATGCAAAAAGAAGATAGTGCGGTTAGCCGAGCTACTCACCAGCACTGCCAAAATCCTTCCTAATGTACCAGCTTGGTATGGGCACCTCAGTGTCCTCGTAATTACCGGACATCCACAGGAAGTCATCGTCGTTGGTCTCTTTGTCCGGATTGCCCTTAATGAGTTTTGCTCGACCCTTCTTTACTTTTAGGTACCAGCAAAACCCACCTTTATTTTTACTAAGGCTATATTGATGGAATATTTCAGCAAGACCGAGGTTGAGACCAAGCCTCCTGTTCAGCTCGGCGACTCCGTTTATTATTTTGTATGTGTTGTTGGAGACTTGGGTTTGACAAAGCCTTGTTTGCCTCAAAAACTCGCAGATCAAGGGCTGGACCGGGAAGCGAAGCCCTCCTTCTGCTATGGACACGACTGTGAAGGGGCACCGTTCTAGGTCACCCCAAGGGGTATCTCCCTTCTTGGCCAGCTCTAAGACTACATCATCTGGAATGTTGTACTCCCCTTAAACTTCGGCTAAGCCAAGGCGAGCTCACCATGAATCGGTACTTCCCCATCTATCTCAGTTTTATTTTGTGGTTTAATTTGTATCTCGGTCAAAAATGTTGGTGTATTTGCTCAAACTTTGAGCTCCACCAGTGATGGTTCTGGACTGGCCTGATAGGTCCTAGTCTGTTCTGCATTGTTAAAAAAAAATAAGCCCAAGGGTTAGCACGGCATAAATTGCACGGCTCATGTTGGAACTTTTAGCTCGGGGGAAGTTTTGGGAGTTTGGTCGGTCTAATCCTATCTCGGCTCGACGGCATGGCTGATTTAGCCTTCCTGGGGTGGTTCTGATTCTATCTTCGGCTCAGTCAAGTCAAGTTTTAGCTTGGTCCAGTCCTATTTACCGATCTAATTAAGTATTCAGCTCGGTTGCGGCCTCGGCGAGAAACCACAAACCAGTTTTTGCTCAGTTGAAGCTCTGCCTACAGATCTAAATGAGCATTTTGCTCAGTTCTACCCAGATTCAAACTGTTCATCCCAGAAATGAGGTTCATTCGTTCATACCAAAGAAGAATGAGGGGTACGAAGGCCTCATCTATTCCTACAGTTTTCATTCGCCCTAGTGTGTACGAGCTCTAAGCAAAGAGAGGGAGCACTAGGGGTTCCCAAAAAAAAAAAATGAAAATGATTGAAGAACGCAAGTACTGAAAATGGGGAACTCGAAGAACTCGAGTATGAGTATATGAGAGAAGGATAGAAGGGCTTACCCAAATCAGACACGAAGCAGGTTACAGCACACGAGCTTTGTTGCAGTCTTCTGAAAGGATGAAGAATGAGCAAAGGGGAAGCACAAAGATGGCAACCTCAGTGGGGACAGCAATGGCAGAGGTGGGGCGTTTGAAGGCTAGGGTTTTGGCTCAATGGAGAGATGAACAGTAAGGGTTGGAGTGACCCTTCGTTTGTGCATAAAAAGGGAGGAAAAACCCAAACGACGGCAGCCGTTTGAATTCTGCAACAGGAGGCGGGAGGTACGCCCAATGGTGTGAAAGCCACGTGGCGAGGGCGTTTGTCGATGGTATCTGACCCTTGACAAGACCACTAAGGCAATGGCCGACCTGATGGGATAGCTCGGCGACAGATTTGACCACATTCATGCTCGGCTTGGTAATGGCACAACTCAGGGACCGGTAGCCCGGTCACAGGGGTAACCCCAATCACGATTAGCTCGGATGGGGTTAAGGGGCAATTGAGAGGGGAGACTTGCACCGGATAGTACGACCGAGCTACGATAACGTGGTCATGGCAAACCACACGGCGCTGAGCTGTTTACCCCATTGACACGACCCCTCGGCCTGTCTTGCACGGCCAAGTAGACTAGCCGACCAGGCGTGATCTAAGGCTTAACCGAGCTGTGAATCAATGGTGTGAAACAATCGAGCTAAGTGTAGCCCGGGCTGGACTGAAGACGGGGCAGGGGCCGGCATGCCTCAAACCGGTTAGCTGAGATGGACAGACTCCGTATAACTTAGAATGAAGATGGAACGGAGGGAGGCCGACACGCCTCACGGCCGGTCAGCCAGAGATGGACCGGTCGAGGGAAGCTTGGTCATGGCAATTAGACCTTCGCCTTTTCCCTTAAAGGGATAGGTCGGTTGTGCTGCTAGTGGTGGCAACTCTCTACAAGGGACAGGCCGGTCATGGTACTCCGGTTAAGTATGCCACCTGGGCCAGTGGCGTGAGGGAGAGGACATCTGCTCCAAGCACGCGTCAATACCGTTGGACAGTTCTGTGTGTACTGGTTGGAGGACTAGGCCTTTACACGCGTAAGGTGGTGAGAGGCGAGCACTGCCACCTGTCCAAGAAAGGACGACAGGGGTAGTGCGCGCACAATCCTGAGGCTGCATGGCCAGCCTAGAAATAGGAGTGGGAAGATGAACATTGCAGGTAAGGAACAAGAAGCAATTTTGCGCCATTTGAAACACACACACACACTCTCTCTCTAACAGCCTCCTTCTTTCTCAAGTAATCTGACTTGATCGTCGGAGGGTCTTTCCGGCCAACCACCACCGGACAACTCACCGTTTCTGTGTTGCCAGGTTAGACGCCGTCACGAGAAGCTTGGAGTCCAAGGAGTATAGAAAGCAGAGGATATTTCGCCCCCGTACATAATTCAAAACAAGAATTTCAATGATTAAACATGGTGATTCTAACATGCATGCACCAAATAACTCCCAAAATAAGTTAGATGCTCAAAATCAAACTCAAATGACAACCTCTACATATATATACACATACAAGTGGAAGTATAGTCAAATCCTCCATCCTTTTCACAACCATATGTAAATTACAGGCAAATGATCCTAACAACTCCATGAATGCATCTTTATAACACAACTTCTTCATGAATTGTGGGTTAGATGCTCACCAAAAGCCCTCAATTACACAAGATCCTTGCCAAACTTGAGCTACTCTAGCAAAATTCTTCACTTCTTCCTTGAATCCATACTCTCTCTCTCTCTCTCTAAAATGGAGTCTCACTCTCACTCTAGAATGTATTCTCAGATTTTTGCACTAAGGGGTAAAAGAAATGAGCTCAAAAGGAGTTTAAGGCCCATATATAAAGCTATGATGTCAAAAATGTATTAATTGGATTATTAAGCTAGCCAAACGCAACTTAACGAATCAGACTGAATCAATTTTTAATAAAATTTGCCAAATGATTCTAAAAACTCCAAATAACACATTGGTGTAGTCAATTTCGGTTTCGGATGCCGATAAGGATTTCAATTTTCATATCAAAGCAGAATTCTAAACAGATATTTCTACAAGTGACAAATAGAAAGCCAAACCTCATGCAATTTACATAATAATCCCGTAATTTATTTTATTCACTTAATTAACATCCGTAATTACTGATTAGTAGCTAATTACGGGTCGGGGTTATTACAATCTCCCTACCTTAGGAAGTTTGGTCCTCCAAACTCAAGTTATCTTAAAGGAAACGATGTTTAACAGAAATATAATTTCAACTCTTTACAAAACAGAACGTAACCATGTACAGAGATTAGGGTTCCTATCAAAACAAAGTCTTATACACACTCAGGTTTTAGTCCAGAATAGATTCAGACACATGTTCATTTCCATATTCTTGTCCAGATCATACACAGATGTCACAATTTTGGCTTAAACATACGTAGTGCATTCATTAGTACTAACAGAGCAGATACAGAATAGATGCAGACATAGCAGATACAGAACAGATATAGACACGTGATGGTTATGAATAACCAATTCCATAAAGGAACCTCCGAATCTGGGAACAGAGAACAGATAAGCTGAGCCCCCATGACGGGGCCTCCGGTACGGGTAACAGAGTGCAGACAGATATAAGTTCCATAAAGGAACCTCCGATACTAGGTAACAGCCAACAGATACCATATAGCACCAAGAGTCACACGAATACATATTAGAGATTGGACAATCATTCAGTACACAGCATATAGCATTTCAGAAAGCAAAACTTATTTCATCACACAGAAAACAAATATAGTGGAACAAGACTTTACTAAGTTATTGATCACCTTACTTATATCAAGTACTAATCGGACAACTTAGACTCACACTGTTTCCATTTTCACAAATAATTTCCCGTTGTCAAGTTACAAAGATTTAATTTATTCAATTTCGTGTCATCCATCCAGTCCTTGTTCAATTTGGTTTTCCATTCGGTAACCCATCATAGTTAGTCCAGGTCATTCTGAAGTTATCAAGAATACAAGGTAATTAAAATGCGTTAACCCCATAGCGATGGCGAAATGAAGTAATCACTTATATACTATTCATCAGCCTCAGTTCCCACAAATTCAATCGTACTACGTGTCAATACAGAAGCAGTCATGTTGATTACATATATTTCCAGGTAGTCAGAGTTTCTAATCAAACCAGCCTGTTGTCAACAAATCCCATCAGTTTTGAAGTACAGTAACACAAAAGCAATCGTTCTCTAGTCAAACCAGTTCATAGTCATAACGGTAATACCGGGTAATTAATCACATGTCATAAATACAGTATTCCCATATTCTCCAAGCATAAGTTACCAAATCCCATAATCCCATTCACATGTTTCCAATCAGTTATAGGCATATGGTATAAAGCTATTCATAATCACGTAGTCTGCTGTTGACGGTTCACATCCTTCCTAAGCGTTCAAGATTCAAATTTTCCTTCGGTTAGTTCTCTTAGCAACACAGCCCTGTCATTCAATCATAAACAATTCACAATCCCCCATAATGTGATCAAATCAGATAGTAGCTCTCAACAAAGTTCTCTTCAGATCAGATCAATGGAAGTTCAACTAGGTCATATCAGGTGAAAGTTCTACCCAGTCATATCAAATAGGGATTCAAAGCGTGAGTCATCAAACAGAAGTTCTCTCAGGTAACCAAAGGTCCCATCAAACTACGGTTCTATCAAGTCAGATCCGGTAAAAGTTCTATAGTTCATACTCCATTCGCATAGGTGCATAATCAATGGTTCCACAGTTGTTCTAAGTTCATCCGTTCTTAAAATCACATCAGAGTCATGGATCAATAGTTCGTGTCAAAGTGTTTCGGGTCATATACAACGTGTTTCTCCCAATAGGTTTATAGGTAAATGCACAGGCATGTAGTTATTCATATCAAGAGGTAAGCATCATAGTCAACATGGCAGCTTCCTGAATAAGTCTTTCATAGGCATACGGTACACAACAGCATATCATATAAAGTTTTTTGGTGGCACACAATAGCAGGTTGTTATGTAGGAGTCCCAAATTGTCGTACAGTCACTAGGGCATAGGTTCACTGGTCTAGTCAAATAGTTTAAATCGATTTTCAACAATCACAGTTTAAAGTTCACCGTTCGGGGTCTTTACTTAGTCACACAATCCCAGAGTCATACTCCCCACGGTTAAGTTATCAAACACCTAACATATCAATCATTCTGAGTAAAGGTATGGTCATATATGTACATGTCCAGAGTTTAATAACATTCATAAGTATAGATAATTGTTAAACATGAGGATTCAAGGTGTCATACATTGAGTTCATATCAGACAGTAGGTTTTCAAAGCGTTCATTAGTCACAGTCTAGCCCCGTCAATTCTTCCAGATTTATAATTCAATATAACATAATTAGTCACTATAAATGTTTTCACTAGTTCCTAAATGGAATAATTTCAGTAAATGAAGTCTTACTTCTTCGGACATCAAGTGGGGAAATTTTCATTGGCTCAAATCGTTTAGTCACTTATTTAATTCAAATCTTAGCGATACTCTAACAATAATTTTCTTTTTAGCAACCTCGGTTGAGTTCTAAATGATTCCAACAAATGGGTTCCGTCTTAATCAAATAACATATAACGTAGCTTGTAACAAAACATGGGATGAATTGAGTTCATCAATCAAAATCTTTCAAAGCCTCTAGGGCTGTTACTAACATCTACATAACACAAGGGATGACATTCTTGACAGAACAGAGGAATAACCGTCCCGGAATCGAAGCACACTCGTTCATGACTATCGGTTGCCGACCCGGAATCGATTAGACAACCCACTCGTACACCACACCGTCGGTGGGGCCATCCGTACACCAGACCGTCGATGGCAAAGAGATATCTCAATAAAGGTGCTACATAAGCTTAACGTCCCCTAGCATAAAAGGACCTTTCAAGAATGTCATCAAAAGAAGCTAATACTTGATACAGAGTTAATGGATCATAACTCAAGCTAGATCAAATTCTCTTCCAAAACAAAGCAAAGCAAAGCCTCATCAAAACATCGTAATATAGGGTTATTAAAACACCACTTACACATAAACTGTTAACTTCAAGCAGTCCTACTTGTACTAAAGTGCTATCCTTAACCAATTAGATTGTTTGAGCTTTCTCTTAGGTTTGGAACAGTCTTCTATTTGATGTCCAACTTCTCACATTTCCAGTATTCTAAACATGGCATATGAAATGCAACAGATAACATGTATTCAACTTGGAATTGAAATACAATGCAGTTAGTATGATACGCCAAGCCTGGTGCATGCAAGACAGATGAATGGATGCAAACATGCGAGCATAAGGATGCTAATTGAAACGTGCCCTAAACTAACCATCATAAGCTGGTAAATAAAAGGGAGAAAGACGTGGGGTTGGAAGGCAAGCATCACACACACGCACACACTTATTACAACATTGCCCTCCTCGGAGGGTCCGAATGAATAGTACACAACCAATTAGCTAATCAAGCTAATTATTACACAACATTAATTAATTAACGAATTAACTAAGTAAGCAAATGAACTAGCATGTAAACTACATATGATGGACCGCCTCAGCTCTGCTTTGAATGATAAAGGATGCATGCATGCTCGAGTCGCCTTGTCGGGAAATCCATCGCGATGCCCCGATTTGCCTCTGTTTGCAACTGGTCCCAGAACACTGTACAAAGCTCCAGAAGGCTGACCGCTTTTTCTTCTTGGTTTCGGTTTCTTTGCAACAGAGCGAGAAAGGGGCATGGCAAAGTATTTTCAACATATGTGTGCATGACCACTCTCCCCATCATTGCACAAGCTCCAGGAAGTGTAGTCATCGATCCTCGTGCCACCAATCACGCATCTCGGTGCATGATGGCCGAGGAGTCGAAGTGTACGACTCAATGTGAAATGAATGCACATGTAAACACCTAAAGCCAACAACTCTATCATGGGTAGTCAAGAGTGTCGGCGACCCGGGAATCGAGGCACGTTTCGTCACTTTGAGTACGAAACATCCCTCGTTTCCCCTGTTCGGACTAACTCCTATCCCGAACACAATGCAACAAATAATATGGCATGGCATATACAAATGCAACAACTAGCATGCAATCCTAAACGAAATGCAACTAAGACATGCAAACATGCAAGGAATGACATGCAAAGGTGCAACTAGCATACGCAATGCTATGAACTACGAATGGCATACTCAATGCACATGACGCTATATAGCATACACAACGCACATATGATGATGGACATACACAAAGGCATAATCAAGGCATATACAATGCGACGATCAAGCATGCCACAACATGGACATGGCATACACAATGCAAGATAGACTTAAACTAAAATAAATGGGCTTCAGCCACACTCAAATTAGTGGCCAAACATGATGAAATGAAGCAACAACACTCATGCAAACATGCCCAAATGCAAGGGACCAAAACTAAGGCACCTTGTGCAACTCTACCAAGGCATGGCAAGCATGTAATATAGCATACAACAACACATCTTCCAGCTCTAAAATGACATACGAAAGGGTCCCGAATCATGCAAACACCTCACACAATGCATGCTAGGTGGTCCAAATACCGAAACTAATGAAGTGGATTACACTAGAGATATGCAAAGCGATGCTCAAATGACCAAACCACCCCCCAAACAGTCCCTACGTAGACCAAAACAGTAGCAAATATGGACTAAAATGGTGGCTCAAAAGGCATGAAAATGAAGCTCATGCAATGGTCCGAAAATGAGGCAAACAAGCACAACTCTCAAATGCACTTAAAGAGTGGAAAACATGGAAACATGGCACAAGTATGAGGTCTGAAATAACAAGCACAATGATGCCAAGACATGCAAACACCTCTATTCAAGCATGCAAGAGGCTACAAAACTCAAGGCTAGGCATGGATATTGAACTACAACCATGCATAGCATGCATCATTCGACCATGAGGCACAAAAACAGAGCTAAGGCAGTCCAAAACATGCACAGGTTAATGCATGGTCAAAAAGTGCTAGAATTAAGGGCCAAAACAACATGCAATACAAGCTAGTGAAGAGGGTTTACACTACAAGTATATTAAGCATTCAAGAGGCCACTAAACCAGCAAAATTCAGAGGTATGACATGCCAAATAAAGCCCAAAAACTCACTGAAACAGGTCTATGCATGTAAGAATGAGATGCTCCTTTGATAGGCCATGAAGAGGGTTGGTCTACACATGCAAGATGGACACCCAATATGACAAAACCACCTTTGGAAAGAGGTTATGCAGGCCTTAAAACTCAATAAAAGGGCCTGAAATGAGGCTAGGAAGCATGCAAGTATAGGCTCTTTTGATATGCTATGAAGAAGGTTATTCTACACATGCAAGAGGGACACCTAATATGGCAAAAAAAGTTTTGGACAGAGCTCATGCAGGTCCTAAAACATGGCTTGGAAGCATGCACACATGGGTTCCCTTGTTAGGCCAAATATGCTAGAAAATAAGACAAGGGGTGAGAGGGCCACCCTTCTTTGATTTTGGCTCTCAAAAACACATAATAACCACTGAAAATCCGCTGGATTTCAATGGTCAAAAGGGCCAACAAAGCTTAACACAAAGGCCCTAATGCATGGCTCAAAACAAGGTGAAATGAAGCATGCAAGGGGGTAGATAACCCCCAACAGAAAAAATGATCTTAAACAAACATGTTAAGGACCTCAAAATAAAACTTTTTTCAGTTTATGAAAAATCCCAAATATGCCTGCAAGTATAGCTAAAAGATGAAGCAAAATAAAGCCTAAAAGAGGGAATAGGGTGTTACCCTTGCAGCTCAGCAACTCCAGTAGCTTCTGGACCAAAAATGTAACTCCTCAACCTCTAAAAAAGGCCTCCAAGAAGCTTAGGTTGATGGTGGAGGGGTTAGGTTAAGAGGTGGTGTGCAAAGGGGCCAAGAACCTTACACTTCTAAGCCTAAAATAGAGAGATACAAAGAGAGATATATGTTTGCCTTAGATAAATTTCTGAATCCTCTACAAGGAAGGGAAGGTCTTCCTTTATAGAGAAAATGGGCCAAAGGTTCTCCTAGAAGCCAAAAACCAAGGGCAAAGATCCTCCATACACGTGTATGGAGGATCCAGTCTGTGCCCTTCAGCTGGCACAGTTGGCAACAACTCATAGAGACAGAACTGAGGGAAGCTGGCCGACCAGTTCAGGTGGTCGGCCGACCACTTGCCCCGGTCGGCCGACCAGGTCAAAAGGGTCAGGTGGTCGGCAGCCTTAAATGGTGGTCTCCCAATGAAATGTAAGCAAGTGGTATGGTAGGAGACCCACAAATGTGGCACAAAAGTAAGGGAGACCAGCTTCCTGACAAGAAAACCGGTTGGCAGGAGAAAAGGTGGTCTCCCACCCTTGTACCACCTCCCAAACAATGAAAATAAGGTCCATGCCAAAAATGAACCATGACGGATGCAAAACGAGGGTTTAGGGGCCAAGACGCCGCCAGTGCCCTAAATGGCCCATTAAGCATCGAAGGTGACGCAACCACGAAGGTGGTCTCTGAGGGCGATGTCCCTCTAGAGAGGAAACAAGGTGTGTGCCAAAACCGAGCAAACGGAGAAAGTTAAGCGGTCTGAACCCAGCGCAGGCCGACGGCTCAAAAATCAAAACGGTCTCCAAATGGGAACAGTGGTCTACGACCACGAAAAGTAGCCTATTGCCACTGAGAGATAGTCTACGAGGCCTCTCCCCCCCTTCGGGAAGAGAAAACAGAACCTGGTTCGCAAACCAAGGCAAAGCACAAAAGAGTCCCGAAGTCCGGAGGCAAGGCTTTCAGTCGAGACTCCGTAACCTCAGAACAAGCACAATATGCGCAATTACCGAGCGCTCAATCGATGACGTCTAAGTCTTAAGGTCGGTCAAAAATGGGGTGTCTATAGTTGCCCCTCTTTGACAGAACTCAGAAGTCATACGTGACGGGAGTGAATGTCAAAGCCCAGAGACGATTCATTTTTGACAAGGCCGAAGACTTAGACAAACAGGCGGGATAAGCAAGAGATGTGCCCGTAGGCAGGGGCAAAATGAAAAACGATATGCACAAAGCTGAACATAACTTATGATCATGCAAAGAAAGCTGTAATGAAGCAAATATACACAATAAATGCAACAGTTTTAAGCAGGCGAACACAAATCTAACTACATTCCATGCAGAAAGGATGTAAGAGAATTATACAATTCTCGCTACGTCTCACGCGGAGATTACAATACCTGTTCGGTTCGTCTGGTCGCGCCAGCTTCAAATAAACCGTACATACAATATCGTGCCTGAAAGAGAAGAGAAACTTAATAGGTACAACATCGTTAGAAACGTGCATAGCAATGCAAGTGAAAAGTGCGTGACAACGCAAGTGAGGGGGGTGCAAGACAATGCAACCTAAGTATGACGCATAACAATGCGATGCACTAACGAGTGCAGGTAAGGTGCGCAAAACAGCGCAATGCAATGCACTTAACATGTGCATATGATGTGCGCAGGATAGCGCGATGCGCAGGATAACGCGATATGAAATGTATGTAAAATGCAATGCAATGCACTGACAGGTGCATATGATGTGCGCGAGATAGCGCGATACGCAAAATAGCCCGATATGAAATGCATGTAAAATGCAATACAATATGCAATTGAATCAATCAAACCACAAGCAGTACAAAACCACACAAATATCATAAAGGGATGGAGATGCGAAATCAAACTATGTCTACCATAGAAAAGGTGCCGACACCCTCGGACCACAATTCCCTCAGTGGAATAGGCGCATACACATGCAGAACTATGTGTTTTGTAGACAGAACACAAAATACAAGTAATTGGGTGGCATGATATAAGTGAGGAATGATCTGCTGAGGAAAGATCGTGATCCTAAATACTGGATGCAACAAACTAAAATACGATGTAGTGGATGCAATGGATGAATAGAATAAAGCACGTAACCAAACCACATTTTGCCTAGGAAAGGCATGGACACAAACAAACCACGTCTAACACAGAAATGGTGCCGTCACCCTCAAACCACAATTCCCTCAGTAGAATAGGCGCGTACACATAATCACATAACCATGTTTTAATGCGAAAAGTATGGGCATATGCCGGGCCAAGCTTAACATGGAAAGGCGCAGGCGATACAATGGATATGCAGTACAGGCATGCAACATATTCTATATGCAATGCCATAGACATACTAAATGATGTAGTAGTTAGGAAGCGAAGGTACCTTACAGGGGCAATTGGCAATGATCTAACTCAGCAATGTCCTACCTCATGTTGATGTGGGAATCTTTCCCTTCTTCTTGGTTGAATCACAGGTACTACTTTTCTCCCTGACTATGGTCGCAGCTTTCCCTATTCTCCAACAGGGTGACAGACTAGGTTGGTTCAGTATCCAGAATTGAGGCGCATACACATGCTATCTCAATCTATGGGGCTGCCATACAGATTTCAAGCCGAGGATATACCCCTGGGTATTTAAACCAGACTTTAGTCTCGAAAATCCCAAACCTTTGCGTTCTAGGCATGAGCCATTCGAACTCTAGTTTCCACTGTCTCAGTTGGTCTCTTAGGAACTCACCGCAAACATAGGCAGGTGGCTATACCAGACCACCGAAAGTCGTTTGGGCACGACAAACACCAAAGGAATTGCACCTTTAAAGGATTTAAGGTCTCCTAGACCAAAGAGTGCACAAGATAGTGTGAATGAAGATGCAGGAATTAAGGTCTCCCAAACTAGAGGATTTAAGGTCTCCTAGACCAGGGAGTGCACAAGACAATGTGAAAAAAAAGAAAAAAAAAGTGAACGCACAAGACAGTGCAAGTGAAAGTGAACGCACAAGATAGTGCGACGCAGAGGGAATGCACAAAACAGTGCTATACGGGTGCACAAGATAGCGCGATGCGTAAGAAAGCGCGAGTGATAAACTGTACAAAATAGTGCAATGCGCAAAATAGCGCGATAAAATGCATGCACCATGCAAGACTTGGCACACAGCTTATGACATAGCATTCCATTCATTTGGCACATAGCTCACAACACAACACTTTGTTTGTTTGGCACAAGACTCATAACACAATATTCTGTTCATTCGGCACGCAGCTCGAAGCACAGCACTCTGTTTATCTGGACACACAGCTCTTTTGGGTACACAGCTCATTCGGGTATATAGCTCATTTTTCGGGCACATGGCTCATTTTGGGCACGCAGCTCATTTCGGGCACGCAGCTCATTTTTTGAGCACATAGCTCATTTCGGGCACGCAACTCATTTCGGGCACACGACTCATTTTTCGAGCACACAGCTCATTTTGGGCACACAGCACATGTTGGGCACACAGTAGATCTTGGACACACAGCTCATCTTGGGGTCACACAGCTCATTTTTCGGGCACACGGCTTGTTTCGGGCACACGGCTCATTTTTCAAGTACACAGCTCATTTGGGGCACACAGCTCATTTCGAGCACACGGCTCATTTTAGGGCACACAGCACATTTTGGGCACACAATTCATCTTGGGGGCACACAGCTCATTTTGAACACACAGTTCATAACACAGCATTCTATTTGCATTTTGAACATACAGCTTAAGCACTTGAATTTCTAAACACGTAGCTCATGCTTTTGGTTGTGAACACGCAGCTCAAACTTTTTGTCGTGAACACGCAGCCCACTTTTTTGAAATCTGAACACACAGCTCAAACATTTTGATGGTGAACACACAACCCACAGTTTTTGAAAGTTGAACACGCAGCCCAAACTCTTGATGGTGAACACATGCCCTACGCTTTTTGAAAGTTGAACACATGTTCCAAACTTTTGATGGTGAACACACTGCCCACAGTTTTTGAAAGTTGAACACACAGCCCAAACTCTTGATGGTGAACACACAGCCTACAGTTTTTGAAAGTTGAACACACAGCCCAAACACTTGATGGTGAACACACAACCCATCTACTCCAATTCTGAACACACAGCTCATATACTTTATGTTGAACACGCAGCTCATCCACTTCAATTCTGAACACACAGTTCATATACTTCATGTTGAACACGCAGCTCACACATTTCAATTCTGAACACACAGCTCATATATTTTCATTTGCACGCAGCTCATTCTTAATTCTGAACACGCAGCTCATAAATTTGCATTTCCGAACACACAGCTCATCCACTTCATTTAGAACACGCAGCTTAAACTTTTCAAATTTCTGAACACTCAGCTCAGACAATTCACCTTTCGAACACGCAACTCAAACTTTTGATTCTGAACACGCAGTTCAAACATTTTCAAATTTCTGAACACGCAGCTCAGACAATTCACTTTTTGAACACACAGCTCAAACTTTTCAAATTTCTGAACACTCAGCTCAGACAATTCACTTTTCGAACACGCAGCTCAAACTTTTTCAAATTTCTGAACACGCAGCTCAAACAATTCACTTTTTGAACACGCAGCTCAAACTTTTCAAATTTCTAAACACGCAGCTCAGACAATTCACCTTTCGAACACGCAGCTCAAACTTTTTCAAATTTCTAAACACCCAGCTCAGACAATTCACTTTTTGAACACGCAGCTCAAACTTTTCAAATTTCTGAACACACAGCTCAGACAATTCACCTTTCGAATACGCAGCTCAAACTTTTGATTCTGAACACACAGCTCATTCATTTCAATTTTGAACACGCAGTTCAAATTGTTGATTCTGAACACACAGCTCATACATTTTCATTTGCACGCAGCTCATTCTTAATTTTGAACACACAGCTCATAAATTTTCATTTCTAAACACGCAGCTCATTCACTTAATTTTGAACACGCAGCTCACACATTTCAATTCTGAACACGCAGCTCATACATTTTCATTTGCACGCAGCTCATTCTTAATTCTGAACACGCAGCTCATAAATTTTCATTTCTGAACACACAGCTCATTCACTTCATTTTGAACACGCAGCTTACACATTTCACTTTGAACACGCAGCTCACACATTTCAATTTTTGAACACGCAGCTGATAACACAACACTGCTCGATCTGAACACACGACTCATAACACAGTATTCTTTTAATTTTGAACACACAGCTCATTCTGAACATACAGGATACGATGACGGAACTTGCAGAAGTTGAAATAAACTCAGATGCCCGACATTTTCCCTTTTTTCTTTTGCTTCGAAGTTTGGAACCTATATAGCTTCAGATAGGTTCTAGTTTAACTGTTCCCACATGACCCGGGTTGAACCCTGCGGTTTTGGAAAGAACAAAATCTTGTTTTGCACAAATGTGGAGAACAGCACGGCATTCTGAGCACAAAACGATTTTTCGAAATTGAGAGCGAGAATAAGTTCTCAACCGGGTATTGAGCCTACGACTGAATACAGCACACCACGACTCAACAACAAAGAGAAAGACAAGGAAAGACAACCTAAACACATCTGTAGACACCCAAAACGACTCAAAACAAGAATCGAGACAACCAAAACGCTTGACACGACACACAGACGTGTTCCAATGGCAAGAGACCTCTCAGTGCACAAGGAACCAGTTTCTTCGGGTATTATTTCCCACCATTTCTTATTTGTGATTCTCACATCACTCGGCCCTTAAGCTCGGTTTTTCTCCCAAAACCTTTTTCTCGCTTTTCCTCTCAGCGCACATCTCTCTATTCTTTAATCTCTTATTTTTCATCCATTTCCAGGGTAGTTGATGGATAAACAGGAAGTTGCAGACTCTTGCCCCTAGCATTCTGCTAGATTCTCATTCTTGTTCACAACAGTGAGTTTCTCCCACAGAGGGGTTGCAATGCGACCAGACGCGCAGCAGATTTGCAACTGACATCGGTTGACGATGCTCATTGGGAGTTTGGACGTGATCGATCTGTCGGGATGAGGAGTGGAACACCTTTGCTCCATTCCAATTGTGGCAGAGACTTGGCTTGATACCTCGCCGTCAGAGGATATGAGAGCTTTCAAATTTCCCTTCGTTAGCTTCCGCTGTGCTCTTCTTGGCGAATAGGGCGCCCTTTCTGGCAAATGCATTAACAACGGGGGAAAGACAGGAAGCCTGACTCAACTGTGCCCCTAGTTCATCATTTTGACCATTTTTTTTTTTCTACTAAAACAATTTTGACCAACATGAGAGTTAGATTAACATACTTGTTCAACTTTTTGATTTGAAATCATGCAAGTCAAGCTATGAGCACTGAAAATATTTCTTTTTGGGTCCAAGAAATGGTCTAGTTTTGAAAAAAAAAAAAAGAATAATTTTCGAGAGAATTTAGTCAACCTCAGTAAAAATTCTCAAAAACTGTTTTTGCAAATGGCCACTGCTCGACCAATACAGAACTTACTCTTGAGATGCACAACCTCAGATTCGAAGGAAAATTGCCCCTCGTCTAAATGGCACCGCATGGTAACGAAAAGTTGCCCCTTGTTTGAATGGCACCACAGCGCACCGTATGGCAACGGAAAGTTGCCCCTTGTTTGAATAGCACCGCAGCGCACTGTAACCAGTTCTCATAGTGACGATCACAACCGAACTTTCAAATACAGAGAAGACAAAGATGACCAGAGCCATTGCATGGACATAGTCGATTTGGAAGTGTTTATGGCTGGACTTCTGAATGAAGTTGCTTACGTATCCCAAATATGGGAATCAAGCCTTACGTAGTTCGGGGTTAAGGTACACTCGGGTATGAACCTCTCCTTTTATGCCCTAACTTTTGCCAAGGCCGCTTTCCGGTTTTCAACCTTATGTAGCTTTGTTTTTCTTTCTTTTCATTTCTTTTCTGAATTTTTTTCTTATTTTTTTTTTATCATCTTTTTTTTTTTTTTTTTCATTCTTTGCATTTTTCTTTTTTTGTTTTTTTCTTTTGCTCTAACTTTTGCCTGGGTTGCCCTTCTAGGTTTTTGGCCCAGCGAGCCTCTCAAGGGTAAAAGTGTAGCTTTGTCCATGTCAAATGGTTTTGAGATCTCGAAGCCAGCTGAATCCCGGAGAGTGGCTGTTGTTCGCTGATGATGTTGGAGTCCATCCAATGGGGACTGAATTTTCCCCTGGTGTTGTGGATAGGAACTTGGCTATCCTTCAGCAATACTTTCTTCTTTCCTCCCTTCTGGGATTTGGCATTCTTGCCAATCTTCGTTGATTTGCGGAATGATCCATCTTCGGCTATTCGAGCGCAACGGACATTTTTGCCCCTAATCCAGGGGTACTTATGATCTAGCTTTGCAAGCTTCTTTTGATGACATTTGATCTTCTTGATCTGACTTTCTTGCCGCTAATTCATGGGCTGCTTCAAATCTGGCCACACAGGCCTTCTTTGATGGTTTGATCATTGAACATTCTGAATTTGAGTTCAAGGTTTGAAAGCAAAAAGGGGTCGAGTCTCAAGGCTGAGAGCGATCCTAAGCTGCACAATCTCAAGAGCGATTCCACACAGGTTTTCGCAGGACCGCGCAAAATATTTTTTGAAATCTTTTAAGAAAGCGACTAATCGCTCGCGCTGAAGACCGTATGAAGCCAATCTGGATGAAGCCAGGATCCTTCCCAGTACTCACATTAACAAGCATGATCTTAATCATTAAGGGCTTAGCACGCCTCTCTTTCTCTCAATTGATCAAATTTTGCAAAACTCAAGGAATTCCTTCCTCTTTGTTTTCAACATATTATTCGAAAAGTTTTGAAAAACTTAGGTCAATGCAATGATTTCAACGCACAGAAGAGCAGGTGAAATGTACTGTCGTTTCATTCTAAACTTGCTGGCACAGCAGGCTCAAAGTAGCAATAAGCACAAAAACATGACAGCCACAGCTGTTTCATTCAGATTTCCTGGTTGCAACTGGCTCCACAGCAGAGACAGACTCAAAAGAAAGCAAAAGGACAATCACAAAACAAAATAATGATATCCGAGGTGACACCTCAGAATCATTCGACTTCTGTACAACAGGACTGACTCGATACAACAAGACATACCTTAATCGAAAAGACTGACTCAAAACAAAGAGATAGACTCGAAACAAAACCACAGAACTGACTCAACACCCAAGTCAGAAAGTACAAAAATTATCATTCGCAAATGCTCAAAATAGTGCGTGCCAAACGCCATATCTGAAATAAACCGAGCGCCGCTTGCAGGTGGACCAACCCCTGATCACATACTTGTATTATCTTCGAAGTCCAACAACTTAGTGGTGACAGACTTTGCCGAGCTAGGTGGGAGGACAACCTCATTGTCAAACAGATCCTACACCTTATGGTGAAGGCGGAAGCAGTTGTCGGTGGTGTGACCGGTCTGTTGATGGTATGCACAGTACTGGGTAGAGTCATGACCAGCTGGAAGACGACTAGGGAGAGGCCGAGGCTCGAGGGGCTTGAGATGCCCTTTTTCAGCAAGGATCTGAAGCGCCTTGGACAAAGGCATGTAGAGGGCATGGAATGCCCTGCAACCTCGGGAGAGATACTACGAGTTTTGTGCATTTTTACTGGATGCACTAGCAAAAGGATTGGCAGGTACAGGCTTGGCTTGCTGATTTTTCCTGGGTGCAGGATTAGGGTTGGAGGGAACGGTTTTGGTATGATGACCCTTATCCCGATTTTCCCTTTGCCTTGAACTGCTCTCGGTTTGAACAGGGAAAATGTCATCTGCAGTCCTAGCCACGACTGCGAGTACTTGTTGCTTATTCAACCCTCCGGCTTTCAGAGCCTCAACAGCCTGCTGGAGTTGTTCATAGGGATCAGTGTCCACCTTCATCTTGTTCTTTCCACTAGCCTTAGCTTGGTGGACGGTTTGGGTTGCTACTACAGTGCGAAGCCCCATTGTCGTCGATATGTTATTGCCGGAGCTTGAGACAGCTTCAAGTTGGCTGAGCTCAATTACAATTCGCCCCAGTAGCGGGGGCTCTTGCGGCATGAAGTTCCCGGCATATGATACAGTTGGGGCCAACATTCCATAGGCAAGATCAGCCATAGATCTTTGAAGGTCGCCAATCATTCCCATCAGCTTAAAGGTGGTGGGCTCACGGGTTTGAAATAACTGGGGTTCCCAGATCGGGCGCGCGACAGGCAACCTGGGTGGGTGTGGCACCTCAACGTCAGCCTCACCCTGCAAGATGATTCCTTGGTTTAATGCGGCTGCCATAACCACAATTTCCTCTAAATTTTGTGCCATTATAAATCCGCTGAGCTGAACGGAGCTGATGTGACCGCTGACTGACGGATCAGATGTCTGTCTTTCTTCAGCGAAGGAGAACACTGGCTATTCTGAACTAAGTCTCTGAACTGAAAGACAAAACAGGCAGCATTTTAGCCCAATTTCATCACCGATATAGGCATAATCAATAACTTTACTTACTATCGATCACTTTGTTCCCAAAATCATCGCCTCAATCAATCGATACCCGCAGATATGGCTGATTCTCAAAACACTGATACTGATGTTCGCAAGCTCGATACCTGCATTTGCAAACCGGTACATGCATTCCTCAGAGAGCGACTCTAAAAGCACATAGCAAGCAAATGAGAGCCAAAACACCCCTATGTTGGGGTAGGGTTATGTAATACCCCTGTTCTGTAATATTTTAATTGGTCCTTAATATGAGTATGATTATGTGTTTAATATGATTTTGTGTGCCATTATGTGGTCTTGGATTTCTATCTGTTCACCATAGGAATATCTGTTTCATTTATCTGCTTTGGAAATTTAATTGGAGGCCTTATCTGCCACAAAACCCGAAATTGATTACGCCATTGTGATTGGCATAATTTTTGGAACCTATGGTGAAATTTAATTGAAAATTGATTCGGGTCAGATTAAATCGATTAAATCGGTGAATTAGAGCCCAATTATCTTATCATATTATATTGACCTTAGTGGGTTTTGTTATGAAGTCACTACACTCTCTATCCTCTCTTTTTCACATCATTTTGGCTGAATTTGGGACTCAAAATAGAGAGAACCAGCTGTAGAGAGAGAGAAGGAGAGAATTGTGTGATTTTTGGCTCAAGCTTGGGAATTTGAAGATTAAGCTCAAGATTTGGCTAGAACTTGAGTGTTTAAGGCTCCTAGGTGAGTAATTAACCCTTGAATCATGGGTTTTTGTTTGCTATTTGTAAATTCAGAGTTAAATAAGAATAAAGAACATGAATTTAATTAAGTATGATGAAATTGAATTGGTTTTGTTGAATTGAAGGCTAAATTGTGCACGCATATAAGAAATTGTCTTAAATTTGCATGTTTGAGCTTGAAATACATGATTCATGTAGAGTTTTGGTTAAAGCTCATGATGTAATCACCAATTGTATTATCTAAGTTGAGAATCACCACATGCATGTACAAATTATAAGGTTGAATGCATGACATTGTTATGTTGGTAATGAGTTTGGTGGAAAATGAGCCATGCATGTGTTTGATTCATGAGATTAAGCTCCATGTTGATGTATTCTAGTGTTAGTACCATGTTAGTACAAATATATGTGAGATTGGAGCCATTGTACGCAAGGAAAATTGGTTGAAAGTCGATTTGGAGCTCAAGAACTCAATCTGGGAAACCCAGAATTTTGATGTCCGCTCGAGCGAGGAAAGTGCCGCTCGAGCAGGAAATACGTGCTCCCAGTACTTTTTGCAGACTTGGTGTCTGCTCGAGCGGGGTATTTCACGCTCGAGCGGGGGAGCTTTGTAGACATGCCTTCCGCTCGAGCGTTATATTTAACGCTCGAGCGTATTTTTCATGTAACCAGTACTTTTGCAAGCCTTAAGGGTCCACTCGAGCGGGGTATTTCACGCTCGAGCGGGGACCCTGTTTTCTGAAATTTTGAAAATGCATTTTGTGTTCTGTTTTTCCGTTCCTTTTCGCTTCTAAGCACTCTTAGGCATACATTGAGCATTGTAATTGAGTTAAGGAAATAAGAATGAAGCCTAAAGAGGAATATGTGAATTAAAGAACGGATTGAATTATTTGTGACCCATATGTGTTATGTGATATGTAGGGTCAAGCTCCAGGGCAATTCA
This sequence comes from Camellia lanceoleosa, assembly GCA_025200525.1. Lineage (NCBI taxonomy): Eukaryota > Viridiplantae > Streptophyta > Magnoliopsida > Ericales > Theaceae > Camellia > Camellia lanceoleosa. The sequence goes on along the minus strand of CM045769.1, from coordinate 160,904,025 downwards.
ACCAACCGATCACTGTGAGTAATATCTGACATATGTTAGTGTCCAATGGCTACTTCTATGTAAGTTTTGTAAAGTTCATTAATTTGAATGGTGGATACGGTTTGATATGAAAGGCCTATGAGCCAGTTTGATATAAATGAATGGACCGAAGGTCGTTTTGATATAAATGAATGGACCGAAGGTCGTTTTGGCATAAATGAATGGATCGAAGGTCGTTTCGACACAAATGAATGGACCGAAGGTCGTTTGACATAAATGAATGGACCGAAGGTCGTTTTGGCATAAATGAATGGACCGAAGGTCATTTCGACATAAATGAATGGACCGAAGGTCGTTTGGCATAAATGAATGGACCGAAGGTCATTTTGACATAAACGAATGGACCGAAGGTCGTTTTGACATGAATAAATGGACCGAAGGTCGTTTCGACATGACTGAATGGGCCAAAGGCCGTTTTGACATGAATGAATAGGCCAGAGGCCGTTCTGTCATGAACGAAAGTCTGAATGGGCCAAAGGCCAGTCTGTCACTTGAGTAGGGCAAAGGCCAATTTGACACGAATGATAGTTTGACATAAATAATAGTTTGACACGAATGATAGTTTGATATAAGTAATAGTTTGACACGAATAACAGTTCGATCTGAATAATAGAATGAATGGGCCAGAGGCCGTTTTGACATGAACGAAAGTTTGAATAGGCCAAGGGCCAGTTTGTTATGGAAAGATAAATGGGCCAAAGACCAGTATGTTTGGAACCACAGTCACTTGACTTAAATTGTATATATATGTTATATAGAAATATGAATTAGGTCTAAGGCCGTTCGGAATATGTTGTTCTACATATTGTTGTATCTTCTTATTTGATATTATTCACTAGGCTTTCGTTCACGCTCATTCATGTGTTTGTAGGTGAGCTAAGAGAGGTCCAGACCCAGCCCCAGTGAAGCCATTGTGGAACAACCAAGTTTTTGAGAATCAGCCCCTACGTCTCACGCACGAGACTCATCTTCGCCTTTTGTTTGGTATTTATATTTTGTCATGTTGGCGAGGACTCTGTATCTGTTGTGTACAGTTTTGACGGGGTGACTTAGACTAATGATCCTGTCTGTACAGAACCTTTTGTTAATTATTTTCTGATGTGAGTTGTTAACGTATTTGTGTCTGGAATGTTATGACGTGCATGTAAACACAGCTCTATGGACAAAGTTTTAAATTGCTTCCGTTTGGCCCCCATTAACTCTATTAAAATACGTTTGGTTTGGTTTGAGGCCGTAGATAATCTCATGATTACTGGCTAGTTATGTCCTTAACCCATGGGGGCGGGTTCAGGTTGTGATAGAGTGGTATCAGAGCACGAGTTAATAACTCACACATTTGTCCAAAAGAGCAATAAGTGTCTAGAAAAGATCTAGGATGCATTAATGTGATAAATATGAATATGAAGGCATCAAGAATATGCTTAAGTGCTTCAATATGAACAGTTATGTGCTATAAATCTGTGGATTACCATTTGAATATGTATGCTTTCTGGAATATGCATACTTGTGAATCTTTTGTATAAAGTATAATGCAAGTTTAATTAGATGGTAAGTAATAACTCTGTAAAGCATGTTCGACTTTAATTATTTTCTGATGATATGAAATGACAAGTTCCCTGAAATGTTATGTTTTGTATGAATGGATGATTGTCCAAATTTTCTTTGAACGTAATTGTGGTATCCTTAGCAGAGGCCCTCGCCCAATAGATATAATACTGTGGCTTATGGTCATGAGGCCCTAGTCCTGGGGAAATAATACTGTGGTACAGGCCCTCGCTCGGGGGAAACAATACCGTGGCCTATGTATGTGATATGTCACCTGGTATCAGAGGTTTCATTACGAAACTTAATATGCTTGACCAACATGATATGTTATGCTAAAGGAAGTACCCCTCATGATTTGAATTTGAGATATGAACTGTTATGCTAACGGGTACAACAAGTTTGTTTTGCTATAATGCACATACATGAACATATGAACCATGAAAAGTTGCTTATGTGCATTCGACTTTGCCAATGGGTGCCTATGTGAAATATGAACATGATTTGAGTATATAATTACTTAGTAAATGTTCAGCATGCGATATCTAATAAGTATGCAATCATCTGTTACCTATGTGATTAATTATATTGGGACGGTGCATAAAATGAGAATATAACAATGTGTCTATGTGCGAATGTACCCACGTGTATCTGTGTTTATTTTTGGTATTTGGCACCCCAGTATTTGGCAAGGCTCAATAAGAGATTGTGTAAAGTATGGATGAAGTAAGAGCATACGGATTAGAAGGCTCTTCCACAGCCCGACTTGATAGTCTGGAAAGAATAGTACAAGAAATGGCAGAGATCTTACGAGAACAGCGTCAGTTGCCACTACGGCAAGAACCTTTGCTACCACCAATGTAAGAAACACCGAAGAGTTTGTTATCAGATTTTCTGGGGCTCGTTATAGATATGGTAGAATGGACCATATAGTAAGGGGCTGTCCCCGAACTGAACAAATGTGAACAAATCTTCTGCCTCAGTTGAATTCGTACCAATGGTAGGAATTGCTAATCGAGATAGAGTAATTGCACTCGTCCCAGAAAGCTCTCAAAATACTGCAACCGTTATCCTAGGTATCTATACTGTTTATAAATGAATGCCTATGTGTTAATTGGTTCTGAATTAGTACATGAGTACATCTTTGCTTGGGATATTATTTGATTCGGACCGGCATATTCCTTCATATCTGTTGCATGTGTATCTAGATTGGTTGACCCACAAGATCAAGACCGTATTCATTGAATGTATATGCTCCATTGGGGAAGGTTGTGAAATACGTTTTGGGATATTGATTGACTCTGCACATGCACATGTATATCTAAACCTATGCTCAGAGTGATTTGTTATATTACTGCCTTCAATGGCAGCACGCCAAATAATAAACTCTACGAGTTGTGAGATCATGCATTTTGATCGGTAGAAAGTTGACTGGACTATGTGATTATACTGAGTTCGACTCGTAAACCTATGCTTTTCTGACTGATTTAGAACTTTTGCATAACGGACCCTATCTTATGTACAACCGAGGAACTTGTTTAATGTGTTACTGTGCACCATGTACTTGCATATAAGACTTATTTGGGAACTGCTATGCTGATTATGATACGTACCTCCTGATATGAACAATTGCACGCATGTGCAACTACACCTAAACTTATGTGGACAATGCCATATTATATGACTTGAAATACTTTGATATGAACAATTGTGATAAATGACTTTGATGTGACTTTGAAAACTGATGAACTTAGGACAGGACAGTCGTGGAACCACCAACCGTGTACCTAAGTAAATGAAGTATGCCTTACAGAACCAAATGTACCCTATTTGAGAAAACTTTTATCTGATTCGATCCAATATAACCTTTGTCTGATTTGGCCTGATAAAACCCTCATTTGATATAACTTGATGGGACCTCTGTTTGATTTACTTTGACAAGATCTTTACTTGGATTGATTTGATAAGACCTCTTGTGGGCTATCAACAGATTGATCTAACCATGAACACCATTGAGAACCAACCTTCAACTATTGAGGACATATGTGTTATAAATGAACTGAATTGTGCAAATCTAGTGATTGGGTGTCTTAAGGAACAATACTGGTGTGTTGTCATATTCTTACTTGTTTGACGCTATGGAAACCGATGTCAACAGATTGATTTGATTGAAAACAGTACTGAATATTTGTCCTCGACTAATCAGAATATGTTTCATGTGTTTGTTTCGGTGTTATCGGATTTTGGGAAATCAGGTTAAAGTAAATGATATTATGTTGTTTTGATGACATTCTTGGGGCGTTCCTTTGTGCTAGGGGACATTAAGCCTATGTAGCACCTTTGTTGAGATATCTCTTTTGCCATCGACGGTCTTGTACGGGTGGGTTTGTCTAATCGATCTCGGGCCGACCACCAACGGTCGTGAACGGGTGTGCTTTGGTCCCGAGGCGATTATTTGTTTGCTTTGTCCCAAATGTCATCTCTTGAGATCATGTAGATGTTATTAACATCCAAAGAAGCTTTGAAAAAAAAACCTGATTATCCGAAGTGTGTGGATTCAGTACGCCTTGTGTAAATAACTGCTCAGTGCCATTATATTCTGCAATTGGAGCTCTGAGGATGTGTAAATTGTGTTTAACGTGTGTTTGACTGTTTTTAATACTACCTTTGACGCCGTGGGGATTAATATGGGAATTGCCTTATGCTTTCGACAACTATCAGATAATATGGAGAGACTTGATGGAACGGGGAATTTGTATCTGGATCCACTTTGTGTTCCTGAAAACTTTTGATTGACCTTGGATGACTGTGATGAGTTACTAAACTAAGTACTGAATTGAGTTGTAAATTGCGGGACTATTGAAGAACGAATTGAACTTCTGTGACAAGGAAATGAACCGAACTTCCGGGGTAAAGTTAGTTAGCATTAGAAATAAATATGTTGGCGACCTATTGTGAAGAAGAAATTGTTGAATTAGTGCCTAAATGTTTTCGGTGCCAACAAGGCAAAGTTGAATAACAGATATTGGCAGAACTACTGCAATCTCTACCTCTATTTCGAAATGGAAATAGAAATATGTGACTACAAATTTCGTTGTGGGGCTGCCTTAGACGCCCAAGTATAAGTCCCGTTTGGGTTATTGTGTACATAATTACTAAGTTTGCTCATTTCCTTCCTGTGAAATTTTTGTATGATGCTTATAGACTGGCAACTGTTTACGTCAATAAGATTGCTCGTTTGCATAGGATCCTAGTGTCTACTGTTTAGACAGGAATCCTAAAATGTGTCTGAATTTTGACAAGCCTTCAAGAGGCAATGGGAACTGAATTGTGATTCGGCATTGCTTGCCATCCGAAAATCGAAATGTAACTAGAAAGAACTTTTGGGAGAAATGCTCCAAATACGTGCAGTAGATTTTTCAGGGAATTTGGGAGATCTATCCATTATTGGAAGACTTTGCTTACAACCATAGCCTACACTCTAGTTTTGGTGTGACACCATACAAGTCTTATATGGAGAAAAAGTTGAGTCTTTGACTGATTGAGAACAGAGTGTTGCTTGATTTTGAAACTAAGCAGATAACTATCAAAATGATTGGAACCATTGAATAAGAAGGTATTCCGAAGTGTTTTTGGCTAAAGGTAAGTTAAGTTCGGAGGACCAAACTTCCTAAAGGGGGGAAGACTGTAATACTCCTGTTCCGTAATATTTTAATTGGTCCTTAATATGAGTATGATTATGTGTTTAATATGGTTTTGTGTGCTATTATGTGGTCTTGGATTTCTATCTGTTCACCGTAGGAATATCTGTTTGAATTTATCTGCTTTGGAAATTTAATTGGAGGCCTTATTGGCCAGTAACTAAATTGATTACGCCATTGTGATTGGCATAATTTTTGGAACCTATGGTGAAATTTAATTGAAAATTGATTCGGGTTAGATTAAATCGATTAAATCGGTGAATTAGAGCCCAATTATCTTATCAATATTATATTGGCCTTAGTGGGTTTTGTTATGAAGTCACTACACTCTCTATCCTCTATTTTTCACTTCATTTTGGCTGAATTTGGGAATCAAAATAAAGAGAACTGGCTGTAGAGAGAGAGAAGGGGAGAATTGTGTGATTTTTGGCTCAAGCTTGGGAATTTGAAGATTAAGCTCAAGATTTGGCTAGAACTTGAGTGTTTAAGGCTCCTAGGTGAGTAATTAACCCTTGAATCATGGGTTTTTGTTTGCTATTTGTAAATTCAGAGTTAAATAAGAATAAAGAACATGAATTTAATTAAGTATGATGAAATTGAATTGGTTTTGTTGAATTGAAGGCTAAATTGTGCACGCATATAAGAAATTGTCTTAAATTTGCATGTTTGAGCTTGAAATACATGATTCATGTAGAGTTTTGGTTAAAGCTCATGATGTAATCACCAATTGTATTATCTAAGTTGAGAATCACCACATGCATGTACAAATTATAAGGTTGAATGCATGACATTGTTATGTTGGTAATGAGTTTGGTGGAAAATGAGCCATGCATGTGTTTGATTCATGAGATTAAGCTCCATGTTGATGTATTCTAGTGTTAGTACCATGTTAGTACAAATATATGTGAGATTGGAGCCATTGTATGCAAGGAAAATTGGTTGAAAGTCGATTTGGAGCTCAAGAACTCAATTTGGGAAACCCAGAATTTTGATGTCCGCTCGAGCGAGGAAAGTACCGCTCGAGCGGAAAATACGTGCTCCCAGTACTTTTTGCAGACTTGGTGTCTGCTCGAGCGGGGTATTTCACACTCGAGCGGGGGAGCTTTGTAGACAGGCCTTCCGCTCGAGCGTTATATTTAACGCTCGAGCGTATTTTTCATGTAACCAAGATTTTTAGAAGTTAAGGGTCCACTCGAGCGGGGTATTTCACGCCGAAAGGACCCTGTTTTCTGAAATTTTGAAAATGCATTTTGTGTTCTGTTTTTCCGTTCCTTTTCGCTTCTAAGCACTCTTAGGCATACATTGAGCATTGTAATTGAGTTAAGGAAATAAGAATGAAGCCTAAAGAGGAATATGTGAATTAAAGAATGGATTGAATTATTTGTGACCCATATGTGTTATGTGATATGTAGGGTCAAGCTCCAGGGCAATTCAACCAACCGATCACTGTGAGTAATATCTGACATATGTTAGTGTCCAATGGCTACTTCTATGTAAGTTTTGTAAAGTTCATTAATTTGAATGGTGGACACGGTTTGATATGAAAGGCCTATGAGCCAGTTTGATATAAATGAATGGACCGAAGGTCGTTTTGACATAAATGAATGGACCGAAGGTCGTTTTGGCATAAATGAATGGATCGAAGGTCGTTTCGACACAAATGAATGGACTGAAGGTCGTTTGACATAAATGAATTGGCCGAAGGTCGTTTTGGCATAAATGAATGGACCGAAGGTCGTTTTGGCATAAATGAATGGACCGAAGGTCGTTTGGCATAAATAAATGGACCGAAGGTCGTTTTGACATAAACGAATGGACCGAAGGTCGTTTTGACATGAATAAATGGACCGAAGGTCGTTTCGACATGACTGAGTGGGCCGAAGGCCGTTTTGACACAAATGAATGGGCCAAAGGCCGTTTTGACATGAATGAATGGGCCAGAGGCCGTTCTGTCATGAACGAAAGTCTGAATGGGCCAAAGGCCAGTCTGTCACTTGAGTGGGCCAAAGGCCAGTTTGACACGAATGATAGTTTGACATAAATAATAGTTTGACACGAATGATAGTTTGATATAAGTAATAGTTTGACACGAATAACAGTTCGATCTGAATAATAGAATGAATGGGCCAGAGGCCGTTTTGACATGAACGAAAGTTTGAATAGGCCAAGGGCCAGTTTGTTATGGAAAGATAAATGGGCCAAAGACCAGTATGTTTGGAACCACAGTCACTTGACTTAAATTGTATATATATGTTATATAGAAATATGAATTAGGCCTAAGGTCGTTCGGAATATGTTATTCTACATATTGTTGTATCTTCTTATTTGATATTATTCACTAGGCTTTCGTTCACGCTCATTCATGTGTTTGTAGGTGAGCTAAGAGAGGTCCGCACTCAAATGAAGCCATTGTGGAACAACCAAGTTTTTGAGAATCAGCCCCTACGTCTCACGCACGAGACTCATCTTCGCCTTTTGTTTGGTATTTATATTTTGTCATGTTGGCGAGGACTCTGTATCTGTTGTGTACAGTTTTGATGGGGTGACTTAGACTAATGATCCTGTCTGTACAGAACCTTTTGTTAATTATTTTCTGATGTGAGTTGTTAACGTATTTGTATCTGGAATGTTATGACGTGCATGTAAGCACAGCTCTATGGACAAAGTTTTAAATTGCTTCCGTTTGGCCCCCATTAACTCTGTTAAAATACGTTTGGTTTGGTTTGAGGCCGTAGGTAATCTCATGATTACTGGCCGGTTACGTCCTTAACCCATGGGGGCAGGTTCGGGTCGTGACAGTTTCCCTGTCCTATTTTGTCAGGAGCTAGGATTTCACTACACACGCAGTGGTTTCAAACAACCTATAATCGGGTAAGCAACCTATCCTAGCTTGGAATGGTCACTATGGATTCCGAATATGCACTAGGTCGAATGGTCAAAAAGGGTGCCCCGGAAAAAATCGGGGTTTGTGTTCCCATCGTGGCAGAGCACAGAATCGGTCAACCTTTATGGCACGACCTCCCAAGAAACCGCTCAGAATAGCAGATGGCAAACACGGTGTCCTAGGCGCACCAATGCAAATGCAATGCAAAGAAACACATAAGTGTAATCAAAACAAGATATCATGAGTTCGAGTCAAGTTCTCTAAATCCCTAGCAGAGTCGCCAAAAACTGTAGACGTCCCCGAACGTCCCGGGAGGAAATCCTGTTTTGTTCATCGGGACTTACTACAGTGCGGACTCAAATGTCACGGTTCTGAATTTAATCCTGCAAAGTGCAATGCGAGACCGATAAATCACCAAAGAGTCCAAATCCGGCAAATCATTTTGAAAAACAGATTTTTGAAAGAAGTGCCAAACATGGACTGCTTTGCCAGATACAGAGTCACCACCTAAATATTTTATTTTAGGGGAATTTAGGAAACCCTGACTCGTGCTTAAGGCCACATGTCCGTCATCACCAAAGTTAACTCAGCTCGGGAACTTGGGTACGATTGGGGAAGGTCATTTCATGAGCACCCTCACTCGCTCGATCAAAGATCGGCCACTACTAAGCATGATATCGTGTTTTTGAAAACACATGTGCTCTTATTCCGGTTATTAACCTAGAATTACTATGTGATGTGCACAGCATACAAGTATAAACTGGGTCGCCTGAATTGGAACAAAACATCTCATGTTCGTTTTGAAAAACAGTTTGAAGGTGCTACTCGCAAGTAGGCTAAGACGTAGATTTTGCCACCCTCAAGTGGGCTTAGAAAACATGATTTTGCCACTCTCAAGTGGGCTTAAAACTCTTATTTAATGCATTGTTCCAATTCAAATAACCCAACCTCCACCCACAGGCATTGAAATTTATATCACATAAGCAAATAGCCGCATGGTAAGCATGCTATCATGGCAGTCACTCACACGCATGCAAGGATGCTAAAGCATAAACACTCACCGAGTACTCCAAGCCAAAATAGAAACTAGTTAGCAATCAATGCATGATCCTAGTTCATGTTAAGATGGCTAATGCAACACATGCAAAATGCAACTAAGATAGGCTCGGCTATTTTAAACATAGCATATGAAATGCAACAGATAACATGTATTCAACTTGGAATTGAAATACAATGCAGTTAGTATGATGCGGCAAGCCCGGTGCATGCAAGACAGATGAATGGATGCAAACATGCAAGCATAAGGATGCTAATTGAAACGTGCCCTAAACTAACCATCATAAGCTGGTAAATAAAAGGGAGAAAGACGTGGGGTTAGAAGGCATGCATCACACACACACACACTTATTATAACATTGCCCTCCTCGGAGGGTCCGAATGAATAGTACACAACCAACTAGCTAATCAAGCTAATTATTACACAACATTAATTAATTAACGAATTAACTAAGTAAGCAAATGAACTAGCATGCAAACTACATATGATGGACCGCCTCCGCTCTGCTTTGAATGATAAGGGATGCATGCATACTCGAGTCGCCTCGTCGGGAAATCCATCGCGATGCCCCGATTTGCCTCTGTTTGCAACTGGTCCCAGAACACTGTACAAAGCTCCAGAAGGTCACGACCGCTTTTGTCAGCTGGTTTCCGGTTTGCTGCAACAGAGAGCGAGAAAGGGGCATGGCAAAGTATTTTCAACATATGTGTGCATGACCACTCTCTCCATCATTGCACAAGCTCCAAGGACTGTAGTCATCGATCCTCGTGCCACCAATCACGCATCTCGGTGCATGATGGCCGAGGAGTCGAAGTGCACGACTCAATGTGAAATGAATGCACATGTAAACACCTAAAGCCAACAACTCTATCATGGGTAGTCAAGAGTGTCGGCGACCCGGGAATCGAGGCACGTTTTGTCACTTTGAGTACGAAACATCCCTCGTTTCCCGTGTTCGAACTAACTCCTATCCCGAACACAATGCAAGAAATAATATGGCATGACATATACAAATGCAACAACTAGCATGCAATCCTAAACGAAATGCAACTAAGACATGCAAACATGCAAGGAATGACATGCAAAGGTGTAACTAGCATACACAATGCTATGAACTACGAATGGCATACTCAATGCACATGACGCTATATAGCATACACAACGCACATATGATGATGGACATACACAAAGGCATAATCAAGGCATACACAATGCAAGATGGATTTAAACTAAAATGAATGGGCCTCAGCCACATTCAAATTAGTGGCCAAACATGATGAAATGAAGCAATAACACTCATGCAAACATGCCCAAATGCAAGGGACCAAAACTAAGGCACCAAGTGCAACTCTACCAAGGCATGGCAAGCATGTAATATAGCATATAACAACACATCTTCCAACTTTGAAATGGCATACGAAAGGGTCCCAAATCATGCAAACACCTCACACAATGCATGCTAGGTGGCCCAAATACCGAAACTAGTGAAGTGGATTACACTAGAGGTATGCAAAGCGATGCTCAAATGACCAAACCACCCCTAAAAAGTCCCTATGCAAACCAAAAAAGTAGCAAATATGGACTAAAATGGTGGCTTAAAAGGCATGGAAATGAAGCTCATGCAATGGTCCGAAAATGAGGCAAATAAGCACAACTCTCAAATGCACTTAAGCAGTGGAAAACATGGGAACATGGCACAAGTATGAGGTCTGAAATAACACACAAAATGATGCCAAGACATGCAAACACCTCTATTCAAGCATGCAAGAGGCTACAAAACTCAAGGCTAGGCATGGATATTGAACTACAACCATGCATAGCATGCATCATTCGACCATGAGGCACAAAAACAGAGCTAAGGCAGTCCAAAACATGCACAAAATCAGGTTAATGCATGGTCAAAAAGTGCTAGAATCAAGGGCCAAAACAACATGCAATACAAGCTAGTGAAGAGGGTTTACACTACAAGTATATTAAGCATTCAAGAGGCCACTAAACTAGCCAAATTCAGAGGTATGACATGCCAAATAAAGCCCAAAAACTCACTGAAACATGGTCTATGCATGTAAGAATGAGATGCTCCTTTGATAGGCCATGAAGAGGGTTGGTCTACACATGCAAGATGGACACCCAATATGACAAAACCACCTCTGGAAAGAGGTTATACAGGCCCTAAAACTCACTGAAAAGGGCCTGAAATGAGGCTAGGAAGTATGCAAGTATAGGCTTCTTTGATATGCTATGAAGAAAGTTATTCTACACATGCAAGAGGGACACCTAATATGGCAAAAAAAGGTCCGGACAGAGCTCATGCAGGTTTACTCACCAAAAATGGCCTAAAACATGGCTTGGAAGCATGCACACATGGGTTCCCTTGTTAGGCCAAATATGCTAGAAAATAAGACAAGGGGTGAGAGTGCCACCCTTCTTTGATTTTGGCTCTCAAAAACACATAATAACCACTGAAAATCCGCTGGATTTCAGTGGTCAAAAGGGCCAACAAAGCTTAACACAAAGGCCCTAATGCATGGCTCAAAACAAGGTTAAATGAAGCATGCAAGGGGGTAGATGACCCCCAACAGAAAAATGATCTTAAACAAACATGTTAAGGACCTCAAAATAAGACTTTTTTCAGTTTATGAAAAATCCCAAATATGCTTGCAAGTATAGCTAAAACATGAAGCAAAATAAAGCCTAAAAGAGGAAATAGGGTGTTACCCTTGTAGCTTAGCAACTCCAGCAGCTTCTGGACCAAAAATGTTACTCCTCAACCTCTAAAAAAGGCCTCCAAGAAGCTTAGGTTGATGGTGGAGGGGTTAGGTTAAGAGGTGGTGTGCAAAGGGGCCAAGAACCTTACATTTCTAAGCCTAAAATAGAGAGATACAAAGAGAGATATATGTTTGCCTTAGACAAATTTCTGAATCCTCTACAAGGAAGGGGAGGCCTTCCTTTATAGAGAAAATGAGCCAAAGCTTCTCTTAGAAGCCAAAAACCAAGGGTAAAGATCCTCCATACACGTGTATGGAGGATCCAGTCTGTGCCCTTCAGCTGGCAACAACTCACAGAGACAGAACTGAGGGAAGCTGGCCGACCAGTTCAGGTGGTCGGCCGACCACTTGCCCTGGTCGGCCGACCAGGTCAAAAGGGTCAGGTGGTCGGCAGCCTTAAATGGTGGTCTCCTAATGAAATGCAAGCAAGTGGTATAGTGGGTGACCCACAAATGTGGCTCAAAAGTAAGGGAGCCCAGCTTCCTGACAAGAAAATCGGCCGGCGGGAGAAAAGGTGGTCTCCCATCCTTGTAGCACCTTCCAAACAAAGAAAATAGGGTACATGCCAAAAATGAACCAAGGCAGATGCAAAACGAGGGTTCGGGGGCCAAAACGCGCAGCCGGGTGCCCCAAAATCTAACTATTAAGCATCGAAGCTGGCGTGCGACCACGAAGGTGGTCTCCCGGGCCACAGTGTCCCTCTAGAGAGAGGAAACAAGGTGTGTGCCAAAAATTGAAGCAAACGGAGAAAGTTAAGTGGTCCCGAACCGAAGCGCACGGCCGACGGCTCCGAAAACCAGAAACTGGTCTCCAAAAGGAAACAGTGGTCTACGACCACGAAAAGTAGCCTACGGCCACTGAGAGATAGTCTATGAGACCTCTCCCTTCCTTCAGGAAGAGAAAACAGAACCTGATTCGCAAACCGAGGTAAAGCACAAAAGAGTCCCGAAGTCCGGAGGTAAGGCTTTCAGCCGAGACTTCGTAACCTCAGAACGAGCACAATATGCGCAATCACCGAGCGTTCAATCGATGACGTCTGAGTCTTAAGGTCGGTCGAAAATGGGGTGTCTACACCGATGATTCTTGCGAAATGTGACATACTAGGGTAACTTATTTCTCTTACAACTTTGCCTAGAATTACTCGTCTTTCTTCCCACAAAATTCTTAGTTTTCTTCTTTGATTCACTTTTCACTTCCACACTTAACTCTCCTCTTTTGACCTTACCATGTAGGGTAGGATTCACAACTTCCACCACGTTCTCTAGTACCTCTTCTACTTTACCTAATCACTTTGATTAAGACTCAATTTCCATTCCATTCATACTTTCTCACCATCTTCTCTTGATGACGGAAGGGAAGGGTTAAATACAAGAAAATGGTTGACAACACTTGGGTTAATTAATTGACTTAAGTTATAGCACAAAGCACATATCAAGCACAAGTAGACATACACACATAGACATATAAGGACACTGGTAAGATGACCTATCCATTCCCAAGGAATTTACCAAGAATTTTCGATTCGAAGCTACACTGGCCAAACATGATTCCAATCGGACTTTCGAGGTCATTCGGCAAAGGCATGAGACTCTACGGTTTGACATACCACATAATAGGTTCCCACCAAAATGTACTATCTTACATATCAAATGGTTTTTCCTGTCCTCAATTACCAAATATTCTGATTTCCTTATGACAATAGAAGTTTCAGAGATTTCACCATAATTCTTAACTTTCAGCCTCACTGCTACACTGATTCCACAATCCAGTTTCCTTATAATCATCAAAAGTCCACAATAGTTCTTAATTCTTAGTTTTAGTACATAAACGTACTACACAAACGTATATACATATTCTTGAATGCACAACTTTTTACTTACTTACTAGATGCATGAAACGTAAATCCATTGTAGACATTCTAATGCTCAATGGACACGTGTGTGAGATATTAACGCGTGCTCTGATACCACTCTGTCACGACCCAAACCCGCCCCTATAGGTTTAGCATCGTAACCGGTCAGTAATCCTTGAATTACCGAAGGCCTCTGAACAGATTAACAAAATTAAGGGGCTAGCGGAAGCAAATAGATAAATATAATTGTCCAATGAGCTGTGCTGACTTATATGAAACAGAATAATTAAAAATTTATATAGATATCCGATAGTCAACCATACGTTATACCTACACACATTACAGTATTTTAAGTACAGCCAACAACATCAAATCAAGTCTTATACATATACAGAACCCAAAGGACTGAACATAGGACACTTCAGGAACCTTCACGTGAGGCGCAGTGGTTGGCTGACAACAGAAACACAGCACCAGGCAAAAGCCTTCGGGCTTGAACTCCAGAATGTTCTCCTATATACATATATATACAAACAGTGAGCTAAAACCCAGTGAATAACATTAAGGTAAAGGGGTTACTAAACGAAATCCGGACATATCATGAGCGGAAAACAGATCAGAGCATAATCATTCTCATATCAGAACATAATAATGGTACATCCTATAGAACACATCACAGAACGTCTTCCGACTAGAGTAATCGGTTTCGGATACCGATTAAACACATATCACCACCATGAAGTGGCTAACGAGATCTCGTAATTACTTGCATGTCATGGACCCGCATTTTCATACCGTCCCCCATGACTTTGGACTATCTATGGATGCCATAATAGATTTCAAACATGGAATACTCGTTCACGAAAACATATATCATTTCAGAAATCATAGCTTATCACATTTCATTTGGAACATAATTCATATAAACGTATCTTTACGATAACGTTACTCACAGTGGTTCCAGTAAGCGGTCAATCAACTTTCGGACGTTGACCTATAAACACAAAGGCACATAACACAAACGTATCTTATCATTACACATTGATGTGGTCTGACTTAGCTTTCATTACGTTGATTCATGATCATTCTTAACACATTACTTAACACACATACCCTTGCAGCCTCAGAACTTAGTACATTCTTTTCTTAGTGTGTTTCTAATCCATAACCTCATTACTATGACTTAATTAAGGCTTAGGAATGCCTAAGATGCAATGAGGATGCCAAAACACGCCTTGGAACACTTAGGCAAAATTTCTAAAAATGAGGTCCATGCTCGAGCGTGGTTTTCCCCGCTCGAGCGGGAATGTAGACAATGGAGCTCCGCTCGAGCGTGAACTTCCCTGCTCGAGCGGACTGTAAAATTCGACAAAAGTACTGGATGCACGAAATGTCCGCTCGAGCGGCCTTCAAAAATCTGGGTTTTCCAGAACAGGGTTTTGAGCTCCAAAAGCAATTTCAATGGCAAATTCGTGCATGGCTTGTTCATAAACTTGCAAAACTTATTCATAAACATGAATGTATGATTTTCATCAATTCTTTTTAGTCAAAACTCATGAATTTACCAAAATTAAAACCAAAACTTTTATGCATGTAGAACACACAATTCTTTTCTCCAAAACTCATGAAATTAGTAAATTTGAGCTTATCAACTCCATGCATGTAATTCAAAACATGAATTTCAATGATTAAACATGGTGATTCTAACATGCATGTACCAAATAACTCCCAAAATAAGTTAGATGCTCAAAATCAAACTCAAATGACAACCTCTACATATATATACACATGCAAGTGGAAGTATAGTCAAATCCTCCATCCTCTTCACAACCATATGTAAATTACATGCAAATGATCCTAACAACTCCATGAATGCATCTTTATAACACAACTTCTTCATGAATTATGGGTTAGATGCTCACCAAAAGCCCTCAATTACACAAGATCCTTGCCAAACTTGAGCTACTCTAGCAAAATTCTTCACTTCTTCCTTGAATCCACACTCTCTCTCTCTAAAATGGAGTCTCACTCTCACTCTAGAATGTATTCTCAGATTTTTGCACTAAGGGGTAAAAGAAATGAGCTCAAAAGGAGTTTAAGGCCCATATATAAAGCTATGATGTCAAAAATGCATTAATTGGATTATTAAGCTAGCCAAACGCAACTTAACGAATCAGACTGAATCAATTTTTAATAAAATTTGCCAAATGATTCTAAAAACTCCAAATAACACATTGGTGTAGTCAATTTCGGTTTCGGATGTTGATAAGGCTTTCAATTTTCATATCAAAGCAGAATTCTAAACAGATATTTCTACAAGTGACAAATAGAAAGCCAAACCTCATGCAATTTACATAATAATCCCGTTATTTATTTTATTCACTTAATTAACATCCTTAATTACTGATTAGTAGCTAATTACGGGTCAGGGTTATTACAAACCCACGAGGGTGCCTTTCTTTTATAGCCAACACAAACCTAATCATAATAGAAGCCTAGCTTTAATAAACTTAGGATTACTGCTAATCTTGGACTCCCAGTAGAATTGGGATAAACTCTCTAAGAGTCTTATCTTTACCCAAACTGAAGTCCTCTCCCATTCTAGGACTCTTGTCCCTTATCCACTTATCCCAGATTCCGGTATTCTCGCAGATAACCTCGGCCTAACCGAGATGATCTCGGCGTCATGTCCAGAACACGTGGCACCTCGGCTGGTACTTCGGTGCCATCTCAGCCACGTGTTGTCACTAAAAAATTATGTCCCCACAACTGCCCCTAGGTTTTATTACCTCGGCATCCTGAGGTGATGGAACCTATATCGTTTCTTCATTCTAGCACATCGGCTAAGCTAGCTTTGTCCTTCATTACCGAAAGCATATTTCGTTGGCTTTACATGACCCAGACTTAGTCTGTTTTCATCAATGCTTCAAAACCAATAACCAAAGTTTGCTCAAGTTTTCCAACCGAGATCATTCCCCTAACCAATGTCATTCACTATTAAATTAGGAACTCCAGGAGTTTCAACACGCGTATGAGCTGTCACGCACAATATTTCAACCGTTTCTACCACACGTCATTCCTTCACTGAGTCGTACCTGACACACGATATCAAGTCGTATCGTTTTTGCGTGCGCCGTCTGACAAGCACATCGTCCTAGGCACATTGATTGCAATTTTGCCGCCATCTCGTGGTTTTAATCAAAACCATTTCTCTCTCTCCGTGTTTTCACTTTTGCATTTTTAGTTTCATGCTAACTCTCTCTCTCTCTCTCTCTACTCTCCCAAATCCGCCATTGTTTTCAAGCTCTCAAGCTCTGTAACCACTGTGTTCACCTTCTCCGGTGAAACTTTTGCTGCCCTTTTCCGATTGCTACCATCATCTGACTCTGGTGTACCTCACACCGGCTTCATTCTCTTTGGTGAGTTATTTCTGTCCTCTTCATTTCAATTTCTTGTTGTACTTTAAACTGTTACGTCCATATACTGCTACTATGACTTCATTTATGTTCTTGAATCCTTTTTATGTTGCAAATTTTCCTTTGTTTGCAATTTGTTCATGGAAATACACATGTATACATAATCTATTTCACACACTTGGTTTTTTGCCACTGTTCTTGGTCTCGTACCCTTGTACACACTCTGTTACAATGTTCTTGATAGTTCACTACTATTCTTGATTCTGAATCATTGTTCTTGTTTCTGTTTTCTGTGTCTTTTCCAGATTCTTGCCTTCAATCTTTGTTTGCCTAGACTTAGGTTTGGGATTTGTCGTAAGACTCACGAATCTTAGGGAAAACTGAAACGAATTCCTTCTAGACCCTCATAAATTCTTGCCCCATTATTCTTCTAGGTTTTGTCGAGGTCTGTCTAACCTTTACAAAACACACCCTTCTGAAATCCAACACCTTCTCTCAAGCCGACATCATGGGTATGTGGAGGCATAGGGTAGATACCCCAACCAAGTTAGAATACTTTAGGCAGGAGTTTTCCATCCTAGCCGATGTTCACCTTAGGCTGGCTGGGGAAGAAGACTCCATCATGCCCACAGTCGACTCCATGCCTTTCCCAGTTGTAGCTTTCATAGAGTGTGGACTTAGGCTCCCCCTCAACATCCTTTTCTGAGAAATCCTTCATTATTATAAACTCAACCCAATGCAATTAGCCATTAAGTCATACAGAGTCATCAATGGTATCATAGCCTTAGCTAGCCGAGAAAAAGCTAGGGTAACTTTAGCCGACATCCAATACTGCTACACCATATGTGGCCTCAAGTTAGAAAAAGGCTATATCTACTACCTCAAACCGAGGTCCACAGAATATAAACTTGTTGCCGACCTTCTAGACTCCAACAAGGGAGCCGGGGACGATTACTTCATTGTCTCGGGCAACTGGGAGTTCGCTCCAGATGAGGACCTTCACCTCTACCCTCTTAGCCGAACAGTATTCATAGAGGGTAATGGTAAGAGCCAAGTGTTACACTTACTTGTTTTTTAAGTCTTTAATACTTTGTTCTTTTTATATGTTCTAACGTCTGTTTTTCTTGCAGCTTTTCCACAGCCGGCAAAAGACTTTTGTAAGTCATTCTTCCCCAGCAAGGACCTTAAGAAGCTGTTGGATCTGCAGTTCAGAGATGGAGAGCTCCTTTACTGCTCAACTATATCCCAACCTACAAATCCTTTTCGCTTGACGTCCCGAGGAAGACGAACAAATCTCCTCCTTCCGCCACAACTCCTCCAGCAGCTTCATCACCTCGGCCAGATTAGGGATCAACTTCCGATCTAGCTGAACAACCATTGACCTCGGCACCATATCTGATCCCTTCATCTCAACGCAACGCCGGCTCAGAACTGCAATCGTTGCTGAGATGGATCGCAAGAAAGTAGTTGCAGACGATTTTCTGGCTGACATTCCCGATACTATCAACACTCAACCAGTACAATCTCAGCCTCAACCAAAGCCAAAGCCCAAAAGACTGAAGAAGGCCCAGCCTAAGGCAACTGTGACTCAGATTGACAATGAGGACACCTTGCCAATTTCAAAATTGGCCGAAAGTGAGAAAATCCCCTCTGCTGCCGAGAAGAGGCTCGCCGAGGCCGAACCATTCCAATCAACTTGGTCGAAGAGACCGAGGTTCGAGTCGGCAACAACCTCAGGCTTTCTAAAATCTAATGCCCCCTAGGCTCCTGTAATTACAATCGAGGACAAGCTGGTCAGAGCTGGCGACAGCCCCGATGACATTGAAGTTGCCGTTGCCCTCTCTGCCGCCTTGTTCCTTCCCAATGATCTCAATTGTAATGCTGTGATGAGCGAATATGAAAATTTTGCTCTAATGTTGCAATATTCTGTACAAGTAAGCCCCTAAAACTTGGTACTTTACATTCTCCATTTCCTTTACTTAGAAAACTTGCTAACTTTTGTTCTTGTCCATTTCTGCTAGGCGATCTAGCATGGCCACTCTTTCGCAATGCAAGCCTTCAATATTAAAAAGGAGTTGGTGAATAAAACCAAGGAGGCTGCTAGCTTGCAAAATGCCCTTAACAAGGCTGAGGGCAAAATGAAGACCTTGATAGATCAAGCTGAGGCAGCCAAAAAAGCTCAGGATGAGGCTAAGGAAAAGGCAGATGTTGCAGAAGCCATTGCCAAGGTCCTTGCGGCCAAAAAGAAAGAGGCCGAGGCAAAGAAGGCCGAGGCCCAAAAAGAGCTTCAAGATGCCCTAGCCACAAAAGAGGCCGAGATCAAAGCAGCTGATAAAAAGACGGACGCCAAGGGAGCAGCCGATGTCAAGGAGGATTACAAGAAACAAATCAGGAAAGCATGTAACAAGGGCTATACCCTTGGTTGGATGGTTGCTCTGAAGGCGTTGGCTATCCCTGAGGATTCTCCCTTCAAAAATGCCAGTAACTTCATCCTACTATTCCCTCATACTCCAAGCCAATCCGAGGGGCGGTGAGTCAGGGAAAAGAAGTTGGTAGAGAAGAAAAAAGAAGCTGCTGGGGCCAAGTCCCTTACTCTGAATGAGCAAGTCGTCGACTTGTCTCAAGATGAGGATGGTGAGGTTTCCAAAGATGCTACCCCTGAGAAAACAATATTTGACCCACCTATCGCCGAGAAGAGCATTGACTAGACTCTTCAAGAGATCGATGCCGAGCTCGTGGCTGAGAGGGCTGTCGAAAAGAGTTCTTAGATGTCTTCTGAGCCCCAAGCCGATGCTGACGCCGAATAGTCTAGTCTTGATGCTTTTCCTTTGTACTTAGTACTTTTTTTCTTACTTTTTTTTTAAACATTGTAAGTTTTAGTTTGGCCGACGTGCCATTTTCTATTCTGAACAAGTATTCTTCAATATCAGGCCGAAGTGCCTTTTTGTGTTTCAGCTTCCTTATCTGAAATGCAAGTATAACTTTCTTCTTTCAATGTGATTGTATGTTTGTCTTCCTTTTGTATGATTCTAGAATTAGAATAATTTACATGTGTACACCTTAACTGTGTAATCTTCTTGGTGTGGAATACTTCGGCTATACCCACTAGTTGTTTATCTCGGTTTTGGCCTAACACTTGAAAATATTTTATCATAAGATTTTCACAAGTGTTATTTACAGCTTGCCGCTTCACTCTTTACTCATCAGGACCTCTGTCTTCTATTATTTCAATAGAACCTTAATTTCAACTTGTAAATTTTTCTTAAAATTTCAACAAGTGTTCAGACCAATCCTTTTTCAACATAACCTCGAGTTAACTTCAACTTGTAAATTTTTCTCAAAATTTCAACAAGTGTTAAACCAATCTTCCTTTAACATAACCTCAGGTTAACTTCAACTTGTAAAATTTTCTTAAAATTTCAACAAGTGTTAAATCGACTTCAGCTTGTAAATTCTAACTTCCAAGCATCATTCTCCAGCTCTCTGCCCCCTAATGTGAACTTAAGTTCCACTTGGGTTCTCGCTAAGTATGTGGCATTGATCTTGTCATCGAGATTAGATTCAAACAAAGGTTGGCCGAGGTTATCAACCTCGGTCTCCCTGTTAATCTAACTGATTCAACTTAGTTCAACTCTATTATATGCAAGTAGAAACTTTGTCATATAATAAGTCTAAGTTATTCGTCATGTTTCGATCAGAAACATCGCTAACTTAGTTTAACTCTATTATATGCAAGTAGAAACTTTGCCATGTAATAAGTTTAAGTTATTCGTCATGTTTTAATCAGAAACATCGCCAACTTAGTTCGACTCTATTATATGCAAGTAAAAACTTTGCCATATAATAAGTCTAAGTTATTCGTCATGTTTCAATCAGAAACATTGTCAAGTATCTGGTTAGTTACTACACAAGTTTAAAAATCAAGCTAAGACTTTATTATTACTTCAAGCCGATATGCCCCATTGCCCAGGACCGAGATGATTCTATAAGGTCCCTCCTAGTTTGGGCCAAGCTTACCCTCTCTGGGATCCTTCTTATTGCCGACGACCTTTCTCAGGACGAGGTCCCCAACTTGGAACTCTCGTGGATTAACCTTTTTGTTATAAGCCTTGGCAAGCTGCTGCTGATATGCCCTCAGCTGAATTGCTTCTTTCTCCATTCTTTCCTCTAGCAGATCCAAATCTCTGGCTAAAAATGCCTCATTGGTCCCATTCTCCACTCCCTAGGTTCTGATCCTTGGATGCCGACCTCTAATGGGATCACTGCCTCTGTGCCAAAAGCCATGGCAAATGGGGATTCCCTAATTGATTTTCTCGACGTGGTCCAATATGCCCAAAGTACACTGGGTAGCTCATCCACCCACTTTCCCTTAGCTGCTTCCAGCCTCTTCTTGATCCCTTCCAAGATGACCTTGTTGGATGCTTCTGCCTGACCATTGCTTTGAGGGAATCTTGGAATAAAGTAATAATTCTTAATTTTGTACTTTGCACATAAGTTCTTGATTAGCTTATTATCAAACTGTGTACCATTGTCTGCTATTATTGTCCTTGGGATCCTAAACCTGGTGATTATGTTCTTCTATATGAAGTTCTTTATATCAACATCTCGAATCTTTGCAAGGGGTTCAGCTTCTACCCACTTGGTGAAGTAATCTGTTGCCACTAGCAAGTACTTCCTTTGTCCAGTTGCTTGAGGCGATTGTCCAACAAGATCCATGCCCCATTAGGCAAATGGCCAAGGACTGGACACTGGATTCAAGTTTGCTGCTGGTTGATGTATCAAAGATGCAAACCTTTCACACTTCTCACATTTTCTGACATAAGCTTCAACATTTTTCTGCATATAGGGCCACCAGTACCCCTGAGTTATGGCCCTATGAGCAAGCGATCTACCCTCTGTGTGGCTTCCATGTACTCTTTCATGTATCTCATACAAGAAGTCTTCAACTTGTGAAGGATGCACAGATCTCAAAAGGGGTCCAGTAAAAAATCTTCTGTAGAGATGTCCTTCTGCTGTCAGACTGAATCTTGCCAACTTTAGTCTGATCTTGTGTGCTTTTTTATGGTCATCTGGCAGTTTTCCCTCTTTAAGGAATGCTATTATTGCATCCATCTAGTTTGGTCCTATCTCCACACACATTGCCTTTAGTGGTTCTATGCTTGGACTTGACAAATAGTCCACCATTATCGTCCTTACTTCTTTAGGTTTCATTGCACTAGCCAGATTAGCCAGAGCATCAGCATGGTTGTTCTCATCTCGGCTAACCTGCTGTAGTCGGCAATTCTAGAATAAGGCTACCAGTCTGCCTACTTCCTTTACATAGGCTGACATCCTTTCATCTCGGGCTACGTATTCGCCTGTTGTTTGGTTGACAATAAGTTGGGAGTTACAGAAGACTATTACCTCGTTAGCTTCCATTGCTACTGCCAGCTTTAACCTTGCAATTAGTGCTTCACACTCGGTTTCATTGTTTGAGGCTCTAAACCCCAAACGAATAGATTGTTCCAATACCTGTCCATCTGGCGATATTAGCACTACTCCTGCCCCTGCTCTTTGTCGGTTTGAACTCCCATCAACAAACAGTCAGAAGGAGTCGCCGATGTAAATACTACATGGCCTGAGTTTCTCTTCTTTCCTCTGTTTGGCTATCCTCAACTGGGTTTCTCTTTGTTCACCTCGACTCAACGGAGCCCGATGTGTGATGACACCTGGTGTGAACTTGACCACGAAGTCGGCCAAAACTTGGCCTTTGATCGTTGTTCTGGGTCTGAATTCCAGGTCATATTGGCCCAACACCACTACCCATTTGGCTATTCTTCCTGTCAGATCTCCCTGCTGCAACAAGGATTTCAAGGGATGCTCAGTTAACACCACAATTTTGTGGGCTTGAAAGTAATGATTCAGCTTCTTAGAAGCCATTACTAAAGCCAATGTTAACTTCTTCAAGGGTAGATACCTGGTCTCTGCATCTGCTAGGGTCTTACTCACGTAGTAAACTACCATTTGCTCTCATTTCTTTTCCTTAATCACTACTGCACTTACTGCATGTTCTGAAACTGCCAAGTATAAGAACAGCTCCTCCCCAGGCACTGGATTTGAGAGGACTGGAGCTGTAGTCAAATACTTCTTCAAGTCGGCCAAGGCGACTTCGCACTCTTCTGTCTATAAGAAATCTGTGGCTTTCTTCACTAAGCTGAAGAAAGGTTTACATTTGTCAAAGCTTCTATTTATGAATCTATTCAAGGCTGCAACCCTTTCACTCAACATCTGCACTTGTTTTGCCGATGTTGGGCTCTTCAATTCTAAAATGGCCTTAATTTGATCCTGGCTAGCCTCAATGCCCCTTCTTGTAACTAAATATCCTAAGAACTTACCAGACCCAACTCCAAATGCACATTTCGATGCATTGAGTCGGAGCTGATATGTCCTAAGGATATCAAAAACTGCCTTCAAGTCTTGCAGATGATCCTTAGGCTCCTTGGTCTTCACAATTATGTCATCTATGTATACTTCCACCGTTCTACCGATTAGATGTCTGAACATCTTGGTTACTAGTCTCTGTTAAGTTACTCCTGCATTTTTTAACCCAAAAAGCATCACTCTATAGCAATACAGCCCTTTTGGGATGATAAATACAGTCTTCTCCTCATCTAGGGGTACATAGCTATCTGATGGTACCCCCTGTATGCATCCAGGAAGCTCATCCTTCCATGTCCTGAAGTGGCATCCACCAGTTGGTCGATCTTGGGTAGTGAGAAACTGTCTTTGGGACAAGCCTTGTTCAGGCTAGTGAAGCCCACACAAACCCTTCACTTTCCATTCTTTTTCTTTACAACCACCGTGTTTGATAACCATGTCGGGTAATTTACCTCTCGAATGGCCCTGGCCTCTAGAAGTTTGCCTCGACATGTATCAATGTCGGCCTTCTTGCTACTTGTCCACATTCAGTCTATGACAAGTGACCTCAGGGTCGATGCTAGGCATTTCATATGGTGTCCAGGCAAACACGTCAAGGTTTGCTCTTAAGAATGCCTCTAGCTCTTTTTCCTCTTCCTCGGCCAAGCCCGAGCTGAGAATGAAGTAGCGCTCTTCATCCCCTTGCTGGACGAAGACTTTTTTTAGGGCTTCTTCACTCTTCTCGGCTGGCTCTTTGCCGACGTCCTCTAGGACTTCCATGGCCTCATCTTCAATCTCTGCTGGTTCTGCTTCTCGTATGTTGCAAGCGGATTTCATTGCTGCCATGGGACAATTCTTTGCCTGTACTTGATCCCTTCTAACCTCCTCAATTCCATGCTCTATTAGGAATCGCAACAACTGGTGCAATGTTGAGGGAACAGCCCCAATTGCATGCAGCCATGGCCTTCTCAAGATATCATTATAAGGGGAGGGAGTGTCAATTACTGTGAACTCAGTTTTTATCCTCTTGGTACCAGCTTGCACTTCCAAACCAATTGCTCCTAGGGGCCATGTTGGCGTCCCATTGAACCCAACCATTGGGCCATTGGATTGCTCCAAGTCATCTTGGTGAAGGCCAAGCTCCTTGTAACATCTAACATACATGATGTCACATGAGCTGCCCTGGTCAATTAAGATGCGTTTCACTTGGCACTCCCCAACCTGGAGGGATACTACCAAGGCATTGTTGTGTGGATGCTGCACCATCTCTAGGTCGTCTTCAGTAAAGGACACCACTGGTCCCTGGTACTCGTCTGCCCTAGGTCTTTTCTGTCTAACCTCGTACACATGCTACAAGTGTTTTACCTTCTGTGTCTCCCATTGTATTTCATTCTCATTGACCTTCGAGTGAATCACACTGATCATTCGAGGCTCGCCTGCCTGCGGTTGTGGTGCTAGTGGGGGAGGCGGTGCTGCCGGTGCCTGAGGAAGTCTTGCTGGTTCTTCTCTTGTCCTAGCCTAGTCTATAAGGTCCCTTAAATGACCTTGCCTCACTAGGTCTTACAGATGTGCCTTCAGGGCTCTGCAACCCTGAGTCAAGTACCCATCTTCGTTGTGGTAAGCACAGTGCTTGCCAAGGCTTCTTCCCATATATTCACCAGGGGCCCTTACTGGTGCTCTGTAATAAGGCTGACTTCGGATTTTCTCCAAGACTTTGTAAATTAGGATTGAATCTGATTTGTGGTATCGACCGAAATTCTTAGTCCTGTCTCTTGCTTGTTGTTCCCGCCATTACCTCGGCCTCGCTTCGGTGAGCCGTTTCCCTTCTCTTGTTTCGACGCCTTTGTCTCCGGCGTGTCTTCCTCGGCCTCGGCATACTTCTCTATTCTGGCCATTAATTCCTCCATACTTTTTGGCAGTGTTTTTGCCAATGATTTTCGAAGCGGACAATCAGTTTTTAGGCCGTTCTTAAAAGACACGACCGCCACCTCTTGGTTGCATTCTGGTATTCGGTTGAATACCTCATAGCATCTTTTGGCATAGGCCTTTAGGATTTCATCCTTACTGATTCTCAAAGCCATCAGGAAGTCCACCCTTAATAGCTGTAGCTTGTTTGTCACAAACCTAGCCACAAATATCTCGGTTAGGCCTTCCCAGGTTTTTACAGTTCCTTTCGGCAACTTGTGAAACTAGTCCAATGCAATTTCCCCGAAGGACGAGGGGAACACCTTGCAGAGCAACGACTCGTTTCCGGTGTATAATGCTATCAAATTCAGGTACAAGCTAACGTAAAAGTTGAGGTCTGACTTACCGTCGTATATCTGGAACCTCGGCATATTGAACCTTTTCGGGGCCTCAAATTTGTCCAATTCTACCGAAAACGGCGTTCTCGGCTTGACTGGGAAGGTTACTTCGACATTGTGTTGTTTTCTCTGGAGGTAATCTCTTAGATCCTCCTTGGTCTGTCTAGGAGCTCGGTTATCTTCGGATTTCAGCATTTTATTGCCTTGCTTTTGGTGTCATTGTGAGTCCTCTTGGACCTCTCACCATTAGTTACGTTGAAACAGAGTTCCTTCCCCTGAACATGCCGATGTTCTTTGGGGTCAGCTTGTTTGGTACGATGCGTCCTCCGTGAATCTCCCTTTACTGACTCTCCTCGCCCGACCTCCCTTGAAAGCGGGTGAATGCTCCTTGGTCTGGTGTCTCAGGGCTATAGGAATTTTACGCCTCATTTCTAGGCATTGTTCTTGGCCGCTGGAATCGGCGTGTCTTGCAGCGGGAACGGTGGTTGCATGACATTATTTTGCATCATGAAATTGACGATCGTTTGCAGGTCCGCCAATTTGTTCGCCATCCACTTCGTCTCTTTGTCTCTCCGCATGCATCTGTCTTTCTATACCTGGAGGTCATCCTCGTTGTAATACCCGCTTCAGTCCGATTTCTTTGGTACACTGCCCTCCTGGCCGACGTCTTTCTTTCTGTTACTCTGATCTTGAGTTTCCTCGTTGTAATTATCTTCTTCGACGTCAAGGTCAATATGTTTCCCACTCCTAGTAGGGAAGTTGTTCCCAACCTTCTCTTTCTTTCCGTCGTTGGCCATCTATTCTCTTTTCGTTCCCACAAATGGCGCCAAATTGTGTATGTCAATTTTCGATTACACAGCCAAACTGGTACTCAGTTGGAGAACACTGGCAGAATAGATTAAGCCCGAATGATCTGTCACAAAAAGAAGAGATTCCGGCGGTGGTTCGTCCACCCGGGGACACTCCGACGATCAAGTCAGTTATCTCTAAAAAATAACAAAAGTGCTTAACTCACTATTCAGAATACAAAAAATGTACCTTAAACCCACGAGGGTGCCTTTCTTTTATAGCCAACACAAACCTAATCACAATAGAAACCTAACTTCAATGGACTTAGGATTACTGCTAATGTTGGACTTCCAGTAGGATTGGGATAAACTCTTTAAGAGTCTTATTTTTACCCAAACTGAAGTTCTTTTCCATTCTAGAACTCTTGTTCTTTATTCGCTTATCTCGGATTTCGGTATTCTCGCAGATAACCTCAGCCTAACCGAAATGATCTCGATGTCATGTCCAGAACACGTGGCACCTCGACTGATACTTTAGTGCCACCTCGGTCACGTGTTGTCACTCAAAAATTATATCCCTACAATAAAGATTCTATCTAAAAAATTATTCCGTAATGGCAATGCAATTTATGATGATTTTGATGTCGACAAATAAATTATTAGCTCAAATGCAAACTATGCTAAGTAGATGATCGCAATCAACACTGATTTTTATTTTATTTTATTTTATTTTATGTTATTTTTTGTCACATGTGCTTGGCATATATATATCATGTGCTTTTATATTTTTGGACGAATTAATGCTCTTAATGAACATGTCCGGTTATTATCCATTTTAAAACATGGAACCAATTATAGGGCCAAGGTGCAATGTTAGGGAATATTAATCCCTCCGTCTTATTCTATTTTTTATTATCTCGTCTTATTTTATTTTTTATTATCTCAAAATATTAGTCTTTCTTCAAAAATAAAATATAAAAATAATATAAATTTTTTATTATATTTTTTTTAAATTAATAAATAATATAAAAAAAATAATTATGACATTAATATTTTAAAATGTAATAATTATATTATCAAAAAAAAATTAAATTTTCTAAGATGATTATTTTCGGACAGAAGGAGTAGGAATAGTTACCATGGAGATCCTACTCGAAATAAGTGGGGATCGGGTCAGTGGGTGATCAAATTTAATTCCCCATCGGGGAATGGGTCGGGGAATGGGTCGGGCTCATTTCTCCGTATGTTTTGACGTCCTCTGTTCACAGCCAGGGTTTTCTCACTCTCTCTCACCACTCCCACTCCCACTCCCACTCCCACTCCAAATCAGAGTTAAGCATCGAAAGCAGCTAGAGTTCCAGCATCAAAAGCAGAGTTCTCCGGCGATCTCGTTGGCGCTTAACACAGTTTTCCAGCGTGGTGAGTTCTATCTCTCGTTTCTCTCTCTCTCTCTCTCTCTCTCTCTCTCTCTCTCTCTTGTTCGGCTATTTTTGCTTTGTTTTTGGGTCTGATTGAGAAACCCATATGGGCAAATACCTAGTTGATGATTGATTTTTGGGGAAATTTATTTTTAAACTTTTGATTGATTGTCCTGGTTATTTACAAACTTTTGTTCTTCAACTTTTTTTCTATTTTTTGGAACAGGACACTTTGGTTTTCATGTACTATGAGGATTTTGTTGATTATTGTTCTTCATTTCACATCCTCTTCTCTTGTGCAGATCACTCCATTGCATAAACAAGAGAAGTCTGCTCTGCATTTCTCTGGTTGAAGGTATTTCATTTCATATCTTTAAACATGTTCTTTATTTTTGTTTTGTGATTGTTTATTTATTTATATTAAAGGAAAGAATATGGAGGTTTTAAATTAGATTTTTTTGCGCTTTACCCAGTAAACTGGTCCCATCTGCATTTCTCCGGCTTAAGTATCTTTTCTTCTAATATAATTTTTGCATGTGGGGGTCTAGGAGGAATGGATAGGTACAGGCTAACTTTTTAACATTATTTGCACAAAGTGGCTACAAAAATTATATTAAATTGGGTATACTGTATGATGAAATTATTATAGTTAACTACTAATGTAAAGATGATCAACAGTTTTACGGGGAGGACGTTCTAAACATCATATAATTAGATAAAGTGGTGAGTTTGATTGAGTTGTGATAAACTTTTTGACTGTTTTGGTGAGTTTTGGATGTCCTTAATTATATTTTTATTCTCAGAGTTTTAATGCTATTCTTGGTGTGTGGTGGGGGGCTTGTACAGAACAGGATTTGTAGGTGTTTTAATGCTATTCTTAAGATGATACATTGCTAAAGTACAAGATGTGTTCACGTTTTGTGGATGAGTGCCATAATATCCTTTATTATGAGAACTTTCAGTGTTCCAAAGGCTTGTGATTTTGACTAAATTTTGGACATTGAATGGTTCAATGCATTTGACTAAAACAATTTATAATCTCATGGTTGTTTGGTGAGTATTATACCATGAACTTTTCTTTTTCTATTGCTTTTGCATCATTGATGAATTTGTGATCAAGTAATGTTTGCCATTCCTGTAATATTTTTTTCTGGCTGTCATACACCTCTCTTATGTATTGTACCTATGTATACTACCATGGGCTTTTTTCTTTTGCCTGGTGATTTACTTTTATTGATCTTATTATTCCTTTCATACCATTATGGGTTTTAAGATCTATGGAAAGTGCTTCAAAAAAGTACTATTACTGTGCTTCAAAAAAGTGCTTCAATACTTAACTTTTTTCTTCTTATTTTTTAGGAAATTCAACATTAGAATCAGTTGCCACTATATATGATGATATGGGTGTGAAGCAGAGTTGATTTTTCTTTTGCATTAGGTATGCCTTTAGTACATTGATTTTATTCTTATTTGTGAATTTGTTTCCCTTTGGTAGTGTTGAGGTAATATTAATTCAATATTTATGCATAGGATTGTAGCTGTTATGCTCAGAAGAAGTTGATTTTGCAACACACAAAATTCTTAGGGTTTTGCTGTTCATTTTAAGTGATGCCCCTTGTCCTTTTATAATTCAAATTTATTTGTTCCCCTTGACTTTTAGCTGTACTAGGAGAATCTCTTGCACTGGGAGCATGATTTTATCTATTTTTGATTTTTATTATTCTGGTGCTTGATGTAGGTTCCATGTTTGGAATGAAAGTCCCAGGATGATGCAATTGCATGTTGTATTAATTACCCAAAAGTTGAGAACTTCATGTTCATTTTTTTTTCCTAAATGAATTGCTGATTGTCTAATGCCTATGTAAACAGACTTCTCTTTCAAATCAATGTGCATTTCAAATACAAATGTGTTGTTAGACCATGTCACATTAGTTTGTTCAAAAAATAATAATAAAGCTTGAAATTTGTGTTAAGCCAATCTTATCAGTTTTAGGAAAAGCTTGTTGCACATTGTTTTCTTCAAACCATCTAAACTTGGTTCAGAGGTCTTTCCATCTATTATTTCCGATTGGTTTGAGATCAAACATCTTCAAATATTTTGTATCAAAATTAGATCTAGGGTGCTCTTAAGATAACTCTCAATCTGAGTCTATTTTTCTCATCTCATATATTATATTTTTTACAAGTATGTATTCAAACTTAACGTGACTTAGGAAGTTTTAAAAATTACAAAGGAAAAAATGAGAAGCAATTGATTCATTATAAAGATTCCATCTAGAAAATTATTCCGTAATGCCAATGCAATTTATGATGATTTTGATGTTGACAAATAAATTACTAGCTCAAATGCAAACTATGCTAGTAGATGATCGCAATCAACACAGGGTATCTAATTTTTTATTTTTTTGGGTCATATGTGCTTGGCATATATATCACGTGTTATTTTTTTGGACACATTAATGTTCTTAATCAACATGGCCTGTTATTATCTATGTTAAAACATGGAACCAATTATAGGGCCAAGATGTAATGTTAGTGAGTATTATCATATATTGAACAATTTGGAACTGCTAAGCTAGGGAGGGAAATAAATCATACACTACTAGAAATGACTTTTTGCATCTATTTTTTTGCGACTGATTGTTTGACTGTTGCAAAAAACCACTTTTTAGATTAAAATGTAATTTTTTTTAATCCTCAATCGTATTCTTAACTAACTTAAAAAAAAAAAAAAAAAAAATTTCCCAAATCATGTAAAGCTTGCCCTATCTCCTTTTACTCTTATTTCCCAAATCCATTTTGCTCTCTTCCTTTGAAGACCGATCTCCAACGGTATCAACTCCCTCTTTGTCACGACCCCAACCTGCCCCTAGTAGGCTGGGTGCCGAGATGGCCAGTAATCCGTAATTACCAAAGGCCGGCTTACAAAATTTCACACACATCAGAGTAATCGTAGGGGCTCACATATGCGGAAGCGAAATAACTAAATACAAATGGTCCTTGAGAGCTGTGCATATATTAAATGTAAATGCATACATAATCGAGCGCACCTCGAGATAACAAAACAAATACAAGTTACATCCTCGATCAAAAGGCTTCTCACCGCATATACAAATACTGATTTACAAGCAAAGAAGCATGATTTTCAAGAATGCGCAAGTGGCACATATCCGAGTAAACACAAAACACCGATGTAAGCAAGTCAAGTCGGCATAACAAAAATCCCAAAACAATTTGTACAAATACTTCTAGGCGCCGCCGTCACCTTTCATCACCTACATATATATAGAGAGGGTGAGCTTGGAAACTCGATGAATGGTACTAGAAATAAAGGTTTGCATGAATACTAGCCAAGTCTGCCAAAACAAAACATATCAAAACCATTCAAACAATAGCCGAGGTTCTGCCAGCAAAGAATATCAAGTTGTACCAAAACAAGAGATGAACCGTATTCATCCAAATCTTACAGACAAAGCAATACAGAGATTAAACAAGTAGTAGCCGAGGTTCCTTCCAAAACAAAACAAATCAAGTTATCGAATCAAGTGATGAACCGTATTCATCCAACAAGTCTTACAAGTCAAAACATTTGCCGAGATAGCACAAGTAGTAGAGGTAATCTTCAAGACAACACATATCAAGCTTATATGACTTAGGCCGTAGCCCTTTTTCACCGAAGTTTGTGACTTAGGCGTAGCCCTTTTTCACCAAGTGGTGCTACAAAAGTTTAAAGTCCTCTAGCACAAGGGACTTGTGTTACTTAGGCCCGTGAGTCGCTTTAACATTTATCTTAGCAAGATAGGACCGTATCCTTTTTAACAAGATGTACTGGGCAAGTGTAGAGTCCTCCAGCTCAAGGGACATTCCAAAGAAAGGACCGTACTCTTTGTAACAAGGTGTACAGCGGAAGTATACAGTCCTCCACCACAAGGGACTTCCCAAAGACTGGACCGTATCCTTTTTAACAAGATGTCTTTGCGAAAGTTTAGAGTCCTCCAAGACAAGGACTTTCCAAAGAAAGGACCGTATCCTTTAACAAGATGTACTGCGAAAGTTTAGAGTCCTCCAGCACAAGGGACTTTCCAAAGAAACCGAAACAAAGCTCAACTCATTACAAGGACATCATCAAGACGAAGTTCATACTTACCTTTTCATCTAGTGCTGCTAAAGTTTAGAGTCCTCCAGCACAGGGGACTTTCAAGAATACCATCAAAACAAGCTCATATACAAAACATCAAAATAGGCTGATCATTCATGCTTAGCAGATACTTTTACCAAAGCGAAACAAGCAAGATTTATCAAAAGCTTTATAACATAGCTTTATTAAAAGCACCACTCACCTCGGTCTTCAGGTGTAGGCTCAAGCAAAGATCAAAGTCCTACAATCACATAGCAAACCATACTCTCAAAACGAGCTTCACATACATGCAAGGAATCAAAACATTATTTCCCATCACAGGGAAGTGCACTGGGTACCATCCAGGTCTAGCGAGGTCCTACACCTCCCCGCCGAGGTGTGGACTCGAAAAGCCAAAACCAGGCAAAGTAAGCAAACCGTGAGTTTCCTTTCAAAGGACACGAAGAACAAGATCATGCATGCTGAAATCCAACTCACATATACGAAATCTGGGGTTTTCAAGCTAAGAGTTCAAAAACGTGGACTAGGGTACTCATTCGAGAAAATTATGCAAGAACAAACACAAAACATGATTCTTGTTCCAAACTTTCGGATCAAAACAAGGTTCTCCTTTAAGAACACAAGAACAACATTTTTCTCTTTCAAAACCAAGTTCAAATCAATGCATGACATGCAAAACAGATCCAATCATGCAATGCATCTAGATGATCAATAGGAACAATCGATGTAGAACAAGAATCTAACCTCAAAACTGAAATCCAACGGTTCGATCTTCCACGATCAAGCTCGGAGCTCAACTCTCACACTAAAATTCTAACTCTAAGTTCTAGAGCTTCTCTCTCTAAACAAGACAAAGATTTGAGACCAAATCATAATCAAAAGTTACACAATGATGTATTATAGGCCTGTCGGCGGTCATAGCCTCCAGCTCGGACACGTGGCATCACCGGATTGGTGCAGTTAGAAAGGTGACTGCTAGACAAGACAAGTCTCGACAAAGCGTACACACGCTTGGCGGCTAAGCACGAGCTAGAAATGACCTCGCCAAAGACAAGACTTCGCAACAGGTCAACAAAGACAAAGGCTAGGGAGGGCGACACTTGACTAAGGTGCCACACCTTGGCACGGTGTACCACATCTCGGCCTAGGCCATACACGCCCAAGAACAAGGATTACAAGCACAAAACATCTCGGCCTCGGCGATACGCGCTTCGGC
Organism: Camellia lanceoleosa; assembly: GCA_025200525.1. Lineage (NCBI taxonomy): Eukaryota > Viridiplantae > Streptophyta > Magnoliopsida > Ericales > Theaceae > Camellia > Camellia lanceoleosa. Next base: position 160,870,507 of record CM045769.1, on the reverse strand, counting down.
CCAAAGGAAACATCTCGGCAAACATGCCGGGGTGAAGATGGAGATCGGCTAAGGTTCCAAAACTACTCAAAACGCAAAGGCTCAAAGGCAGACTATGCTGAGCTGACCTCGGCTACGCTACAAACAAAACACGAATTCCAGCGACTTACAATAAAACAAAGCAAAACAAGGCAAGTATCAAGATTACAAACTTGACAATTCAAGGTCATACACAATACATGCAAGCAAGATCGATTCAAAGTGAGGGTTGTTACATCCTACCCCTTAAGAAAGTTTGGTCCCCAAACTTACAATACCTTGGTCCAAGAATAACTCGGATGTCAATTCTCATTTCCTCTTCCATTTCCCATGTGGCGTCCTTGCCATAGTGCTCTTTCCATTCCACCTTTACCATTGGTATCGACTTGTTTCTCAATTGCTTAACTTGTGCATCACAATGGACGCCGGCTTCTCTTCATAGCCCAAATTCTCATTAACTTCAATTCGAATGCTTAATTACATGCAGTGGATCGAATATACTTCCTTAACATCGAAACATGAAACACGTTATGGACTTGGCTCAATTACGGTGGCAAAGCAAGTCAGAGGCAACGGAGTTAACCTTGTCAAGGACTTCAAATGGGCCAATATAACGGGTGCTAACTTACCTCTCTTCCCAAATCTGAAACTCCTTTCATTGGTGAAACCTTTAGGAATACGTGATCCCCAACTTCAATTCTAGCTCATTTCTTCTCTGGTCGGCATAACTCTTTTGTCGGCTCTGGCGCTTTAATTCTCTGCTTGAATAAGTTTAATCTTCTCTGTTGTTACTTGAATGAGTTCGGGACCAAGCGAGCCTTATCTCCAACTTCGGTCCAACATATCGGCGATCTGCATTTTCTTCCATATAGAGCTTCATACGGCGCCATACCAATACTCGCGTGATAACTTGTTGTTGTGGCGAATTCCACTAATGGCAAATGCATTCCCAATTTCCTTGGAAATCAATACACAGTCTAAGCATATCTTCAAGTGTCTCAATCGTTCTTTTCTGTTTGCCCATCCGCAGGGATGAAAAGTCATGCTAAATCTCGGTTCGGCTCCAAAGGCTCTCAGAGACTCGCCAAAATCTGAAACAAATTTAGGATCTCTGTCCGACACTATTGACATCGGCACTCCATGAAGTCTAACAATCTCATTCACATAAAGTAGTGCAAGTTGATCGGCGTTGAAAGTAGTCTTAACAGCAAAAAGTGTCTTGACTTGGTTAGTCTATCTACCACAACCCAAATCGAATCCATACCTTCGTGTTCTCGGCGGTCCGGTCACAAAATCCATAGAGATGTGTTCCCACTTCCACTCAGGGATCGGCAAAGGTTGTAGAAGTCTGCTGGTCTCGATGTTCTGCTTTACTTCCGGGCAATGCAAACCTTTGGGACACAAATTCGCTATCTCTCTCTTCATGTTCGCCACCAAAACATCTGCTTTTACATCATGGTACATCTTGGTATTTCTGGATGAACAAAGAACTTGGAATTATGGGCTTCCAAAGAAAATCTTCCTTTTCACTCGGAACATCGGCCACACACAATTTCCTTCAAACTTAAGCACTTGGTTTTCAAAGGTGTGCGGATCTCGGCTTGGTAACAATCTCATCGGCTACTTTTTCAAGAATTCATCCTCCATTTGTCTTGCCTTTACTTCTTCAACAATGGTTGGTTCTGCCGAAATCATGGTTAGGCATGCCAAATTTCCAACCGATTTTCGCCAGAGCGTCGGCCACTTGTTGGCTTTCCGGGTGATATTGAATCGCATGTCGTAGTCCTTCAATAACTCGAGCCATCTTCTTTGTCTCAAATTCAATTCCTTCGAGTGAATAGATACTTCAAGCTCGATGATCTGTAAAAACGACAAGAAGCTCCATACAAGTAATGACGCCAAATCTTCAAAGCAAAACCACTACTGCTAGCTCCAAGTCATGGGTAGGATAGTTCTTCTCATGTGGCTTCAATTGACGAGATGCATATGCTATAACCTTACCTCCTTGCATTAATACACAACCCAAACCCTTATGCGACGCATCATCAGTAAACATGAAACTCCTCATTACTCGATGGAAGTACCAAAGATCGGTGTCAGAACCAACCTCGTCTTTAGCTCTGAAAAAGTGACTCGATCTTCATCCATTCATACGGTGCTCCTTCCTAGTCAATTGTGTCAATGGAGTTGCAATCTCGAGAATTCTTTACGAAATTCTGTAGTAACCTCGCCAAACCGAAAACTTGAACCTCGGACACATTGGTGGCCTCGGCCAATTTACCACGGCTTCTATTTTGCTCGGATCAATGAAATACCTTCTTCATTTATTACATGACCCGAAATGAAATAGTAGAAAGCCAAAACTCACACTTGTTAAATTTAGCATATAGTTTCCGGTCTCTCAATATACGCAAGAAATTCTCAAATGGTTTTCATGTTCAACTTCACTCTTGGAATAAATCAATATATCATCGATGAAGACGACCACAAACTCATCTAAGTGGGGTTTGAAGACTCGCTCATTAAATCCATAAATGCGGCAGGGCATTGGTCAATCCGAAGGCATCACTAAAAATTCGTAGTGGCCATATCTAGTCCGAAGCGATCTTCTCAAGATCCTCTGCCTTAACCTTAAGCCGATGGTAGCCCGACCTAAGGTCAATCTTGGAAAAGACTCGTGCTCCTTGTAACGATCAAGTAAATCATCAATCCTAGGTAGTGGGTACTTATTCTTAATGGTGACCTTATTGAGTTCTCTATAATCAATACAAAGGCGAAGTGTGCCATCCTTCTTCTTAACAAATAACACAGTGCTCCCCATGGTGATGTGCTCGGCCTAATAAATCCCTTGTCCAACAACTCTTGCAATTGTAGTTTCAATTCTCTAAGTTCGGGGGCCATTCTATATGGTGTTTTGGAGATCTGTGTTCCCGATATAACATCAACAAGAAACTCTATTTCTCTATCGACCAAATGGCGGTAAATCATTAGGAAAGACGTCGGCGAACTCATGAACAACGGGATGTCGGCTAAACTAACATTTCCATCCCGATCTTTCAATATACTACACAAATAACCCTTACCCTTTTTGGATCAACTTACGTGCCTTCATGGATGAGATTAAGTAAGGTGGGGAATTACTCCTTTACCCCGAAAAATAACCCGGCTAGGTTTGGGGGTTTCAATGTGACACTCTTCAAACACAATCAATGAGTGCGTGGTTTGCTACTAACCAATCCATTCCCAATATAACATCGAATTGATCTATATTCAAGGGCATTAAATCAACTAGCGCTTCAACATGCTCAATAACAACAACACATGCTCTATAAATGGATGCAACAATCATGGATCTCCGACGGAGTAGACACAGATAGCACATAATCAAGAGATTCTAATTTCCTATTAATCTTCTCGGCAAACTTAGTAGAAACAAACGAGTCGTAGAGTCGAATCAACTAACACATAAGCATTTCGAGCAAATTAGAAGTATACGACACCCTTGCCTCGGATTCTCGAGTATCCGGCACTAGTGCAAATACTCGCCTGCCTCATCTGTCCTTTCGGCATTATTCTTTTGAACCGTGCACGAGGTATTCTCACCTTTCTTCTTTGGTTTCACCTTTGTCTTAGGACAATCTCTCACAAAATGACCCACTTCTCCACATTCATAGCAAGCACCAGATGTCCGACGACAAACTCCAAAATGTTGCTTCCCACAATTCTGAACATGTCGGCTTAGTATTACCTTCCTGCTTCGGATAACCAGCACTGCCCTTGTTCATCTTCTTATTGGTGTTGAAGTCTGTTCGGTGATTGTCATAGTTCTGTCTCTTCCGCTGATTCTCTCCCGAGTTCTGGTACCTGTTCAAGTTGGTTTCGGCCAAAACGGCTTTGTTCAGCACTTCGGCATAGGTCGGCATATCGAGCAGGCTAACCCGGTCTTGAATCGGTCCGCGAAGCCCACTTTCAAACTTCCTAGCCTTCATGTATTCATCGTTGATCATGTGAGGTACAAACCTTACCAATTCAGTAAAAGCGCGATCATATTCTGCTACTGTTCGGCTGCCCTGTGTCAAGGTCTGAAATTCGGTAGCCTTGCGATTCCGAACGCTGAGGGGAAAATGCTTTTTGTAAAATAGTTCCAAAAACCTTGCCCAGGTTAAACCAGGGTTAGTTTCTCTGGTCATCATCCACCATCTCCGAGCATCGTCGTCCAGGGTGAATGCAGCTAAAGTCACCTTCTGAACATCGGTGCTGGGGAAAATCTCAAACAGTTTCTCCATTTCCAAAACCCATGCCTCGGCCTTCATTGGCTCAATACCTCCAGAAAACCTTGGTGGTCTCATCTTCTTGAACTCCCTGATCAAAGCTATTGTGCCATCTCCATATAAGGCTGGCTGTGGAGCGACTTGTGGCACTGGGGGAGGTGGAGGAGGGACTACATTTCGGCCATTAAATGCCTTTCGGCTTTGGTCGATGTAGTACTAGCGCATCTTGTCTTATTTGCCTTAACTCACGGGTCAATCCTTCCATTAATCTTTCCATTCTGTCCAACTGTCTTGGTGATCTCGGGCAAGTGGAGGTCTACCTCTCCTCATGATACTATGAGTATACAAAGTGTGACTTTAAAGCAAGTAAACAAATAACTCCGCAGGCAAGTAACAAATAAGCAAGTCAAGGCAATGCACACCTTGTTCAAATAGCAAGCAATATGATGCAACCCTAGCATCTTTCTAAATGGAATCCTATGCTCTTTAGGACTCGAGTGTGTGAATCAACGTACTATGAGGAACTTGTGCTCTGATACCACTCTGTCACGACCCCAACCTGCCCCTAGTAGGCTGGGTGCCGAGATGGCCAGTAATCCGTAATTACCAAAGGCCGGCTTACAAAATTTCACACACATCAGAGTAATCGTAGGGGCTCACATATGCGGAAGCGAAATAACTAAATACAAATGGTCCTTGAGAGCTGTGCATATATTAAATGTAAATGCATACATAATCGGCGCACCTCACAGGCGGATAACAAAACAAATACAAGTTACATCCTCGATCAAAAGGCTTCTCACCGCATATACAAATACAATGTTACAAGCAAAGAAGCATGATTTTCAAGAATGCGCGAAGTGGCACATATGCCGAGGTAAACACAAAACAGCCGATGTAAGCAAGTCAAGTCGGCATAACAAAAATCCCAAAACAAAATTGTACAAATACTTCTAGGCGTCGCCCGTCCTGCTCATCACCTACATATATATAGAGAGGGGTGAGCTTGGAAACTCAGTGAATGGTACTAGAAATAAAGGTTTGCATGAATACTAGCCGAAGTCTGCCAAAACAAAACATATCAAAACCATTCAAACAATAGCCGAGGTTCCTGCCAGGCAAAGAATATCAAGCTGTACCAAAACAAGAGATGAACCGTATTCATCTGTCAAATCTTACCAGACAAAGCAATACAGAGATTAAACAAGTAGTAGCCGAGGTTCCTTCCAAAACAAAACAAATCAAGTTGTATCGAATCAAGTGATGAACCGTATTCATCCAACAAGTCTTACAAGTCAAAACATTTGCCGAGATAGCACAAGTAGTAGCCGAGGTAATCTTCAAGACAAAACATATCAAGCTTATATGACTTAGGCCCGCAGCCCTTTTTCACCGAAGTTTGTGACTTAGGCCCGTAGCCCTTTTTCACCAAGTGGTGCTACAAAAGTTTAAAGTCCTCTAGCACAAGGGACTTGTGTTACTTAGGCCCGTAGCCCGCTTTAACATTTATCTTAGCAAGATAGGACCGTATCCTCTTAACAAGAAGTACTGCGAAAGTTTAGAGTCCTCCAGCACAAGGGACTTTCCAAAGAAAGGACCGTATCCTTTTTAACAAGATGTACTGCGAAAGTTTAGAGTCCTCCAGCACAAGGGACTTTCCAAAGAAAGGACCGTATCCTTTTAACAAGATGTCTTGCGAAGTTTAGAGTCCTCCAAGACAAGAGGACTTTCCAAAGAAAGGACCGTATCCTTTTAACAAGATGTCTGCGAAGTTTAGAGTCCTCCAAAGACAAGGGACTTTCCAAAGAAACCAAACAAAGCTCAACTCATTACAAGGACATCATCAAGAAGTTCATACTTACCTTTTCATCTAGTCTTTGCTAAAGTTTAGAGTCCTCCAAGACAGGACTTTCAAGAATACCATCAAAACAAGCTCATATACAAAACATCAAAATAGGTGATCATTCATGCTTAGCAATTACTTTTACCAAAGCGAAAACAAGCAAGATTTATCAAAAGCTTTATAACATAGCTTTATTAAAAGCACCACTCACCTCGGTCTTCGGTGTAGGCTCAAGCAAAGATCAAAGTCCTACAATCACATAGCAAACCATACTCTCAAACGCGAGCTTCACATACATGCAAGGAATCAAAACATTATTTCCCATCACAGGAAGTGCACTGGGTACCATCCAGGTCTAGCGAGGTCCTACACCTCCCGCCGAGGTGTGGACTCGAAAAGACAAGGCAAAGTTAGGAAAACCCGAGTTTCCTTTCAAAGGACACGAAGAACAAGATCATGCATCCGAAATCCAACTCACATATACAAATCTGGGGTTTTCAAGCTAAGAGTTCAAAAACGTGGACTAGGGTACTCATTCGAGAAAATTATGCAAGAACAAACACAAAACATGATTCTTGTTCCAAACTTTGGATCAAAACAAGGTTCTCCTTTAAGAACACAAGAACAACATTTTCTCTTTCAAAACCAAGTTCAAATCAATGCATGACATGCAAAACAGATCCAATCATGCAATGCATCTAGATGATCAATAGGAACAATCGATGTAGAACAAGAATCTAACCTCAAAATCGAAATCCAACGGTTCGATCTTCCACGATCAAGCTCGGAGCTCAACTCTCACACTAAAATTCTAACTCTAAGTTCTAGAGCTTCTCTCTCTAACCAAGACAAAGATTTGAGACCAAATCATAATCAAAAGTTACACAATGATGTATTATAGGCACATCGGCGGTCATAGCCTCCGGCTGGGACACGTGGCATCACCGGATTGGTGCGATAGAAAGGTGACGCTAGACAAGACAAGTCTCGACAAAGCGTACACAACACGCTTGGCGGCTAAGCACTTGAGCTAGAAATGACCTCGGCCAAAGACAAGACTTGACAACAGTCAACAAAGACAAAGGCTAGGAGGACGACACTTGACTAAGCTGTGCCACACCTTGGCACGGGTGTACCACATCTCGGCCTAGGCCATACCTGCCCAAGAACAAAGATTACAAGCACAAAACATCTCGGCCTCGGCGATACGCACTTCGGCCCAAAGGTAACATCTCGGCAAACATGCCCGGGTGAAGATGGAGGTCGGCTAAGGTTCCAAAACTGCTCAAAACGCAAAGGCTCAAAGGGAAACTATCTTTGGTGACCTCGGCTACGCTCCAAACAAAACACGAATTCCAGCAACTTACAATAAAACAAAGCAAAACAAGGCAAGTATCAAGATTACAAACTTGACAATTCAAGGTCATACACAATACATGCAAGCAAGACTGATTCAAAGTGAGGGTTGTTACACTCTTTCTCTCTCTATCTCGCTCTCTCTCTCTCTCTCTCTCTCAAAATCTCACTCTCCACTCTCCACTCACTCGACTCTGTCTTTGGACTCTTCATCTCAATTTTATTGTTCATTTGAAGATTTTGATCAATAGTTGATGAAGATTTGAAGATTTTGATCGATTGTTGATGAATTTGAAGATTTTGATCGATTCATAATCGGTAAGCCTAATTTCTATGATCGATTCATATGGAAGGGGCAATTTTTGAATTGGCTTGGTTTTGAAAGTGTTTGGTTGCTTGAAATTATTGTTGGAATTTTTGGATCGCTAATGAGAGTTTTTCAAAACTGTTTTTATATGAATTTTCCAAAAGCAATGTATTGTCAGAACCTTAGGAAAAAAAAAAAATGTGAAATAACAAAACTACTCCTCAAGATTTAATGGATCTCTACATCTCAAAATAATATTATTTGATTTCTTTATGTGATTTTATCAGCAAATGAGGAAATATTACTCATTTTCCCCTCAAGAGCCTTCAATTCTGTATGTGATTTTTTTTTGTGTGTGTGTGTGTGTGTGTGTGTATGAGACTCGTGATAGTAATAACAGGATTCAAAATTAATCGAGAAGGGAAATTATACGAATATGTTAGGTTTTATCGGATGAATTTGGTTGTAATTGTTCGTTTCGTTAAATTAATGAAGCTTAGTGTCTAACATTGTTAGGAAATTAGACATCAAAGTTTGCAAACTCATTATTTTTATTGATGTGTACTAAAACAGCTATAGTATGATCATATGTACTTTTGAACGTGGATATACAAAAATGGAAGTCCTATTCAATTATATGTGTGCATCGCTTTGTGTGTTTGTGATTGCTTCATTTTTATTTTTGATTGTTGATTGTTTCATATTTTTTCTATAAATCATGAACATCTTTGCCAAGAAACCCACAGCCAAAGGTTTGTGCCCTAGTTTTCTTCTTCCTAATTTATAATTCATATCAATTACGTGAATGTATTCATTCAATAAGAATGGTTTAGATTCAGTTACTCAAAATTCTTCCTACTTTGCTTGTATATTGACTTGGTTATCTTGAACCTTATATAGAAAGATTTGTTCTGTTTTTGTGTTGTTTGATTGTCTTGGTGCACAATAGCGTGTTTGTTTCATGTAATATCTGTGCATAAAATTATATTACTCTATTAGGTTTATTTGTTCTATGAATACTCTATTGCCTAGGGAAAAACAACATAAGTCTGAGATCTGAATAGTGAATAGTAATCAAGCATTCTTACTTGTTGATTAACATCTAGAAAGTAGCTATTTGGGCCATTTTGGAAAGTCGGCAATGCTTTGCTATCTTACAATCTTAGTACTGACCATCTTAATTCAATGGCAAGATCACAATTTTTTTCATGATTTTGCTTTTAGATGAAGTGGAAAGACCTAAAATGAAAATGCTGTCTAATTAGGTGAAGGATCATCTTTAGTTATAATGAACATTAAACGTAAATTTGTTTCTAGATTAGGTCACCCTCAAATTAGCTGCATGATTTTTTAAATCTCAACCCCATGCCATTACTATTTCGATTCTTCCACCTCAATCTAGAAACAAAAGATGAGCCTCGAAGAAAATCTGTTTGTGATTTTTGGTTGTTTGCAACTCTCAGACACTTCTGATGATTCTTCAAACATTTTAGTATTTCAGGTAGGCAGTCAGGGAGGTAACAGGTTACTGGTGTCCACGGACTATGATTGCCATTCTCAGGTTTCCATTTCTCTTCTACCCCATATGCTTTTCTGTTTTTTATGCAGATCTCGGGTAGGATTTCTTTCAGAACAGATGTAGCTTTTGTATCTGGAACTGGCTTAAAAGATTCAAGACTTAAAGAATGTCTCAGCAGCCTTACAGGTATCTTCTGTCAAGTTCTGTGCATGTTTCCTTTATCTTGATTGTGAACATTATGTTTATAAGATTACAAGTGTCTCAGTCTTTATGAAACTTCCTTATAAGTAATACTGGTATACCTTATCAGATGCACTAGAAAACAGGCTGCTTGTTGATATTGCCAAACAAGAAAGACTGCAGAATTAGATTTGATGTAAATAACCTCTTTTCAATATGAAAAGAGGCAACCAAAAAATTTTAGCAATATTCTAGGAAGTTGTGAAATCTAGAGGACTGCATATAGGATTACATGAAAAACTTCACTTACATTTTTTAAATAACTTGGTGGACAAGTTCAGTGAGGTAGGAAAAAGATCAACTTAATAGACAAAGGAGAGTAAACAAGCATGCTGATAAAAAGAGGGGGGGAAGAGACAACTTTGGGAATGATTGTTGTCTAAAAAGACCTAGAATAAAAACTTCAAAGAATTGTTACAGAGATGGGATTCAGGTCAATTCATAACATTCATTAATTTGATTTAGTAGAGGAAATGGAAGAGTGAAGTTGTTAACACTGTTAAAAGAAGTGAGTGGTGTAGTGCAGTCATTCTCACGGGAGGGTGTGGAGATAAGATGGCTGTGCTGTGATCAAGATTTTAAGTCAATAGGCAATGTGATGAACTCAGCATAATGGCACCATTTTCCTGACCACGTATCCCAGTCCTCCTACCAAATTTCCCTGTTTATTTTAAATTTGAATATTTTTTGAACTTTTTGCTCTTTGGGGAATTGAAATATCTTCTGAATGTAGGATCATATTCCTTTTGCATAAACAAGTTGAACCCCCCCTCCCAAAGTTATATTTCTTTTTTTAGTGCGCAATATTATAATCCTTTTTGTATGGACACATTGACTTATACCCCAATTTCTTGTAACTTTTTTTGTTTATTTTGAATAGTACAAGCTCTTTTTTTCAGCTTTGTAAGTCGTGATAATTTTGCTTCATACTTTTAGGTACCTTACTGACTAGGCAACTAGATGAGAAGGAAAAAGAATTTGGTGACAAATTAAAAAAATGCTTTAATTTGGCTGATGAGGTATCCATTCATATGAAATCCTTATATTTTTTTGTCATCGTTTTTTTAAATCAAATAACTGTATGCAGAATTTTTAGGATCATGGCATGTCTTTGGTAGTTTTGTTGCAAGTAACATGTCACTTTAAGCCTAGTCACATTGGTGACTGCAGGAAAATTATACAATCCTTAAGATACAGTTTATTATTATTATTATTGATCAGGTGCAAGCTTGGATTTGAGAAACATATATCTCCATGGTAAAAAATCAATAGAAAAAATTTGAGATTAATTAGAGTACTTGTTTGTAAGATAAGATTTGTTGGTAAATATCCCAAAAAGAATTGCATTAGATTTTTAAAGTGCAACCAATATTACAATATATCATTTTTACTTTGCTAGTAGGTTGAGTTCATTTATTTCACTCCCTGTACTATTGTCGGTCCCATATTCTTCTAATCTTTGTTTTTAGTCACACGGGTAATATTTGATAGAGATGAGACAGAGAGTGAAACAGATGATCTATGGTTGTTTCTTGCTTACTCGTAAAGTGTAGGATTGGATAGTCTTGGTGTTGGGATTGCCATGAGAGGCACTCTTTTTTTCAACACAATCCCAAACTTCTCTGAAAGGTCTAATTTCTCACCCTCCGGTAATTTCCAATCAAATGAGTGCAAAATTGAAGCCAATGAGAACAAGAACATCCTCTCAGCCATGGCTATGCCTGCACACATTCTTCTCCCAGACCCAAATGGGAAATAATTAAAATCAGCTCCTCTGTACCCCCATTTTCCATCCAAAAACCTCTCTGGACGAAACTCCAACGGGTTTTCCCAGATTGAAGGGTCCCTATGAATTGCCCATACATTGATGAAAACCCGAGCGCCTTTTGGAATTGTGTAGCCACTGATAATGCAAGTTTGGCTCGGGCAGTGAGGCACCATGAGAGGGAGGACAGGGTGCAATCGGAGGACCTCTTTTAGTATGGCCTGTAAATAGGGGAGTGTGTTTATGTGAGACTCTTCTACTATGCTGTCTTTGCCTACTACTGTCTCCAACTCTTCTTGTGCTTTTTTCATGACCTCTGGCTTGTTCATCATCTCTGCCATGGCAAATTCTATAGCATTGGAGGTTGTTTCGGTTCCACCCAAGACCATATCCTATACTCCAGATTGACATTTCGTTATTACGCAAAAGAAATTTGCTATTATTTTGTATTACTGAATGAATTTCATGACTTGCCATAAAGAATTTAAATTGAAGAGACTAAAACATACCATGAACAAGACCTTGAGATGGGTCATGGTGAGAGGTGTTTTGGCATCTCCTCCATTCTTTAGCTGCAACAAAACCTGTAAAAAATCCTTGTTCTGTCTACCACCCTCCAATCTTGGTCCTTTATCGGTTATTGCATCAAAAATCCTATTGAATCTCATAACTATCCCCAACAATTGCTTCTTCAGCCCTTGCAAATCAAATCGGGCCAAACCCGGGAAAAAATCGGACAAATTGGGCTTCCCCAAAAGCTCCATTGAATCCGCTACCACGACCTGAAAATCCGCCCCAATGCTAGCCCTTTCTTTCCCCTGAACCGTTACACCCCACAACATGCTTGTTATTGCATTCAGAGCAGTCAGAAACATCTGCTGACCCACATGAACTGGAGACCCGACCCTGCTGTAGAGATATTTGACCGTATTTCGAATCTCTCGTCGGCGGAGGTAGTAGACCGAGTCCAGGGTGGCGCTGCCAAGCACCTCCCGGACGCAGACCTTCCTTAGCATTTGCCACTCGGGCCCATGTGGGCTAAAAACTATATCCGAATCACCTTTCGCCACCGCAGCACTGGCCAACTCCGGGACGTCACGGTTGGCGAAAGTGATGTCATGATCCCGGAGCATTTCCCGTGCTGCAGATGGCGAACTGACCACGATTCCCACCTTCGTACCCATCGGGAGCCTCATGATCGGACCGTAAGTCCGACTGAGGCTCTCAAAACACGAGTGGAGCTCGGGGTCAAGGAATGGGAGGATTCCAACCACGGGTAGGCCACGTGGGCCCGGTGGCAGAGGTGGCTGATTCTTTTTGCTATTGTTTGTAAAGATCCATACGTACCATGTGATTGCGAGGACGATGAGAGTGAATGGAAAAAGTATATTGTTGGTATCCCACCACCATGACCAAGCACCGTAGAAGAGGGTGCATAGTTTGTTGAAGAAATAGGTGGTGAGAAACATTGTAAATGAGTATTCTTGAAGTTGCCATTGTTGGATTGTTTTGAACTTATAGTAGTGTGCACAAATCGATTTTACCAGACCATTGGTAACGACTCTCACAATTCTTCGTAACGTCTTTATTAATGTGTTATTATAGCTTATTAAAAGAAGTTTGGCATTGAGTTACAATATGAATTCAATTGTGTTGGTTAGCAAGGGATCCTCTAATCTCTCCTCTTCTTTGTACTAACGCACTTTTCTATCATACAATTATATAATCAAGTCAAAGACATTCTTCGTGTGGTAAAAAAAATTTTTTAAAAAAAAAAAAGAAAAAAAAAAAGATCACACAAGTAAAGGTCTGAAGTTATTAGGTTATTTTCAGATGAAGTGCTATTTATTTAAAAATAAAAAAATCCTAAGATCACATAAATCAATCATAAAATTGTAACTTTTTCACAAATTTTGTGGGTCCCACACCAAGGTACAACATGTTGTATTTAATTCTATAATTAATTTATGTACAAATAGAAAAACTGTTTATTAATGTGTTAACCAACACAATTGAATTTATATTAATATAGAATTAAGTACAACATGTTTAATTGTGCTAACCAACACAATTGTGCATATTGTAACTCAATGCCAAATTTCTTTTAATAAACATGTTTTAATAAATATAATAAACATGTTATTACAATATGTTTTAATCAACATATTACAATAGCTTATAAAAACATATTAAAATAGCTTATTGAGTTAATAAATGTGTTAATAAATATTGTAATAAATATGTAATATTGTAATAAATGTGTTAATAAATATTGTAATAAATATGTAATATTTATTAAGTCATTTATTAACACATTTACAACTCAGTGCAGTTACTTCCATTAAACCAATTGTAAGTTATTTTGATTAAGTTGTTTTGAGTAAATTATATTTTGTGTATCTATTTGTGTACAGTTATTCCATCTGTCATCTGTTATTCATCTTCTTCCTCTCTGTGCACCGCTTCCTCTTTTAGTATCAGAGCCAAGTTATGTTGCTATCTGTTGCTTACTGTCTTGTTAAATCTGATTAACCTTTCTCTCTTCTGCTTAGTATCCGCCTTCAGTCATCTTAATCTGTCAGAAAATTCTATCTGTGTCTTTCCACTGTGTAACTAGCCACCCAACCTTCGTCTCAGTCCTTGGTAAGTCCTTTGGTTAGGCAGTGTTGGATTTTAGGGGTCTTCCGAAATGGGTATGTGTGAAAACATAGTATGTGAAAACATGATAAATTTAGACAATGTATTAAGATTCCTCTAAGTCATTTACCTAGTCAGAAACGTGAGTCGATTATTCAGAAGTAACTCGTCTGTCAGTTCTAGGTCAACAACTTTGCCCTCAATACCTAATCAAGGTTTAGTAATTAATGAAGAAGATGTAGAAATACAAAATGATAAAATTGATTTAAGTTGAAATATACCAAAATTATCCGTTAAAGAAATTTATAACACTACTTTTCTCCAGTCTACTTTTAATGTTAATCTGCATGTTAAAATTTTAGAACAAGTTTATACTTTAGCCAAACTTAGAGAAACATGTCAATTATTTGATGTTAACACTATTAAAAGACTTTTAAAAACTGGTCACAATTTTATTCATTTAGGATTAATTCAAGTTGGAATAAAACCATTAACTCCATAAGGTAAAAACACTTCTGTTTTGTTATGTTTAAGAGATGCTCGTTTTATTGATTATAATGATAGTTTGATAGGTATGATAGGTATGCTCGTTTACTGGTCTCCACAAAGGACCCGTTCATTTTAATTATTTTCCAGATTTTACACTTACGTGATCCACATATATTAGATGCATTAACTTTGAATATTCAATTAAATGGTTCATTTACTAATATGAAGGATAAAGTTCATAATATTGTTTTAATCGTGTTCATTATAAATATATTAAAACTAATTTAAATGTTCAAGAATTACACAAAAGTCCAAAGGATAAAACTTTATTGATTCAAAGTAGTAGTAATGATACTAATATTAATATTCCTCAAATGATTGAATGGAAAGATATTACTCTCTCTGATCAATGGATAACTGTTAATAAAAATTACAAACATAATCAAGAACAATCTACTAGTCAAGATATCCAAGATATTCAACGATTCACTGATGGTTTTGTCCGTATTAAATTTAATCGTAGTCAATCTTCTAGACATAGTACCTCTAGTCTACCTACTGATACTGAAACTGAAGATGAAATATTTAATACTCCTTTATTTTGAAAGAATAGTCAAATTAATCTTAGTCATACTTCATCTAGTAAAATGAAAGGCATTGATAATTCCACAACTTCCCAAATTAGTAAGCTTGTGTATTCTACTCACATACATCTCCCAGAAGATGATATTGAGTCTCAAGACTCTCCTACTCACACTGATTTCGAAATTATACCTCCAATAAATCTTTAATTAATGACAATTAGTAAACCCTTTGTTCCTCATCTTGATAAATTATATATTGAATTCAAATCTAAAGAAAATAGGACTAAACGCCATGCTTATCGTGCTAAATATAATTCTGCTCAACGATTTAAAATAACTCGAAAATGGTATGATTTTATGATTGAATATAGTTTTGAAATCTCTTTCTTTGAATATTTAGACAATTATTACAAAAAGGTAAATACAATCACAAAACATGAATGGAAAACTTCTCCTAATACTTCTGTTAGCTCTAGTCATCCTCCATTATCTAATATAATTATTGAACACCAAGGATCTGATGTCCCAGCCTCTCCATTTAAGTTGCCTTGCACTGACCCTGAAATCAAAAAAGTAATTGAACAAAATAATTATACTAATCAATGTTTAAAAACAATTGGTAAACAATTAGATAAAATAGAAATTAATTTAAATGATTATTCTGCTAACCATACTTCTCCTAAACAATCATTATACCAACCTTTGCTTAATCTACCTAGTAACCGTTCCAAAAGAACTAGTTTAGTAACTCAAGATAATTCTACTGTTAAAGCTATAGAACAATTATTGAATAAATTAACTACCTCTGAAAAAACTTCTCCATCTACTGAGAAAGGTCTTATTATATTAAACCAACAACCTACTCTAGATACTGTTTCTACTCACTCTGCAACTGATACAACTGATAATGAAATTGATAATTTAGCTCAACAATTCCAATCTTCTAATCTTAATAAAATTCATTATCCTAAAGTTAATCCACAAATTACTAAAAATTGGTATCCTCGACCTACTCCACCTGATCTCCAATATGAAGAAACTAGTCTTAGCAATCAATTTTCTGTCTCTACTAAAAAAATTATACGAATGGAATATTGATGGTCTGAGTGAAGATCAAATCCTCCAAAAATTAAATCATTTATCTATGGTTACAAATAGTTATCTTAGTAATTACCCTGATTACTCTCAACCTGAAATTGTTTTGTTAATCACCTCTAGTTTTACCGGTATGCTCAAATCTTGGTGGGAAAAATACCTTATTGAAGATCAAAGAGAATCCATTTTACATGCTCATCAAAAAGATGACAATGATTTACCTATCTTTGATGAGACTATTGGTTATTATAAACTTGATGGTTTTAATACATTAATCTATACCATAGTCAGACATTTTATAGGAACCTCTACTAATATATATTCTGGCATACATGATCAGCTTAGTAATCTCGCTTGTCCCACATTAAGTGATTTTAGATGGTATAAAGATGTCTTTACCTCTAGAGTTATGTTTAGAGAAGACTGTACTAAATCTTTTTGGAAAGAAAAATTCATTAATGGCTTACCTAGTTTGTTTGTTCATAAAATTCGAGATGTTTTTAGTCAACCTACAGGTGTCATCGAATATGATAATTTAACTTATGGTGATATCATTAGTACTATTCAAAAAGAAGGATTAAGAATGTGTATTGATTTTAAACTTAGTCAAAAAGCTGCTAAAGATAAACATAAGGCTAAATATGAATTAGGTAACTTCTGTGAACAATATGGTTTACCTCATGTTGTCCCTTCTCAACGTAAAAAACCTAAATACACTAAACATAAGTCATCTTACAAATACTCTTAACAAATACAAAAAGAATTATTCACCATCCAAATCAACTGATAAATTATATACTAAACCCAAAAAGAAATATTATAAGAAATCACATCTAAAATTTAAATCTAACAAAGATATTACTTGTTATAATTGTGGTCAAAAAGGTCATTATTCTAATAAATGTAAAGACAAATAAAAATTAAAAGATAAAGTTAATCAACTCCAAATTAATGATGAATCAAAAAATCAATTATATGAAATCTTTCAACTAAACCAATCTATTAGTAATTCCTCTTTTGATAATCCTGATATCTCATTTGATTACAATTCACCTCGTGAAACTTTTGATAATAATATTGAATTAGGATGGAATGATATTTGTTGTAAACCAGTTAAACAAATCACTGTTCTTACTAAATAAAATCAAGAAGAAACTGTTCTTATTGAATTAATTTGTCGTTTAGAAGATCTAGAATTAAAACAAAAATATACTAACAAGTTAAAATCCTTATTAATCAATCCTGATAAGAAACCTAAGTTTGACAAACCTATTATTAGTTTATCTAAAACTTTAGAAAGATTTAAAAATAAACAAAAAGAAGTTGCACTACAAGATTTACAATATGAAATCAATCAGATTAAAAAAACTATTAAAGATTTACAAAGTAAAGATAAAACTTTAGAAGATGAAATTATTACACTAAAACTTAATAAAAATTTAGATAATTTCAAGAAAATAATGATGTTTCTCCTAATGAATCTGAACATGATTCTGAACATACTAATCCTGATAATCTCGTGTTTAATAATCGATCACATTACTCAATCACATAATCTTGAAGACAAACAATTAAATCTTATCAATAAAATTCATATTCAAAAATGGTATTCAAACGTGAAACTCGTTATTAATGATTTTGAATTAAATGTTATTGCTTTAATTGATCTTGGTCGATCTTAATTGTATTCAAGAAGGATTACTCCTTACTAAATATTATGAAAAATGTCGTGAAAAATTAACTTCTGCTAATGGTAGTAAAATGCATATTAAATTTAAATTACCCAAAGTTCATATATGTCAAAATAATGTTTGTTTTAAAACCTCCTTTGTTTTAGTCAAAAATATGACTGATAAAATTATTTTAGGCACACCTTTTATATTTTTATTATATCCATTTACCACATCTAGTGAAGGCATAACTACTCATGTTTTGGGTCAACCTATTACTTTTAAGTTTTTGTCTCCTTCGGAAATGTTAGAATTAAATCAATTAAAAGACTCTTCTATTTCTCAATCTATTAATCGATTAACTCATCAGTTAAGACATCTCAAAGAAGAAGTCAATCATAAACGAATTGAACAACAATTAACTGATCCTATTATTATATCTCAAATTGAAGAATTTAAATTAAAATTAGAAATAACAGTTTGTTCTACTTCACCTATTGCATTTTGGCATAGGAAAAAACATGTAGTCGCATTACCATATATTAAGAATTTTAATGAAAGACAAATTCTTATTAAATTTAGATCTATTCAAATGAATCATGAATTACTTGAAATATGTAAAAAAGAAATTAATGAACTATTAAAAAATCGAATTATTAGTCCTAGTAAATCTCCATGGTCTTGTCCTGCTTTTTATGTTAATAAAAATGCTGAGTTAGAATGAGGTGCCCATCGCTTAGTCATCAATTTTAAACCATTAAATAAAGTTTTAGAATGGATTAGATATCCAATTCCTAATAAAAAAGATTTAATCAAAAGACTTAGTCAAGCTGTTATTTTCAGTAAATTTGATTTAAAAAGTGGTTTTTGGCAAATTCAAATTCATTCTAAAGATAGATGTAATGCCTTTTGGATTAAAAACTGCTTTTACTACATCTTACCCGGGATGGCATTTTGTTCCTCTCCATCCAGCAAAAACTATTACCTTCTATAAAGATATCCTGTTTAACCATTAGTCCATTGTGATTAAACCTATTTATGATCGTACTTACACTAATAAAGTTGTTTACCATTTACTTTATATTCACAATATTGTTTCCTTAGTTGAATGGGGTTCTCCTCGTCAACTTCGAGATTTACCTAATCTCTCTTCAGTATAGTTATTATGACTATATTGATGCCTGGTTCAAAGTATTTTTATATCAAAATGAAACAAATAATCACTCCTGGTTTCTCCAGTTTGATCAAAAGTTCAAATCAGAATTACCTACTTGGTTTCTGTGATGGTGGACTCATTATGGTGCCATTTCAGACATCTTCCCCTCTATTTTGATTGGTTAGATTAACTATTTCTCAACTGTTTTCTCATTCACCTTGCAGCAGAGGAAATTCCCTCAATTGCTTATTTTTATATCCAAATACAAAATCCCTTAGATATTTAAATGGCAATATGTCATTTTTGATGATGTTATTTACCGTCAACATATGATTAAATGGTGGGATAATTTCGAAGTGTCCCGCATTGTTGAAATTGTTCAAACTGAGTTCCCGATTAACATTCGTGCTCCCACTCCTGCCATGGTTAAAGCTCAGCAGATCCCAACTGCTTCAGTCATTCAAGGAAGCCCTCTTCCTCCAGTCAACCTTGGAAGCCCATCTTCAAGTTCTTCCAAGCCAAAGTCAAAGATCAAATCCAAGGATAAAGCAAAGCCCAAATCTACTAAAGCAAAGTCCAAGGCTAAGTCTACAGCTCTTGCATCACAGGTTAAGCCCAAGGTTGAATCCAAGTCATCCAAGGATGAGCTGCTCCAGATGGCTCGTCTATTGGTTAATCAAGCCCAAGCGCAGTCAGATTCAAGTTCGCATAGCGTAAGAAGGTTCAGACAGCTTCTAACTCTTCTGAAGGATCAACTACTCAAAATTCATATGGACCCGAGTTTCAAGATGCACAGGATCCATATGCCTAGTCAGCTCTACATTGGATTCCATATAGATACAAATTAGCTTCAATCAATACTCTCTTTTGAGAAAAGCTGTCAATTTGTATTTATATGGATTCCTTTAGTCATATGTCTCCACCGAAAGTAATGAATAGTAAAAGTTACTGTTCACTTTCACTATTCATCCATGATTAAAGATTAAAAGCTACATCAACTTTCAGTCAATCGGTCGAAAGACCAAGTCACATGCTGCATAGTTAATTTGCTATTCCTATAAATTGTAATGGTTAACTCAGTTGTACTCAGAGGTTAGAAAGATTGGAAACTCTGAGTGAGAACCAACACCTATCTTTGTAATCAAATATTTATTCAAGTTATGTATTTTGAAGCAACTCAGTGCAGTTACTTCCATTAAACCAATTGTAAGTTATTTTGAGTAAATTATATTTTGTGTATCTGTTTGTGTACAGTTATTCCATCTGTCATCTGTTATTCATCTTCTTCCTCTCTGCGCACCGCTTCCCCTTCAAAAACTTTATTTAATGGTTTATAATTGATGACTTTAGGACACCTCGTTTAACTCAAAGATTTTTATTAACATAAAAAGCAGGACAAGACCATGGAGATTTACTAGGACTAATAATTTGATTTTTTTAATAATTCATTAATTTCTTTTTTACACATTTCAAGTAATTCATGATTCATTTGAATAGGTCTAGATTTAGTAGGAATTTGTCTTTCATTAAAATTCTTAATATATGGTAATGTGGCTGCATGTTTTTTCCTATGCCAAAATGCAATAGGTAAAGTAAAACAAACTGTTGTTTCTAATTTTAATTTAAATTCTTCAATTTGAGATATATTAATAGGATCAGTTAATTGTTGTTCAATTCGTTTATGATTGATTTCTTCTTTGAGATATCTTAACTGACGAGTTAATCGATTAATAGATTGAGAAATAGAACAATCTTTTAATTGATTCAATTCTAACATTTCCGGAGGAGACAAAAACTTATTAAAACATTTAATGTTGTAATAGTGTTGGTTAGGCAGTGATGGAATAAATGTGTTAATAAATATTGCAATAAATATGTAATATTTATTAAAACATATTGTAATATTGTAATAGCTTATTGTAAAACATGTTTATTGTAATATGTGTTAATAAAATGTGTTAATAAGTTACTGTAACTCAATGCCAAACTTCTTTTAATGTGTTTGGCATATTACAATAAGCTATTGTAATAATATTGTAATAGCTATTGTAACTCAATGCCAAACATATGGTTACAACATGTTTGGCATTGAGTTACAATAGCTTATTACAATATGTTTGGCATTTAAGAAGTTTGGCATTTATTCACACATATTTATTACAATATGTTTATTGTTATTACAATAGCTTATTGTAATATTGAGTTAATAAAACATGTTAATAAATAGCTTATTCTAATAACATATTGTAATATTGTTTTAATAAACATATTACAGTAGCTTATTGTTATTACAATAGCTTATTAAAACATATTGTAATATTTATTAACACATTTATTAAAACATATTACAATAGCTTATTGAGTTAATAAAACATGTTTATTAAAAGAAGTTTAATAAACATGTTATTATAGCTTCTCACATGTTTATTTATTAATTATTGAATTCATATTGTAACTCAATGTCAAACTTTTTTTAATAAGCTATAATAACACATTAATAAAGATGTTACGAAGAATTGTGAGAGTCGTTAGTAAAATAGATTTGTGCACACTACTATAAGCTCAAACCACTTTGAGTACCTGTGAAGCATGGTTTGGTCATTTTTGGAGTCCTGTTGCTTGAGTGGCAGTCATTTCTTCTAGGCTAGCTAATGTCAAACTACTTAGCCTAGTTATTTGACAAAGTGTAGGCCTCTTCTTTGTATAAATGCCAATTTTCAAAATTTTGCAGAAATATTCTGATGTAGTGATCTTTAGGATGCAATTGTGGATGACACTGCAGATCCCAATCTGAATTTGGACCATTTTTTGGGTAGGGAAGTGTAGGAAGGTTCAGTGGTCGGGGGAGGTTATTGATTTTGAATATCAGGGAGATGTGTTCGCTGATTATGAGAATGGAATTGTGAGGGAGGCAGACTTCTTATGTAGTGGAAGGATTTGAGGCATTATATCCTTTCAATTGTACCCTGATAGCTAGGATTTTTTTCTTAGAATAAGGGACAGGGTGGAGCATTGGAAGGGCACTGAAAATTGCAAACACCTAGACCACCTTATTAATCACTTGTACTAGCTTCTAATTGATTTAACTATAATCAAATTCTAGAGTTTGGAATTCTGTTTCTCTCATTGAATGGAATCTCAACCTCCATGCCCATTGTGCCACACTTATTATGCATTCTGGACCTTCTACAGCTTCTACTTGGTAGTTGGCATTCAATGGTCTGTAGTATCCCAACACACAACCATCTTTAGGTTGTTCTCTCTCTTTGCAAGGAGTGGAATTATGTTAGGAACTGAGGCTAGCCACTAGTACATCCAAATTTTACAGAAGATTTTGCTCAGGTTGATTTGGTTGGCTATAGCATTCTGTTGTATCCTAAGGTTTTGGACTCTGACAGCCTCTTAATCTCATCAAAGATATTACTGTTATTCAAATCCATCTAATTTGATTAATTTTTTCCCACATTAGTATGCTATGTTCATCTCGTCTCATCAAGAGCCCTCATATTTGCCCTTCCTCCTGTCTCATTCTTTGATGTTCAAAGTTGTAATAATGACTTGGCCTCGACTTTGTGGCTGATTTTGGTTATTTGATCACTTCAGTGAATATTTTTCAGGTAAGTTGTCTGGAACCTTATGTATAATGGGTGAATCTTTTACGATTCAGATTAGCAGCAACTTAGTCAAACAGCTTGCAGATGACGGCGGGAAGTTGAAGAAAAAAACAAAAAATCCAAAACTAAGATACCACGGGAACCCCAACAATCCCAAACTAAGGCACATCAGAAGCAGATTTCTGGTGATTCTGAAATACCCAAACTTACTGCTCCAGTCGGTTGGCCCATTCAGCCACCAATATTCCTGCCCTTATCCCTGCCTCCACATTCTTCCAGTGCAGAGTTAGATGCCATCTGTTCTGCCATTCAAGAAAGCGAGAAAGTTTTGGAGACGTAGCCGAAGCAGGAGGAGGTAATGGTGCGGGAAGTAACACAGAGAGCTAAGGATCTCTATGACAAGGAGTTGAAGCTTCCAACCCAAAAGCCACTGCCCTGTTTGATGGAGAAAAATGCTTGTTTTGAGTGCTACAAGGAAAACGACAAGAACCCCCTGAAATGTGCTGATGCGGTCAAAAACAATAAATAGAGATGGCAATCTGAAACCGGCCCGACGGTGACCCGACCCCCCGTCCCCGAATTTTATGGTTATTCACCGAAAAATATCTCCTACGGGCCGGGGACGGTATTCAAAATTTCATCCCCGATGATATCCGGGCCGGGGACGGGGACGGGGACATGTGTTTCAGACCCGGACCCGGCCCGCCCCCGGCCCCGCTCCGCTTATTCCCCGAGATAAAATTACCGTTCTGCCCCTGCATATATATATATATATATATCATATATGCTAACTTTTGTTTAGGGTTTCACTTTCATCACAAACACTTCAGCCTCTCACTCTCACACTCCTCCTCTCTCCTCCCGCAGCCGCCATCGTCTCTCCTCAATCTGTGCCAAGGCCCTCCTCACCGGCGATCCTCCATCACCACCGAGCCTCTCACTCCCACACGGCACTCCTCTCGCTCTCGCCACTGGTCTCTCCCTCTCGCTCTCGCCACTGGTCTCTCCCTCTCGACATCACCACCACCGCTGATCTCTCTCACCGACGGCGACATCACCACCGCCGATCGTCCCACACATACGACGGAGATGTGCTCCCTCACCGCCGATCGTCCCAGATCTGGTTTGAAGATGACAGATCTGGTTAATTTTTTATACAGATTTTTTTTTAAGATGAAGATCTGATTTTTTTTTAATTTTTTAAGATGACAGATTTTTTTTATACAGATTTTTTATACGATGGAGATGTGCTCCCTCTATTTTTTTATACAGATTCTTTTTAAGTTAATTTTTTTAAGTTGACAGATCTAGTTTGAAGATGGACAGATCTGGGTTGGGTGTATATATAGTTTCATATATGTTTATGTTTATGTATGATTGATGATGATATTTTTATATATGTATAGATTCATATATGTGTATATATAGATTCATATATGATGATTGATGATGATGATTTATGTTTATGTTTATGATAGATCGGTGTGATTTAACAAATGGGATTTTCGGGTCGGGAACCCCGACCCCCGAGGGGGGGGGGGGGGGGGGAGGTAGATAGGGTCCCCGTCGGGGATCGGGGCCGGGGTCGGGGAATTTCTCACTATCGGGGATCGGGGACGGGGAGGGTGGTCCCCGGCCCCGCCCCGCCCCGTTGCCATTCCTAACAATAAAGATTGTATTCGCAGAGCAAGTTCAGCAGCTAAGTAAGCTACTTAAAATTTTGAATCTATATACCATGTACAAGCTAATTGCTAGTTTTGAGTAAAACTGGGATTTTTGCAGTGATAATAAACCAAAAACTGTCAGTTCCCATGCTTGGGGCTATTGCGGCCACCATTAGATTTTTTTTCTCATGTTTTTTCATCTCGGAAATATGTTCTCATTCACAGATGTAAGCTAAGTGGCTTTTGCCCATTGAATATTTTTCAGAATTATATGAGCCATTTGATGCCAAACATGCCATTTGACTGCAGGTTGTTTCATTTGTCCAAAGCTTTTTGCTCTCGTAGTAAATTTCAAATTAATTAGTAGTATACATAACTATGCTACTGTTGAATTTATTGCAGGCTCTGGTATATATTTGGTTGGGCTAAGTTGATTAATGATGATTTAATGAATTTAGACTCTCTTAAAATTTGCTTTCATTATTTATTTACTTAGAGAAGAGAATATTTTTCGTATTATAATTGGATTATGTAAAGAAGTAATTATGATTATGAGGACTTTTCTTGTTTTTTGATAAATATGATTGAGGACTTTTTTTTTTGTTCCTTTTTAAACTCATTTTTTTGTTAACTTTGAATCCCCACAAGCGTCTCTTCAACTAGCAACTTAATATTATGTTTGGTTGAGTGATTTTGGAGGAGATTTAGAAAGGACAAAGAAAAAGAAAAAATGTGTATAAAATTAGGTAAAATATAAGTATATTTTATTTATTTATTAAATTTTTTTTAAAAAAAAATCTTTTAACTAAACCCAACGCAAAATAAAAGGGGGAACCAAAGCATTGTTGCTCCCATCTCTCCACTGCGAGCAAAACTGTGAGTGGAGCCAAAGCATTGTAAGTCCCATCTCTCCACTGTGAACAAAACTTCTCCCACCAACATTACATTCAAATCTAATCCCACTATTTGGAAGATTCACTTGTTAAATCAAACGTGCCCCTGAGCTGGGGAGCGAGACTGTTCCAAAAAAAAAAAAAAATCTGGAGAACGAGAGGTTATTTGTTGTTTTGGGGCACAATGACCTGGTGCCTAGTGTCACGGACTCAGACTTCGCAAGCCTGCCGTGCGGCCTTAGGTGCTCTTCAACCCGCTTGGTTACACCTAAGTCAGCCTCACCCACTCAACCACACTAACACACGCAGTTTAGGTGGAAGAATGTATTCACTATACAAGTTAATATTACAAGTATAGTTGTGTACAAAGCTTACAAGGCTCTCACACTCACACTCACTTACAAGTGCTTCACTCTTAGAGCTCTCTTGGATCTCCTAGACTAGATGCCTAGCAAATGAGACCCCTCACCCTTATATAGCCATCCTCCTCCCTAATGGACGGCTCAAATCACTTTGATCCAAGGGCTACAAACTCACATCTAGAACATTCCATAGAACTATCTAGGACAACTACCCTATCTACTACATTCTAGATCTCTCCACACTAGTGTAGTACATGGTAGGCTTCTCCTAGCAAAATCTAGGATGTTCTAGACCCATCCAGACTCCTCTGGACCCTTCCACCACATTCCGGAATCTTCCAGGCCACTCCGGACCCTTCTACCAGCTCCTAGTCTTCCAGCATGCTCCAGGTTGGTCTCCCGCATTCCGAAACCTTCCAGCGCGTTCAGCATACTGCCCACGCTGCTCGTGTCACATAAATTGTCGGGGCGTGACACTAGGTATCTTCTGATTGGTAGAGGAGGTGAGATTTATAATTTTATATTGAGTGTGAGAAATATGAAAAGATATAAAAGTGTTTGATTGGCTTAGGGCATGGTCACGTAATTCCCCAGGACCAATTAATAAATTTTCCATAATTTAATACTTTGGACTCGTTCGAAAATTGATTATTTTAATTAATTTTTTGACTTTTTATAAAAAGATTTATAAAATAATAAATAGAGTGATATGATAAATTATAATTATTTTTTAACTTTTGAACTATTTTATTCCCTCCTCAAATTTGGCTTTTTTTTTTTTTAATTGAGAGAAGTGTCATGTTCTTCATGTAAAAAATATATATTTTTATTATTTCAAACCAGTGTAATTACTCGTGCTATGCATGGATATAAATAAATAATCAAAAATTAATTTTTAAAATTAAGTAATAATCTAAAAAATTTATCTACAATATTTAGCAAAAATGATTTAGAATTAATTAAATTTTACTTATTTTTATCATAGTTACATATAAGAGAATTTTTTTTTATTCGTATGTTATTAATTGTGTGCTCTAAGTTCTTAATAACAAATATGTCATAATTTAAGTGGTAAAAATTAAAAAATAAATCACAAAAATTATATTTATGATAAAATATAAATACATTTCGTCTTATGAGTTTTGCAAATTTACTTTATCATATGATAGTGGTAAATTACATTTATCAATATAGTAATTATTTCATGTTTTGTGAAGTCTAAAAATTATAATTTGTCTTATGTTATGAGATTTATGTAAAAATGGATTAAAGTTCACTTGTGATATTAAATTTGGATTTAACATTAGATTTACGTCAACTTGTCTTTTATCTAATTATTAAAAAATTTCTTATTTTGTTCTTAACTTATATGAATCATTTGACCTATCTATTTATTAAATTAGTAAATAAATATTGTAAATATTTTTTTATAATAAAAATAAGAAATATGAACTTATTTTATGCATACTTATTAAAAAGTTTAAACTATAGTTTAAAAAAAAAAAGCTATATGCATTTATGTTTAAAACAATTAAATGAATAGTTATATATATTTATGTATAAAAAAAATATTTAAGATAAAGTCACCCTAAATTGTAGGTCATATTCTAGTCCTAATAAATTTAAATTTTATATTTAAATTATATCATAGTTATCAGTTCGTGACTGATATAAGCTAATTTGGGAGTTTTAATATTGGATTAAACACTAAAAAATAGTTAAAAAAATTTAGTTCAAGTCGATTTTTTCCCCAATATATCTTGATTTAAGCCTAGTCGTTAGAGAATCGTCTAGTTCATGTCCAATTCATGAGTTAGTAAACCTACCTATTTACTTAATTTTTAATTAGTAAACATATATATATTTTTTAAAATTTATAAAATAGGAAATATGTATATATTTGTTTGGTATATTTATTAACAATTTTAAAATTAATTAAGAAATTATGTACTTATTCTTAAAAGGATAAATTACATTGGTAATCCCTATATTTTAACTTTTGTGTTATTTTTGCCCTTGCAATTTTAATTTGCCCAATTTTGACCCTAAATTTATAATTTTGTCTCAATTTGATCCAATTGTTATAATTGTTAGTTTTTTTTTTTACACACATGAGTAGCATTGTCATATTTTTATAGACGAAATTATAAATTTTTTCAACTCAATAAGTTAATCTCAACTAACTCAATAACTATTTTCTTTCAAAAATCTTAACCGGCATTATCAATTTAACCAAATTAATACAAAATCTAAAATTAAGGATAAAAATCAAACTAATTGAAATTACATAGACCAAATTGACACAAGAGACAAAATGTATGGACTATCGATATAATTTACCCTTCTTAAAATATGTCTAATATTGATTGTATCAATATTAAGATATATTTATGTCTAAAAACTATTTAAGGCCAGATCAGACTAAGACCTGCATAAAAAATTAATGACTTATTAAAAATATTTAATAATTATAAATTAAAATTTGATCAATTTTTCATTTAATTTTTTTCATAGAATTTAGGTTGTTTGATAATTTTAATTTATAGTTCCAATTTTTTCTTGTATTTTTTTTAAAAATATTTTAAAATTATATATAATTATAATTTCTTTTGAAATTTCATTTTCAATCTCAAATTAGTTATAACTTGAATTTGGTTTTAAAAAAAAATTTGACTTCTCATCTACAAAAAGTAACAATAAACATAAAATAATTTTTTGAACATTGTAAAAAGGTAAATAAAGAAATATATTATCAATAATAATAATAACAAAATGTATTTTTATTTATCATGTGACGTCTCACCACCGCATTGATAATAAACATTAATAATAAAATTCATTACGATAATACAACAATAATATATCAAATGATAAGTAACATGTGATCACAATAATTTTTAGTAGTTATACAACATACCCAAAATTATATATAAAAAACAATATATGATCCATATTCAATTTTTAATTATATGGTAAAATTAACACTTAATTTCAACCACACATTAATTTTCTAAATCAATTCATCACTCAAACTATCTACAATTCTTTTAATATTCACATTTTAAAAATCCACCCAAACAATACTCTGACCAAGCTCATCATCACCCTTGTTGTTGCCATGCTCACCACCTCCACTAACAATTATGTAACTCCGGTCTAGTTTTTTATCTTTGTAAATATAAAAAGACAATGTTGTAAAAATAAAAAAGTACCGTTAGAGTTTTAAAAAGATAAAAATGAAAAATGAAAAAATGTGTGATTTTAGGTTTTCTTATTCCATATATGGGTGTTAATTTTGTTTTTAAATCCATAAATTATGGAATAGTGTTCATTATTTAAAATTTTATTTATTTATGAGTAAGTCAATTAAAATGTTTTTAATTTTTTACAAATAAAAAATTTGAAAATTTTGTTTAAGAAATTTAAAAAATGGCCAAATC
The DNA here is from genome assembly GCA_025200525.1 of Camellia lanceoleosa. Taxonomy (NCBI): domain Eukaryota; kingdom Viridiplantae; phylum Streptophyta; class Magnoliopsida; order Ericales; family Theaceae; genus Camellia; species Camellia lanceoleosa. The sequence continues at coordinate 160,841,584 of CM045769.1, read as the reverse complement.
ATAAAGAACAATATAAGATGCCTTATTCTATATATATATACTAGCGTATGCCCGTGCCTGAAGGCACGGTGTAAATAATGGTAGGATTATAATATAATTGTAATCGCAACACTATTGAAATTTAAGATTAAAATGCAATTATAAAAATCTATTTAATAGACTACACTTTACAATTTCAAACAAATCAAAATGCACACCAGCCAATACTCTGCAATTTAAAATAAATTAAAATTAAAATGCACATCAGTTAGTGTTACTACTGCCAATCAAATTCTAACTACATAAGAAAAACAAACATAATATTGTCATACAGCAAAAGAGTGAGTTAAAACTCTATTAAAAAAAAGTGGGTCGAAGCTTTCCAGAATATGTATGCTTCACAGAAGATGTGTCAATAATGTGTCTTCAAACATGTATTTGCCCAAACTTCCTCCTCATTGCTTTCGAAAAAGTCTTTGTATCAACTTGTATGCATCCCCAATGAGGAACATGCACAACAATCTGGTAATTTGTGGAAACAAAAAAAAAATACAGATTGGTATATTTGTTGGAAATATACATATCAAAATACTTTGAGATTGAAATTACCTTATTGCATCCCCATCGAAGCAAGCTAGTTGTATTTCTCCTTTTAAGCTCCATAAATTTTTCGATCCAATCCTTAAAAAATCCATATTTCCAATTATTATTAGATTGAAATTTTATAAAAAAAAAATCTATATATCCAATAGAAATAAATTTACATGGTTACCTTTTGATAAAACATGATTTAATAAACATGGAACACTACAACAACACTTCAGGATAAACAATATTTGTAGTAGAATCCAAACTATCTTTAGGGAGGAGAATACTTATACGATCAAAGGATGTACATCTGGACAATGCCACATATAATTGGCCATGGCTAAACACTGGTATGCGCAAATCAACCCCAACAAATTTCACAGATTGTCCTTGAGATTTATTAATGGTCAAGGCATATGCTAATCGGACTGGAAATTGACGTCTTGTCATTTGGAAAGGCATTTCTGAAGAAGATGGTGTCAAAGATATCCTTGGTATGAATGCCAAATTGCCAAACTTTTCTCCAGTTAAAATTTGAGCTTCAATTATGCGAGTGTCGCACCTAGTAACCATCAATCTTGTACCATTACATAGTCCATCTTTCGGTGCAATATTTCTTAACAATATTATAGGACAACCCACTTTCAACTCTAACTTAAAAGTTGGTAGCCCGGGAGGATCCAATGAATTTAAATATTCATTAGGATATCTATTTGTAATGGTAGGATCAATTTCATTATCTTCAGACATTTTATCTGCTGCAAAATAAGTATATAATCTCCCTGGAAAGATATTCAACGCAGTAGTATTAATGTCACTGACATCATCGTTACGCGCAGATAGAATGGTGCTGCGTTCGCTTAAAAATGTTGGGGTCGACGTCTCTATCATATTCAACGTGGGTAAATCAGAGAGAGCAATTCATTCAAATCTTGACATTTGTGTATTGTTGATGGAAGGTTGATGATTTCCTGAGGATTAGTCCCAATCTAAAAAAGGTGAAATCAATTAAAAAAAATATGAGTGTAAAAACAATTTATTAATTTAAAATAATCTATATAATAAAGAAAAAGGTTAAAGTAGTGTTATCTCCATCAAGAAATTTGCAAAAATAGCATTTTCACGGTCTCCATGATTCAAGCGCGTATTCAAATCCAAAGTTAAGATATGTATATGCTTCCATAGAACAGAGTGTCTTAATGAAGCATTCACAATTTGCTCACGAATTCCTTTGGGTATAACTGGTAAGATTTGTCGAAAGTCTCCACCAAGAACAACAGTAATACCCCCAAATGGCTTTTCACTATCACGAATATCCCTCAATGTACGATCAACCGCCTCAACACAATGTCTATGTTGCATAGGAACTTCATTCCAAATTATGAGTTTTGTTTCTCTAAACAACTCAGCTTGTAATGATTGTTTGCTAAACCCACAAAGTGAATTTTTCAAGACATCTAACGGAATGGAAAATGTTGAATGTGCAGTGCGACCTCCTACCAATAACAATGATGCAATTCCAGATGAAGCCACAGTAACAACAATATGCCCAAGGCTACGACATTTTAATGCAATCGTATTGTACAGAAATGTTTTCCCTGTTCCAGCACCCCCATTAAGAAAGAAAACAGTTCCTTTATTTTGAAAAATTGAAGAAGTGATTGTGTTATAAGCATTCCGTTGTCCATTGTTGAGACAATCAATAGTAATTTCTGGATCTGCCTGTTGTGCCTCATTCTGCAGTTGTTGATGTTCGAATATCAATCGATTACCAACTACTGCACTCCAATTTGCAGTAGGTTGTGGCATGGGTGGGAAGTCAATTAAACATTTGCCTGATTCATGAAGCATTTGATTCAAAAGATGGAGACCATAATCTTCAATTTGAACCTCAGTTGGGTTAGAAATGGCAAACAATGTACGAATCTTATGTGCAAGATCATCACATATATGCGTTGAGAATTGATTCCATAATGCACATGGATTTAGTGGAGAGCACTGGGTGAGAATAACACTAAACAATCTCCTCAATTGGTATCCAGTTTTCATAACTGCAGCCTCTTTCAAGCATTGTATCCATTCTTCATCATCTTCTAAAAGCCCCCTTGCAACACATGCTAATTTAAATGTATCATGCACAACATTATCGACCGTGCGTAAAGACCGAAATGACTTTGGTCCTTTGACAACAGTTAGTAACAAACGCAGATAAAATCTTTCACCACAATTAGGACTGGCAAAGTACATTCTACCAATTGCATATCCTCTTTCTCTTGATTTCCATCTCTTTTCTGACTTGAGCCATACAAAATGCTGTGGAAATTCTTGATAAGTGAATGGACATTCATCTTCACTGGCAGCACAATATGCAAAGAAGCCAGTAAGAGTTGACATTTGTTGACCAGCTCTAGATTGAATCGTTTCTAATGACTCTTCTGGGTTAAAAACAACGCGATGCATTCCAGGTAAATGAAGTGCCAATCGTACAACTGTTGGTATCTCTGCATGCAAAGGATGACCAAATATTCGCCAAGCAGCTTCTGGAGGTCCAATATACCTTGCATCGAGATATTGTTGAATCTCATTTATCGATCCCAACACCATCGTTGTACGATCATAACCTTTGTAAATGTACTTATGTATATACTTGACACATCTCATTCCGGCGCATACTTCCACATTTATATGACAGTTGAAAAGTTTAGAAAGATATGCATTGTATGGTACGACATCCCTGTTATCAACTTCTTGCCCCCTCACAGTATGTACTTGGCCATTATTGCGACGACGATAGATGGGGTATCCATCTTGATCCATAGTTGTTGTTTCTGTGAAAGCTCGAGGATATCTCTTACTGCATCTACCATTTTCCATACATGGTGCATGAGGATTTCGAGCACCACATGGTCCATGTACCATACAACATTTGACAGTTTCAAAAAGCATAGGATCATATTTTGGGTCTGGAAATTCTGCACAGACCAATTTGTCTACTTGAGCACATGTCCGAATTTTGTCTGGACCCTTAAGAAATAAAAGTGCATGCATATGGGGGAGGCCTCGTTTTTGAAATTCAATTGTAAAAACATGTGCAACTTTATTTCCAAATACTTTATTTGCTTCTATCTCCTTCATCAAACATTTTCTCTTCAACTCAAAAACACGAGCAATTAAATCAGGACGATCAATAGGTTTTTGATGTGATAATAATGCTGAAGTAATTTCTGGCCAATTAGGGTTTGCAGTCATGGTAAGAAAAATATCTGGGTGTTGGTTATATCGCGTGATAGCCATTGAATCTTGAAAGATTTCAAACATATGTCTAGGACTACCAGTAAATGAAGATGGCAAAACAAACCTTTGACCAATTTGACCAGGTCGCACATAATCTGGATCAATATCTGACAACTCTTGGTAAAGCTCAACCCGAAGTTTCCCTTGATTAAGCTTGTAGTATGTCAATCGATTTTGCTCAGTTGTGGCCCAAGCATCTACCAAAAACTCTTGAAATAGTTTCCCACCTCTCAAAATAGTTGAATACTCTGTGGGTCGTTCAAACAAACGATAACTATAAAAATCCATTTGAGTAAGTCGATCAGTTGAAGGTCGATCATATTGAACATTCCACAATTTCAACTCAGGTTCCCATCCAAGCTCACCATAAGGAAATAATAGAACATAATGTAATGGTAAGTATGCTGGGTGACATTCATTAATTTGCATCAACTCATTATTTCCTTGGAAATGTAAGATAATATCTCTCATTCCACTTACCTCTGTTCCATCACCTGGTATTACAATCGCAATCTCATCTGCAGTTGGTAAGTTATACCGACGTCGATCAGTTGTTGAATTGTAATGAAGATGAGCAGGTAGATTGTTTCCTGCCGCGTCTAATTGATGTAAAATGGCATGAGCCTGGCGAAATGTAGCTACAAATGCATTGACTTGCAACAAACTATCCTGAATAGTTTTAAGCACATCTCTTCTCAAGTTAGGATTTCTACAATTACGAATTTCTAACGTTGAATCAGGGTCATAAATATACAGTTGAGCATAACTCGCATCCTGTCCTGGTTGTGGTTGTAGTGATCCTGTTCGATGTCGTAATTCTCCATGAATTGTGAATGATGTAGGACCCCTTCCACTAAGTACTCTAGGATCCAATGTAGCACCAAGACTTGTAAAAACATTGGTTGCATTGTACAATCGAGTATAACTTCGAAAGGATTTTGATTGATCATTATTCCCATCATACAACGCTTGAAGTGATGGAGGAGGTGTAATAAGTAAAGGTAGCCTAATCTTCCCTTCCAAACAGCAAGTTCCGAATAAGGGACGCTTTATAGATGATTTGGTCAATTTTTCATCCATCCAATGTAAGCCTGAACAATAAGGACATAATACGTCCATCTTGCCAAGATAATGGCGGCAAGAATTGTTGTGTGCTCGGGCATCAATTGATGTACTCATAGGCATATCTTCTAATTCATCATCAGTACATAGATCTTCTTGAAGAAATTGATTTATAGAAGTAGACCTACGAATATTTGTGTATAAATAAAATTATATAAAACAAAATGGTAAGAATATGTATCAAGATTAGACGTAGTAGTTTACCGATTCCTTTGTGGAGGTAAAGATGTGCTTGGCATAGAAAACGAACATGTAGAATGATGGGCAACCATTGTTCGTTTTTCTGCAGAATGAGAATCTTCAGTTATTGTTTCCCATTCCAGGCAAGCGCGATTGCGACGATTTGGTGCTAAAGAAGGGTGTATTGGTTGAATACATTCTTCTGATCCCTCTTGTTCTCGCTCTCGTCGTGCACGTTGGGCCAAAGAAGCTTTTGATATTACATTATCATTTTGTGCCTAAATTGAAAATATTGTCATTGGTGCAAAATATGTAAATATTTTGTACTTAACATGAAATATCTTCTTGTTTATTTTGTTTCTCTTAATTTTGTCTTATATTTTATTTGTTTTATACCGTTAATAGTGTTATCTATATTTATTTCTTTCTTTATGCATTTTGTTTTTTATAAAAAAAAAAAAATTAAGAAGAAATAAATATCTATCTTATTTAGTTTATTCTTTCATTACATAGTTTGTCTTTATTTCTTCGTTTTTTTTTTTTTGTTTGTTTCATATTCTTTTCACATATTACATTATAAATGCACATGTATCTATGCTAAATAAAAATAAATAAATTTGGAAAACACATATAATAATAGCAAATTATAGGAACATATATTACAATCATTCTACGGGCAGAAACATAAAGTAACAAATTCACATAGTTTTGCTTCATATTTTTTAAAAGGAATATATACCACTTGACATGCATTTGTCATTCTCTTGCCAGAAGGAGTCACCTTTTCTTTTCCCTTAGACATTGGGTTGACCTTTTCTTTTTCTTTTGCCTAACAAATATAAATAAAATATTGAAAAGATTTTAAAAAAATCTTATATAAAAAAAAATACATACAGTGTTTTACTTGATTTTATACTTACCGCACGAATACGAATAACATTAAGGTCATGCTCATCATGGATGACCACACCAACATTTCTAGATGGGGTTGTAGGAGCAGGCCTACAAAAATGAATTGTGAATAAATTTAAATTTGTATAATAAAGTGGTAATAGTAAGAGTATATATTTGAAGAATTAAACTGAGTTGTTTACCAATTGGGTGTTACAGAATGTTGTCTTGAGTTTTGATTTCTTTCACGTTCTCGCCGTGCACGTTGAGCCAATGCAGCTTTTGATAACACATTTTCATTGTGTGCCTAAAATGAGAATATTATATAATTAGATGCATGAAATATGAAGACTGTCCCATCTCTTGCTTCCCTTTTATCATGTATTTGTTCTCAAAAGTTTAACTAACTTTTCTTCTTCGCTCGGTTGAGTTGTTAGTCACATAAGAACCAATGCGTGTATTGATAAAATTTAAAAAGGGAGGAAAAAAACTCATGGACTTTCACCAAATGCCAAAAAGACACTATCCATCTAGTGTATACCAATGCCTAAAGGCACGGTGTAAATAATATTGGTACACATATTCTACAAAAATCAATTAACATAAATTATTAATATTGGTATCAATTAACATAAATTATTAATATTGCAACATGCGTTCAAATTAATATTCAGAAAAATGCATTTGCATGTTATACAAATGCTTACTTTAACATGGTTTAGAAAAATATTTTACAATCAGTCAAAACAATTGAATAAATATTTAAAAAACAATAACTCATAAAAATATACATAAAAAAGAGTATATAACATTATGCAATTCTAAAAACAAATTTTTTTAAAATGTTAAGAAACCATACTACGGGATTTGCATGTTCCTTTCCTTTGCCAGAAGAGATAGCCTTTTCTGTCTCTTTTGATATTGCTTTGCGTTTTTCCTTTCCCTTTCCCCATAAAAAATAAGTAGAATATATAATTCAAATATATTTTTAAAATAATAAGGAAATGCATGCGAATATAAATTACTTGTAGGCTTACCTCACGAATGCGAATAGTATTAAGGTCACGCTCATCGCGGACAACAACATTAACATTTCTTTCTTGAAGAAATTGAATCTATATATACAAAAACTTTAGTGTGATAAATAAAATTTTGTGCACATAAATAAAAAAAAAAAAAACATTTCTTTCTTGATGTTACCGTTCGGCGTAAGTCTTCATCCACCTATAAAGTGTGAGGGAAAAAACATTTATTAGAAGAAAATTAGATATGATAAGTTTAAAATAAATAAATAAATAGGCCTTACATTATAAGAGAGGTATTTAAATTTCTATGGAGGGAGAAAAAAAATAAAAAAATTACAAAAAGAAAGAAAAATAAAAGAACACTTACTTGACCGAAAATAGTGATATTGTCCATAACTATTGTACTTCAACCTGAAATGTTTGGTTATATAATTATGGCTGTTCGATGATGTATTTTAACAATCACATTAAAATGATAAAATTAAAATCAACCCTAGCAACATGAAGAGTACTAAAATGGGAACACAACAATTGTCCAAATTTGAACTCTTCTCTTCCCCAACTGACTTCAATTTTATAGTGTTGAAATTAAATTTAAATTTATCATTATCATTTAGAAAGTCCAAACATAAATATATGCCACCCAAATTTTTTTTTTTTTTTAATTAGCAATTTATACTAACTCTAAAGTAAAACTAACCCAACACATTGAAAAAAAAAAATGGAACATTTCCAAAAAAAAAAAAAAAAAAATGGAACAAACAATCCCAAATTTATAATGCAAAATGAAAAGAATACAATCGATTGAGGTGCCTTTGGAAGGCATATATAATTAGAAAGAAAACTGGCTATACAGTGTGTTCTCAATTGTCCCGATATGTTTTTGATCATGTTTGGGTCTCCCCTGCAGATACACTTGATGATAGCCCTGACCGCAAAGCCCATTGTGCACAACCCATGCTGTATCGAGCGAGAAAATCTTTGGAAAAACGATAAAACAAAATAGAGCAAACTATGAGGGCAGATGCATGACCAATCTAATAAAAACAAATATATATATATACTATTTTAAATAACCGAACCATTTAAAAGGAATACATCCATCCCTGATTCCCCTCTTATTATCCATCACAGAAAACTATTAGTAATAGTTTCACAATTTAAAAAGAAAAAAAGAAAAAAAGAAAAAAAAAGCCATCTCATGAAATTCTATAGATGATCATCAGTGTGCAATATATATTAATTCCTTGAAAATGCAAGGGAAAATAAAAACAGATTTATGAAATGCAATTTCATACTCCCAGGAACTCAAAATATAAACAGGGGGGAAAAAATAAAATGAAAAAAAAGCAGTTTGCACTTCACTTTTTGCAAACGATGTACTCCGTGCATGTACCTTTTGTCTATTCAACTGCTTTCTGGAAAACGACAGTCCATAATGTAGCAAATGAAAAGGGACTCCAGTTAACTGTTGTTATATGGTCCTGGAGCAACAGTGTGAGAGAAGGTAATCTGATTAAATGTCTTCAAAGGAAAAGAGATGTAACCACTGTTGCTAAAGGAAATGACCCACACTACACAATCCAAGACCTATTTTCCCTTGCCAATGTAATTTTTATTCCTTCTCTCTTTGTTTTATTTTCCAGCCATAGGCAAGAGTTGAATGTGAGCTCCATCCCTTCCTTTGTACAAAGCATATGCAGTTTAGATGCTTAGCTCTACAGAAGTTTTTTTGGGGTGAATAAGCTCTAAAGAAGTTAAAACAGCCAAGAATGCATCAATAATCATTGATTAATATCTCAAAAAATGTGGAAGCTGCTGAGGAATTGAAATCAGGTAATACTTCCATGACATTGCATTTGTAGTTTACCAAGATTTGAGAGTTAACTGTTACAGTTCATTTGCTGTCAGGGAGAGGTGGAAATGGTACTTGGAAATCCCCATGACCTGTGTACATAAACACAACATGTATGACACATCACCGATTAGCTCTTTAGAAATCTAGATCTGTAGAAAACTGTGTGAGTGTCAATATTATATTGGGACAGATTGTGTTTGAGTATCTGCATTTATGTGGAAGAACCAAAAAGTTTAAGAAAGTGAAGGCAGTTGACAAATTTACAATGTATTTATTATAGCTTGTGTTGCTCACATTTATGAAGTTGATAATATGGATGCGGACTTGTCAACTATGTAAGGTTGCTTGTGGGTTGCAAAATCTTTGGTAATTTGTTTGTACCAAAATGCACAAAATATGAAGATGGTTTTATTTTACTGTTGAGATACCACTTTAGAAGTAATTGGCTTGATACATAAAAGATGTTCTTGCTACTAATGCTTACACTTCTAATATTATAGGCTTATATAAATTAACCTAATTGTATAACATAAACTCTTTGCCCCTTCCGAAGTTAGAGTTTTGGTGTTTTAAATGAACTATGACAATAGTATTTTATCCAAATTAATGTTGCAGTTTGGGGTTTCAGCATTAAATGCTTACTTATTTTAGAATTCCAACAGTTACAAATGAAAGCAATTGGACTTGTGTGACATAGATAACAAAAATGTAATATCATTGATTATTTATTATGTTGGCTGAAAAAGCATAAACTTGCCAATGGGAAATGAAGCATAGTCCCAGGAAAAATTAATATCTAAAAAAATGCAGTTGGCTTGATCCATGAATCTATGAGTCAATAGCAGCACATCTAATAGACAGTAAAAAAAAATAAAAAAACATGGCAAGAGAATGCAATTTTGAATTATTTGGTGCACTAGCCCTGCAATTTCTGCAACCTTAGGATCTGAATGCAATGGATTATAATCACCGGATAGCCTATACAGCAATGCCTGCATAACAGCAATGAAGGTTGAGAATCTTGTCTAACATAAACAACAATGCACAGAGAGAGACAGAGAGGTTCAGAATCCTTCAAAGACTAATATACCAAACAGAAATACACAGAGCATACCTTCCATCTCAAAATGACTCTTTGAAAAAGCTCATTTTGGCATACATACAATTGATTATTGAGGCAATCACACTCAACCTCCTAACTCCTATAATTACTTTCCCAATATTATCCCTTCATTGTTTGACCTCAAAAAATGTGTTGAAATTTTAAAAATGCTAATATAGCTCTTCGATTTGTTAAGCCAGGTTTCTAAACTCCCCTCTGACCCTAATGGAGCAGGTTTGCGGAGTGGGCGTAAAACCCAATCAGGTTGGGCCGCAGGAGTGGGTGTAAAACCAAAGAATGAATATGCATACATCAAAGGAAGAAATAAAAAGAAATCATAATGAGTTACATTACAATAGAACATCAATTTAAACCATAGAACATCAATTTAAACCATAGAGACAAACCCGATAGAGAGAACGCAATATAACAGGAAAACAAACTGATTGCATAAATAAATTCTGGCCGAAATCAACCAGAAATTAAGAACCAGAACTAAGTCCCGTGCGGATTAAGAACCGAAAATAGTGATATGTCTTCTCACTTTGTTTGGTTGTGAAAACAAAAGCCAGATTTATGGTTCTGGGTTAAATTAGCCGAAACCCATATCAGCACAAAGAACTTTTTTTCTGTTTCATTGATGTAAAATAGGGAAATGATCTTGGATGGCTCTGAATGGTAATTGAAGCAAGCAAAGGCCCCTTTGTTTTTTTGTATGAAGAGACGAAGGTGAGTCAGTGAGCTCATCTGGGATCCAATTTCTTCCTAAAGTAAGGAGAAGTCCCTGGTTCTCTCATAAAATAGAACCTTTAAATTTTTAAAATATTATTTTAGAGGTCAACAAATGGGTAGTCCAAACAGTTACACACATCTGAGAAAGCAGATTTATGAAAACAAAGCACATTAGACAAAAATGGAAACATAAAGCAAACATAAAGCAAACTATTTTATCCAAATCAAAACTGGTGGTTGGGAGTGAGACCCAGTAAGAGAATCGAAACTGACAATTTCACAAACAGTTGATGGTGTTTGTGAAAGAACCACCACCAACCATAAAGCATAACCCACAAACAGTTGGTGGTGTTTGTGAAAGAACAAACTGATTTAATCTGATTCAATAGGAGGAACAAACTGATTTAATCTGATTTAAAAAAATACAACAGAGAGAGAGAGGAGGACAGTGAAAGAGCCACCACCAACCGTAAAGCATAACCCAGAAACTGATTGATTCACTCTTGATCATTCAGGGAAAAATACAACAAAGAGAGGGAGGAGGACAGGAATACCTTATGATGAAGAGGAGCGTCGGTTACAATCTGATGAGAACAGAGAAGGGAGGGATAAAGATAGAAGGGAGGGTCAGTTACAATCTGATGAGAACAGAGAAGGGAGGGATAAAGGGAGGGGAGACGTGGGCAAGCAGGAAGGGGAGTAGAGAGAGATAAGGATAGAATAGAGGAGAGACGTGGGAGAGGAGGAAGTTCACTCTTTCTTTGGGCGGGAAGTATGTGTAGAGATAATCTGAGCCATCTATGTAAATAAACAAATGAATCTTCACCATTCAAATGTCCTAGTAGGATATAAATTCAAAAACCTTCTTTCCATATTATATAGATATATAACTCATGATTATATTATCAATTCGCATATATCAAAAGAAATAATAACAACAATATAAAAAATACACAAACATCCACAAAAAAAAAAAAAAAAACTTTCAAATCAACTCCCAAAACAAAGATAGTTAACCGATATATATTTATTATCAATTTAGTTGGAAAAAAAAGTCAAATAGAGAAAAAAAAAAAATACTCACACAAAAATATAAATTTACAAAAAAAAAAAAAAAAAAAAAATACAAACAAACAAACTTGAAATAAGTTTGGATTATCAAAGAGAGAAAATAACCATTGCATAATTACATGGGAGCTTTTTCCATAAATCCATCTTTAATTACTTATGTTCCATTCAACTCATATTCTTTTTGACTATTCCATTAAGTCCTATATGAGATAAGAAGACCAAAATACCCTTTTCATCTACTTATGTCCTATTTAGTTCATATTATTTTCTTATGTTTCAATAAGTCCTATGGGTGACATAATTACCAAAATACCCCTAATGTATCTACTTATGTTCTATTTAGTTCATATTATTTTTTTATGTTTCAATAAGTCCTATGTGTGACATAATTACCAAAATACCCCTAATGTGAATGTTCACACCATCAATGTGAATGTTCATATCATCAATGTGTAGAGGTCCGGCCCGTGTACAATGTGAATATTTACATTGACATGTTAACATTCACATTGATAGGAGTGTAAAATTAGCCCGCGGTCCGGGGCGAGCCCGGTCCGGCCCGTGACAATGTGAATATTCACATTGACATATTAACATTCACATTGATAAGACTCTAAAATTGGCCCGCGGTCCGTGGGCTGCCCGGGGCGAGCCCGGCCCAGCCCGTAACAATGTGAATATTCACATTGACATATTAACATTCACATTGATAGGAGTGTAAAATTAGCCCGCGGCCCGTGGGAGGCCCGAAGCCCGCCCGCTGCCTGGGGCAGGCCCGGCCCGGCCCGTGACAATGTGAATATTCACATTGATAAGAGTGTAAAATTGACTCGCGTCCCATGGGCGGCCCGTGACAATGTCAATATTCACATTGACATATTAATATTCACATTGATAGGAGTGTAAAATTAGCCTGCGGCCCGTGGGAGGCCCGAAGCCCGCCCGCTGCCCGGCCCGGCCCGGCCCGTGACAATGTGAATATTCACATTGACATATTAACATTCACATTGGTAGGAGTGTAAAATTGGCCCGTGGCCCGAAGACGACAGCCTCGGGTGGGATCGGTGGGCCTAGGCCTAGGCATGAGCTTAGGCCGGACTTGGGCGGGCCTGGCCATTTTTTTTAATTCTTTTTATTTTTTTCTACCAAAATTTTATTATTTTCCACAAAAAAAGACATTGTGTCTCAGGTGGGCTAGGCCTCGGACCCAGCCTTGAATGGGCCATAAGCGAGCCGATGGGCCGGGCTGGGCTTCAAAGTGATGGCCTAGGCCCTAGCCTAGGGTCTTGGACATGCTCGGGCCCAGACCCAAACGAGCTTGCCCCGGGCCATGGGCGGGCTTCGAGCAACCTACGGGCCGCGAGCCAATTCTACATTCCTATCAATGTGCATGTTAACATGTCAATGTAAATATTCACATTGTCAATGGGCCGGGCCGGGCCTACCCCGAGCCGAGGGCGAGCTTTGGGCAGCAGACAAATTTTACACTCCTATTAATGTTAATGTTAACATGTCAATGTGAATATTCACATTTGTCACGGGTCGGGCCAAGCCCGTCTCGGGCTGCGGTCGGGCTTCGGGTCGCCCACGGGCTGCGGGCCAATTTTACACTCTTATCAATGTGAATGTTAACATATTAATGTGAATATTCACATTGTCAACGGGTCGCCGAAGCACCGCCTACCATGAAGGGCTTTTTCGCCCATGGGCCGCGAGCTAATTTTACACTCCTATCAATGTGAATGTTAACATGTCAATGTGAATATTCACATTGTCAACGGGCCGGGCCGGGCCGGGCCCGCCCCGGGCCGCGGGCAGGCTTTTGGCCGCCCACGGGACGTTGGCCAATTTTATACTCTTATCAATGTGAATGTTAACATGTCAATGTGAATATTCACATTGTCAACGGGCCGGGCCGGGCCCGCCCCAGGCCGCGGGCGGGCTTTTGGCCGCCCATGGGCCGCGGACCAATTTTATACTCTTATCAATGTGAATGTTAACATGTCAACGTGAATATTCACATTGTCAACGGCCCGGACGTTCGCCGCCGCCCATGGATCAAGGGTTTCAAGGCCGCCACGCAGCCAATTTTACACTCCTATTAATGTGAATGTTAACATGTCAATGTGAATATTCACATTGTCAACGGGCCAGGCCCGCCCCGGCTCGCTGACGGGTTTCGAGCCGTCCACGGGCCAATTTTACATTTCTACCAATATTAATTTTAAAATATGAATGTTCACATCATAAATTGCTAACCGTTCAAAAAATATTTATAAAGGTATCAAAATTAAATATAAGGGCATAAGTGTCCAAGAAAATAGTGTAAATCAAGAAAAAGGACTTTATGGAATAAAACTATACATACATGGGACTAAATGGGTTAAAAAATTTATTCATGGACTTCTTGGGCTAAAACACTTCTAAATAGGATTTATCAATAATTTTCCCTTAGGAGTTGGCCGAGCTGGAAAAAAAATCAAATATTGAGTATTTTAAAGAGAGAATTGTATTGAATTTTTAATTTGATTGGGTTTTTAAAATTTTAGATTTATATTATTTTTGGAAAAGGTGAGAGTGGGATGAAAGTGGCTTACTATATTATTTTGAATTTTGAAATTCAAAATCATAGATAATTAGTGTCTTTATTTTTTTTTATTTAAATTGTTTTGATCAATATTATTTTGGAAAGAGTGAGAGTGACTTATCATATTGTTTTCAATTTTAAAATTCAAAATTGTAGATAATTAGAACTTTTTTTGTTTTTGGATTTTTGATTTAAGGAACTAACCAATAGATTTTTTATTTTTATTTTATTTCTTTAAAAATTAACAAATTAACAAAATTAGTTTGAGAGTTTGAAACTTCCATAATCATTGTTCTTAAAAAGATCATTTTCCTTATATATATAGATTTTTAAACAGTCTTTCGAGTACCTTCAAACAATTAATAATAATTAATTAATTAAAATAAAATTTAACATGAAGGGAATTAAATGATTAAAAATTTAAATGTTTAATATTTTTTACCGTTCACCTTTTCATAAAAATTATTAATAGGGTTCTCGTTAATAAGATTTCAATTATAAAAATAGATAAATTATATTAATCTCTTTTAAAGTTTGAAAAAAAATACAGCGAATTTTATAATTTTAACATAATTTTGTTAATCTTTCTTTTAGTAAGATTGAATAGACTAAAATTAATGCAGATAGTATGAAGACACAAGAATACATAAGGTAAAATATACATTTTAATAAAAAATACGATAATATCATTTTTCATTTATACAACTGTTGATACTGCATTTTGTTTGGCTTTCTAAGGCTACTAACAAATTTCAAATGAAAAGAAGATAAAATGTTATATGAATTAAAACTTTAGGAGAACCCAATATAATTATGTCAAACTTGTAAGATTTAATGTATTTTTTCAAATTTTAATGGAGGTTAGTGTAATTACTCAAACAAAAATGATTTTCTCTCGTGGAAATGGGATATGCTGACAAAAATAGGAAAGTGTCGCAAAAGTGTCATGTAGTGAGCACATGATAGCCAAGACAATTTCCACGCACTCGCATCGCAGTCCTCGTCCTCGGCAATTAGCTTGGCGATGATGAGTTAACCGATTAAACAAGGGGAATTACAAGAATTTTTTTTTTTTTACACAACATGGAGAGGTGCAAAATTACTTGAACTTGCACCCCATCACAAAATTATTTATCCCTTATTTATTTTTGTAATTTTTTTTTCTGTCCTACTGTTCTGTAATTCCCCCATTAAACTAACGCAATATTTTTCATTTTCTCATCGCCAATCTCATTTTCGCAATCCATAATTCTAGTTCTGACCGATCTGATCATCACAGAAACCTCCTCCTCCTCCTCCCTCTCTCTGTCTTATATAATGTACATGTACTA
Organism: Camellia lanceoleosa; assembly: GCA_025200525.1. NCBI lineage: Eukaryota > Viridiplantae > Streptophyta > Magnoliopsida > Ericales > Theaceae > Camellia > Camellia lanceoleosa. The sequence goes on along the minus strand of CM045769.1, from coordinate 160,825,824 downwards.
CATGTGTGTAAAATATTACCGTGTTCTCATCTCCATTTATAATCTCTATAATCATTCATTGCATTGATTTTATCTTTAATTTGTTTGCTCTTGATGAATGGTATTTGTTTGAATTTGTTCTGTGCACTCTAATCTTATTTAGGCTAGTGAAAATGTGGATTATTTAGAACATAGGTTGATTTTTTTAGACAGTAGTAGTTATTAGTTGAACTATGATGAATCTCCTCCCAAATATAATCAAGATGTTGAGTTTGACACGCTGGTGAATTCATCAATACACAAACACTTGTACACTATAGTTGTGTACCCAATAAAACATCATATAACTTCTCACACTTAAGACTCAATGACAATGATGTTACACTAGCTCACCACTTTGCTGATCAAAATTATTGGTTAATTCAAGAGCAGGACACATCTCTTGCATTCTGAGGACAAACACATGAGTGAATGGGTCCCAACAATGGGTAGCAGCATGAAGGAATGGAAAACAAAAAGGAGTATGACTCAAAGAGAAAAGAGTATTTATACCAAAACCGTTGAAATTTATCTTTTTTGTGCCATCCAAAGTGGCCATCCAATTCTTGAGCCTATTGCCAAGCAAAATCTCCATCTTTAAAGCAAAATATCAGAAGTTCGTTGTTCTGTCGAGAAAACAGTGAGAGGACGCCTTTTATAGAGATTGGAAATGTGTGAGTATATGCCAGCTGTATCCCACTGCCTAACCGGCCGTGTGTATTCAGACCCGGCCGGATCTCAGTTCCTGCCAAACAGAGTAGCAAATACAAAGGCAGTGAATCTTAGCGCTGTGTCTCAAAGGTCCTGTTTCAAATCTTGTCTTGGTTTCAACAAGTGTAAATAGGTATGTTTAAGTTGTTTTTACTTTGTTTTTCTTTTGTTGAATTGTATTTTGCATTTTTTTCGGTTGTAGGCTCTTTATAAGGTTTAGAACACAATGCAATCATTATCAGTTTCAATTTCAAACAGAGAAAGCTAGTCATATTTGATCAATTGATAAATTAGAGTTTGTTTTTGCTTTTACACCGAATCTCTAAATTGAAAATTTACAATGCAGGTTTTTTATTGAGCTGTTATTTGGAAATGAAAAGCGAAATAATAACAATACATGCATGGTGATAATAATGTAAAAAAAATAAAGACTAAAAAGGTACCAATGATAAATTCCCATTAAGAACTATACATGAAGCATTGACGCTTACTGTTAAGTAGAAATAAATCTCATTTTTGTTTGAAAGCTAAACCCATTCACATCTTTTTGCATAATGTTTAAACCTTGTACAAAATTTGGTGGATTAATATGGGGACTACCAAATGGAAGGAGGGTTCTGTTCAAAAAAAAAAAAAAAAAATGGAAGGAGGGTTGAGTTGAACATTTGTTTGGAATGATCTAAATAAGTATATTTTTTAATTTTTTATGAAAAGATGTGCAGAAAAGTAGAGAGGTGGAGTGATCCAAAAAAGATAAAAAGTGTATTTATATAGTGTACCCCAAATCAATTATTTAATTTGGCATTATTTTATATTTATAAGGTTTCAGTGTTTGATGTAAAATAATGAGAAATGCCCCAGTGTGTAATGCACACCTTATGTAACGTTACTACAAAATTACATTAGTTTTCACAAATTTATATAATTTATTTCACAAAAATACATAAATTGAATATAAATTTGTGTAAATTCGTGAAAACTTAGGACTTACATGAATTCGTGTTCAACTTACGTATTTTTGTGAGATAACTTGTGTAAGTTCGTGAAAACATACATAATTTTGTCGTAGAATTGTATACGGTGTGTATTGTATATCGGAGAATTTTCCAATATGGGAAATATATATAAACTTATGTAGATGACACAAGGAACTTGCATGACTCCAATAGGCCATTGTATGTCTGTTGCACTACGTTGAAGTTGTTTTCACAAAGTCAATCAAAACTTATAATATAGCTTAGTAGTTGTGTTCTATGCATGATTAGATGAAAATTATAATAATTGAAAGGCATGTTTTATATACTACTTCCTAATGGAATTAAAAACTAGCTGACACCTGAGGCCGGTTGAACAAAACACAACCCCCACCCTGAATTGGCATCTCAATTGAAAATATTCTTTCACTTGCATACAAAATCTTATTTTGTTTTTTGATTAGAAAACAAACCGGCGATAAATATCCTCTTTGTTTTCAAATCGTCATTCATTGTGTGTCACACACACACATAGATATATAGTTCTCAAGGGCCGGTTTTGTTGTTGTGCACAAGTAGAACAAGTTAAGATCGGTTTGGTTGATTGATGTATTTAGATATTTGATTTTTGAAGAAATTTATACAGTGAATAGAATTTTGGAAATATGATTTGAGAATAAAGTTGTATTTTGAGTTTGTGTGTTTTGGAATTATGATTTGAGTGTATAAAATTTGTTTGGTTATGAGTTTGAAAAGAGTTTTGAATTGAGTGAAAAATTTTTGATGTGACATATGATATCTGATACAAAAACTTAAAACTCATAACCGAACATACAACTCAAAAATCTATTAAAAGCTCATAAAAAATTTAAAAAAATTATGAAAATATTGTTTTATTAGAAATATATAAAATATATATATAAAAAAAAAAAACAGACTTGCCCTGTTCCGGTTGACCGGTCGGACAACCGGTTAAGCAAAATTAAAAAAAAAAAAAAAAAGAATCTTGCCTAACACAGAATTTTCTGCAGAGTTTTTTTTTGTTGCGGGAATAAAATTTGAAAGATGTATCCAAACTATTAGGAATTGACCCTTTCTAACCAAGATTGGTAAGACACAAAATAATAAACAAGAAAAAAATTAACGAATCTGAAAAATCTAGAAATCCCCTAGATATTGATTTGTGATTATGTATCAATTTAAAGCAATAAAACAATCCCAATCAAACAATCAAGACAAATCGACACAACGATTTTAACGTGGAAAAACTACAATTGGAGCACTTCTAATTGTGATAAAAAATCAGGGCAACAGTCACAAAACAATCCACTAAGAAGATAAAAAGGAATTATACAAGTATACTCTCAATTACCTAGCGAATCCACGCCCGAATTGAACCAACCCCTATGTGCCTCTTCCAGCCCCGTCTTTACCTCGGAATTGTCTTGACGATGAGCCACTCCAGAATCCACTAAAGTTTCAGGCTCGAATTCTTTAGAATCCACCGAATAACAACTCTCTCTTTTTTTTAGAATAAACAAACGAACCTTTGATGTATTCTTCTTAATCCATGAGTTGAATATTTAATTAAACATCAAAGAAAACTAGCAAAATATCCCCAGATATAAACCTTAATATCCAAAAAGAAGATCTGGAGCAGTAATCCTAAAATCTGACAGAAACACGTACTTATAGAAATCTAGGACTGCGAAGCTCGCTCGAGCGAAGACTCTCTCGGTCGAGCGAGGAACCAAAAACGCGTGTTTTCCATAAGTGGCTTTGCTCGAGCCAAACAACCTGCGCTCGAGCGTAAAATCATCATTCTTAGGTTTTTTACAGATGCAGCTTTCGCTTGAGCGAGAACTCCTTCGCTTGAGCGAGCAACGGCGGACATGCAATTTTGAAAGTAATTTTGCATTTTGCTTCGGGGGCGTTGCCCCTCGACCCCGCTTGGGCGCTGCCCCCTGGAACCTCGCGAGCTGATCAAGCAGCTCGATCCCCGTCATAGTCAGCGAAGTGGCAATCTTGAAAGAATTAACATCACAAACTTCTCTGCACAACACAATTCGGGTTGGATTTGCATCTAAAAACTCATAGTCTCACGGAAATAAAAAGTGCGAAAATAAGTACAACTGAAAGGAGTTTTGTCAAACGGGATTGCCAAGAATAAAAACCTAACAGAATCAAATGAATCAAATAAATCACACATACAAGAAACACAAGGATTTGTTGGAAAAAAAAATGGTTTTATAGGTTTATTTTGGGCTAACTTTGAGCCCAAATTTGAGTGGGGTCCACACATCTTTTGAGGTAGGTCCAAAGAGGTGATGTGTTCCTTGTCGTATGGCAAGTTACACAGTAAAAGACAGTTCATCAAAACCATTTATGAGTGAATGGGAAGTTGACGTCGTTTTTGGATTCGTAGAATGGACAATTGAAGAAGTAAAATATGGGTTTCCGTGAAATGGTTATCCCACATTGGAAACTTAAGAGAACTTATGTGTGTATATAAGTTCTAGGTGGCAATACTTGGGTTGGGCCCCAAGGGGAACCCTAAGTTTGTAGAAGGGAGAAGTTATGGACAAAATGAACCTTGGCTTAAACCACCATACAAGCGCGCACCGCCGCCGTCTGTCCGACCAGCTGACCCGAGCCGTGCCAGGCGCGGATGTGAGTTGTGGGTCGAATCGATTATAATATTAATTTTCTGGACAAATTTATTTGAATTTTTTTTAAAAAAATTCTTTAGAAATTAATTCAAAATTTGCACCAAGTTCGAATTCAAATTTTCTGTCCATAATTATGCCTATTTCAGTTCGAAATTCCCAATAGATAAACTGTCTTTTAACAGGTTTAAAAGCGCCCGTGATTATCTGATTCAAAGTGTTGCAGATCTGTTCAAATTTGAATTTTATCTGTTCATTCAAATGTCATACTTGTTCGATTCAAAACTGCATCTGTTCGGGCAGATCTGTTTGGTCACCAATCTACTATAAATACCATGCCTTTCCAGCATATTTCTACTTCCTAAAAAAATCTGAAATTCTCTTGGTTCCCTCCAAATATTACTCCTTTGCATAAATTCTCTTCATACTAGTTTTTAGGAAAAATTAAAAGAATATAAAACACAGGTTTTGTTCGTTGTACAAATTATTTGGAGTGCTGCTACAATTTGTGAAGATCATTGTATCTTGGGATATAGACGCCATTTTTCCGTAAGTACCGTAGCGAGGTGAATCTGTCTTAAGGACAGAGTATCACATACTCGACTTGATCTTTTAAATATTTATTCAGTTTGGTAAATAAATTCTATAAGCAATTAATTTTATTTGTTTGATTTGGTTTCAAATTATTTATTTTACACAGAAGATTGTTCCAACAATTTTAAGATAGATTCGAATTATTCTGTTTATACAGAATTTTTCGTTTATTTCCTTTTCTCTTTTTTCTTCTTACATAAATTATTTTATGTGATTTTACAAAATAATATTTTGTTTGGAAAAACAAATAGTAGTAATATACTGTTTATTTTCTTTAACAACTAGTAGTAATATACTGGTAGTCATTAACAATTCAGAATATTTATTTGTAAAGTTAGTCAGAACTTAATTTTGGTTTTAAAAATAATTTATGAGTGTTCATTAATTAAAATTATGTTTTCAGTATTTTAATTGTTGAAGTGTTACAAAAATTTAATTTTCTATGTGGAATTAATTTGCTTAAATAAAATTTTATTTTATAAAAGTTACAATTCTTGTTTATTTTATTTTTACAGAATTTAATTTTGTGGTTTTGGTTTAAATATTCTGTGTAGTATAAAATTCAAATTCAAATTCAAATTTTGTTTTATAATTTAGAATTCATGGTTACAGAAACTGGTCAAACTAATGTTCGAACCAGTACTGGTATGGTGGCTGTAATTGCGCCAACCCCTCCTCATATTGTGACTATGCCAGTGAATCACGGTGAAAAGCCAGAGAAGTTCTTAGAAACTGATTTACGCAAAGGCAAAGGAAAATCAAGTAAGAAGGTTGCTCAAGCCAATATGACCAAAGTGGATAAAATTTCCAATGGTGTAGATGACATAAATCTTTCTGCAGTTGTTTCCGAGGTAAACCTTGTCAGAAATTCTAAAGAATGGTGGGTGGACACTAGTGTTACTCGCTATATTTGTGTCGACAAAAAGATATTCACATCTTATTCTGTAGTAGATAATCATGAACAACTTTTTATGGATAACTCCTCGACTTCTAAAGTTGAAGGACAAGGAAAGATTATTCTGAAGATGACATCAGGAAAGGAACTCACTCTCAATAATGTGCTGCATGTACCGGATATTCGCAAGAATCTAGTTTCCGGATCTCTGTTGAGTAAAAATGGGTTTAGGCTAGTTTTTGAAAGTGACAAGTTTGTACTTACTAAAAACGGAATGTATGTAGGAAAATGTTACATGTCTGATGGTCTTTTCAAAATGAATGTAAAGACTGTTGTACCCTCTATTATTAATAAAAATACATCTTTTTCTTACTTGCTTGAGTCTTCAAATTTGTAGTATGGTAGACTATGACATGTTAATTATGGATCTTTGTGTAGATTAATTAATATAGGATGTTTACCTAAATTTGACATTGATTTAAATCATAAATGTGAAATTTGTGTTGAGGCAAAATTATCCAAAACTCTTTTCCATACAATTGAAAGAAGTACGGAACCACTTGAATTAATTCATAGTGACATTTGTGATTTTAAATCAATTCAAACTAGCGGTGGGAAAAAATATTTTATCATTTTTATAGATGACTATATTAGATATAGTTATATTTATTTAATTCGAACCAAGGATGAAGCTTTGGAAACTTTCTTCGATACAAGAATGAAGTTGAAAATTAACTTGGTAAGAAAATTAAAAAACTTAGAAGTGATAGAGGTAGTGAATATGAATCACTTTTTTCTGAGTTTTGTAAAGAACATGGAATAATTCATCAAACCACCGCTCCTTACTCACCTTAGTAAAATGGAATTGCTGAAAGGAAAAATAGGACTTTAAAAGAAATGATGAATTCCATGTTAATAAGTTTTAGATTACCTCAGAACTTGTGGGGGGAAGCAATACTTTCTGTTAATTATATTTTAAATAAAGTACCCCGAAAGAAAGTGAATCAAACACCTTATGAAATGTGGCATGGGAGAGTACCATCCTACAAATACTTAAAGTGTGGGGGTGTTTGGCTAAAGTGACTATTCCTAGTCCCAAAAAGATTAAGATAGGTCCTAAAACCGTTGATTGCATTTTCATTGGTTATGCCAAGAATAGTAGTGCATATCGGTTTTGATTCATAAGTCGGAATATTCTGAAATGCATGTAAATACCATTATTGACTCTTGGAACATGTCTTTCTTTGAACATGTATTTCCAAATAAAACTAGACAAGAGACTAGTACTAACAAAAGATCTCATGATGCTACTACTAGTCAAGATCAAGAACAAGATCAAGAACAAGAGTAAGAGATAGATCAAAATGAGGAAAAGGAACCTAGGCGTAGTAAATATGCTAGAACCTCAAAATCTTTTGGTCTAGATTTTCTAACTTTTTTGTTAGAAAATGAGCCTTTAACTTTCAAAGAAATTATGTTCAGTCCTGAAGCTCCTTTATGAAAAGAAGTTGTAAATAGCGAAGTTGAATCCATCCAGCAAAATCACACTTAGGAATTGGTGGATTTGCCACCAGGTTGTAAACCTCTTGGGTACAAGTGGATTTTCAAGTGAAAAATGAAAGCGGATGGATCAATTGACAAATACAAGGCAAGACGTGTTGTAAAAGGTTTTAGACAAAAAGAAGGTCTTGATTACTTTGACACATACTCACCGCTTACTAGAATAACATCCATTAGAATGCTCATTGCTATTGCATCGTTGTACAATCTAAAAATTCATCAAAGGGATGTGAAAACCACTTTCTTAAATGGTGAGTTAGATGAAGAAATTTACATAGAACAACTAGAAGGATTTTCTGTTTCAGGAAAAGAAAGGAAAGTGTGTAAATTGGTTAAATCATTATATGGTTTAAAACAAGCGCCAAGGCAATGACATGAGAAATTTAACAAAACAATGATGTCAAATGGATTCAAAATTAATGAATGTGACGAATGTGTTTATATTAAAAATACAAACAAATGCTATGTTATAATATGTCTTTATGTGGATGATATGCTCATTATAGGTAGTAATAATGACAAGATTAAAACTACTAAGAAAATGTTGAATAAACATTTTGACATGAAAGACATGGGGATTGCTGATGTAATTCTTGGTATGAAAATTACCAAAATATCAGAAGGTTATGCTTTGTCACAATCACATTACATTGAGAAAATACTTGACAAATTTAGTAAAGATCATGATCATCTTGCTAGAATACCTGTGGATGTTAATTTGTTTCTTTCTAAAAATGTACAGGAAAGTATTTCTCAATTAGAGTATGCCCAAATTATTGGAAGCTTAATGTACTTGATGAACTACACTCGCCTAGATATAGCTTATGCAGTAAGCAAATTAAGTAGATATACGAGTAATCTAAGAGTAGAATACTGGAAAGCTATTATAAGGGTTCTAAGATATCTCTGATTTACTCGTAACATTGGGTTAAATTATACTAGATATCCAGCAGTACTTGAAGAATACTGTGATGCAAACTGGATATCGGATACTAGAGACTCAAAATCTACCAGTGGGTATGTATTTTGTTTTGGTGGGGCGGTTGTATCTTGGAAATCTTCCAAACAGACTTGCATTGCTAGGTCTACTATGGAATCAGAATTAATAGTTTTAGATAAAGCTGGGGAAGAGACAGAATGGCTTCGCCGCTTCCTTGAAGATATTTCAATATGGCCAAAATCAGTGCCTGCTATATGCATACATTGTGATAGTCAATCAACAATTGGTAGAGCACAGAGTCATATGTATAACGGTAAGTCACGACACATTCGTCATCGACATAACACCATGAGACAACTACTCTATAATGGAATTATTTCCATTGAATATGTGAAGTCTAAAGACAACATAGCGGATCCACTAACCAAAGGGTTAGCAAGAGAGTTAGTTGAGAATTCATCGAGAGGAATAAGACTTAAGCCTATTAAATAAGAGTTACCACAACGGCAACCCAACCTAGTTAACTGTAGATTCCAAGATCTAGGTTCAAAGGGACAACCGAGTTGTGTATAACTCAGAAGGATCACTGGGGAGTCAAACTCCTACCCATTTTTATGATGAACTAGTGATGTCTACAGTGTTTTAGGTTAAGTAATACTTTTAATGATTCTTATATCTAGATATACCTAGTGGAGAATGGCATGATACTCTTCATAAGAATCACGTATATGAGTGTGAACTGGGCCGGTTCTATGAGATTTGTGAAGGGCTACAATTCTCTAGAGCACTCATGAAAAACCATGTTGTTCAGGGCCAAAATGAACACAATAGTGAGAACTAAACTGTGTCTGGTAATATACTGTGTGAGTTCTATTGTCTTGGTTCACACAAATGGTTGAACAGTTCAAGACATCATGTTCACTAGTTAGCTAGTAAATCCGATAGTGTCTCACAAGGGAAGGTTCAAAGCCAAAAGCTACCTATCCTTTGTAGAATATTCTTAATTTCTGTACTCTCTGTAATTAGATCATGTTGTTACATTTTCTCTCTGTCAAATTCCATTCATGTGGGGGATTGTTGGAAAAAATATGGTTTTATAGGCTTATTTTGGGCTAACTTTGAGCCCAAATTTGAGTGGGGTCCACACGTCTTTTGAGGTGGGTCCAAAGAGGTGATGTGTTCCTTGCCGCATGACAAGTCACACGGTGAAGACAGTTCATTAAAACCATTTATGAGTGAATGGAAAGTTGACGTCATTTTTGCATCCGTGGAATGAACAATTGAAGAAGTAAAATGTGAGTTTCCTTTAAATGGTTATCCCACATTGGAAACTTAAGAGAACTTATGTGTGTATATAAGTTCTAGGTAGCAACACTTAGGTTGGGCCCCAAGGGGCACCCTAAGTTTATAGAAGGGAGGAGTTATGGACAAAGTGAACCTTGGCTCAAACCACCACACACGCACGCGTGTACCGTCGCCGTCCGTCCGTCCGACAGGCTGCTCGAGCCGAGCCAAGTCGTGCCGAGTGCGGATGTGGGTTGTGGGTCAAATCAGTTCTAATATTAATTTTTTAGAAAAATTTATTTGAATTTTTTCAAAAAAAATTCTTGCGGGAAATTAATTCAAAATTTGCACCAAATTCAAATTCAAATTTTCTGTCTATAATTGTGCCTTTTCTAGTCCGAAATTCCCAATAGATAAATTGTCTTTTAACAAGTTTAAAAATGCCAGAAGTTATACAGATTCAAACTGCTGCAGATCTGCTCAAATTTGAATCAGATTCTGTTCATTCAAATGTCATACTGTTAGGTTCAAAGCGCATTTGTTCAGGCAGATCTGTTTGGTCACCAATCTGCTATAAATACCAGGCCTTTCCAGTATATTTCTACATCCTAAAAAAAATTTGAAATTCTCTTGGTTCCCTTCCGGTATTACTCCTTTGTATAAATTCTCTTCATACTAGTTTTTAGGAAAATTTAAGAGAGTATACAATGCAGGTTTTGTTTGCCGTACAAATTGTTTAGAGTGCTACTACAATTTGTGAAGATCATTGTATCCTGAAAGATAATCACCATTTTTCCGTAAGCACCATAGTGAGGCAAATTTGTCTTAAGAACAGAGTGTCACACATTCAACTTGATCTTTTAAATATTTATTCGGTTCGGTAAATAAATTTTGTAAGTAATTTATTTTATTTGTTTGATTTGGTTTCAAATTATTTATTTTACATAGAAGATTGTTCCAACAGGATTTACGTAGTTCATCCCAGAATAGGGTTATGTCCACGGTTGCTGCAGTTTTTGCTATGATCAGAAAATATGACTCTCTTTTAACCTAAAAGAGGCACCCTCTCATCTATTTATAAGTATAGAATTAGGGTTGCACGGAAGCACATGAGAATTACAAAAGTACCCCCCCAAACTCCCCATTGGACTTAGTGTTTGAGTGAATAGGGTTGAGTGAACAGTACTTATCAGGGTCTATTGACCCAACAATCTCCCACTTGGAACCTAATAACACAAGCTCTCCATCATCTTCATCACATAGAGGAACGCCGCAATAACTCGATCTTCCTTCATCAATCTTAAAGGCTTGCTGAAGTTGCACACAACTTCAGTTTGTCAATGGTGACTGTCTTGGTTAACATATTTGCTGGATTCTTACTGCCTTGGATCTTCTCAAGAGGTAAGACTCTATCATCTACAAGTGAACGAATGAAATGGTATTGCAACTGAATGTGTTTCGTCTTAGAATGAAAAGCTGGATTCTTTGCAAGATGAATAGCATTTTGACTGTCACTATGAAAAATACTCATCTCTTGCGTCTTACCCAACTTTGCTAGGAAATTTTGTAACCAAGTCATCTCCTTCCCAGCTTCAGTAATAGCAATATACTCAGCCTTTGTTGTAGAAAGGGCCACAATTTTCTGTAACTGCGAAATCCAACTCACTGTTGTATCACCGAATGTGTAAACATAACCAGTAGTACTCTTGTTGTTATCCATATCACCAGCCAAGTTTGCATCAACATAACCATGTAACCCAATGCCGGTTTGTTTGAAACAAAGTGCCATGTGTATAGTACCACTAAAGTATCTAAGGATCCCCTTCACTGCCCCGTAATGTTGCGTGCCTGGATGACTCATGTACCCACTACCCACTCTTACTGCAAGTGCAATGTCTGGTCTACTACAAACCATAGCGTACATTATGCTACCAGTAGTTGAAGCATATGGACCACATTCTATATAAGCTCTTTGTTCTTCGGTTTTGGAGATTGCTCTTTGGTAAGTCTGAAGTGGCTAGCCAATGGAGTGCTCACTGGTTTTGCATCATCCATGCTAAACCTCTTGAGAATTTTCTTAACATACTCAACCTGTGACAACTTCAAAGTACCATTTGCCTAGTCCCTATGAATCCTCATACCAAGGATTTTGTTTGCAACTCCAAGATCCTTCATCTCAAATTGGTTGGACAAAAGTTTCTTTAATCTTTTTATCTCTTCAATGCTAGATCCTACGATAAGCATATCATCAACATATAAGAACAAAATAATATAACTTTTGTCAAACCTCTTGAAATAACAGCAATAATCTGCTTGACATCTTGTCAAACCGTTGCTACACATAAACCCATCAAACTTCTTTTACCACTGCCTTGGGGCCTGTTTCAAACCATACAAGCTTTTTCGAAGTTTGCATACAAACTCCTCTTTGCCACGTACCAAGAAACCTTGTGGTTGCTTTATGTAAATTTCCTCCTCCAAATCACCATAGAGAAAAGCCGTCTTCACATCCATCTACTTAAGATGCAAATCTCCAGCAGCCACAATTCCTAGCACCAATTTGATAGTAGTCAACTTCACAACTGGAGAGAAAATTTCAGTGTAGTCAACCCCTTTCTTTTGTTGGAATCCCTTTGCAACCAATCTGGCCTTGTAGCTTTTACTCCCATCATGTTCCTGTTTGACCCTGTAAACCCACTTGTTGTGCAAAGCTTTTTTACCCACTGGTAATTCAGTTAACTCCAATGTCTGGTTTGCCATGAGTGAATCCATTTCATCCTGCATAGCTGACTTCCATTTGATTGAATCATCAACCTACAAAGCCTTATCATAACTTTCGGGTTTACCCCCATCAGACAACAACAAATAATATAAAGATGGAGACCAACGCTGTGTAAGTTTAGACTCTCTTTCTGACCATCTCAACTTAGGAGTAGGAGTATGTGGTTCAGTTTGTGGAATAAGATTTTCAGGATTATTCTGAATCCTACTATTCAAATCATTCTCACTAATCTCCTCTAACTCAACATGCTCATGACAAGTAACAGAGTCAGATTCAGATTCAGATTCAGATTCAGATGCAGACTTATCCCTATCCTTATACATTACTTTCTCATTAAATTTGACATCTCTACTTCTGATTTTTTTTCGATTTTTATCATCCCAAAGCTAATAACCAAATTGATCAATGCCATGCCTAATAAAAGTACATTTAACAGATTTTGGATCAAGTTTACTTCTATCACCAGAATTTATATGCCCATATGAAACACAGCCAAATACCTTCAAAAAAGAAAGATTTACCTCTTTACCGCTCCAAGCTTCTTCTGGTAGCTCTCCTTCCAATGGAATAGATGAACCACGGTTAATCAGATATACTGTAGTGTTAACTGCATCTGCCCAAAATATCTTTGGTAATTCGGCATGTATCCTCATACTTCTAGCACGTTCATTTAGAGTTCTATTCATGTGTTCTGCAATGCCATTCTGTTGAGGTGTCTTTTGAACAGTCTTCTCCATTCTAATTCCACTTTCTGCACAATATTTCTTGAACTCATTGTTCTCATATTTCCCTCTATTACCTAATCTCAAGCACTTAATTTTCAGACTTGTTTCAGTCTCCATCAAGGCTTTTCCACTTCTTAAAAGTAGTATAAACTTCAGATTTATGTTTTAGAAAATAAATCCATACATTTCTCGTTGAGTCGTCGATAAAGGTAACATAGTATGATGATCCTCCAAGAGATGAAACTGGTGCAGGTCCCTACACATCTGTATGAACCAACTCTAATTTTTCTGAATTCAGTTTCCTGCCATCCTTTCAAAAATTGACCCTCTTTTGTTTGCTGAAGATGCAATCCTCACAAAAGTCAATATCCACCGATTTCAAATTTGGTAGTTTTCTCTTAGATGTAAGTACTTTCATCCCTTTTTGACTCATATGCCCAAGCCTTTGGTGCCATAGATTTGAGTTGTCCTTCTCACCAGCAACTGCTACTGCATCCCTATTGTTCGTAGTCATGTAAAGGGTGCCTTCTTTTTTACCACGAGCAACAACCATGGCTCATTTGGTGATTTTCCACAAACCACCCATGAAGGTTACAACATGACCTTCATCATCAAGTTGTCCAATAGAAATCAAGTTTCTTTTCATACCAGGCACATATGCGGCGCATTCTCAGATCTTCCAAACAGATTCGTTTGGCAACTTGATTGTTACATCCCCTTTACCCACAATCTTCAACGGTTCATCATCAGCCAGACAAACCTTCCCGAAATCACCACAAATGTAATTGTCCATGATTTCCCTCTGTGAAGTAGAATGGAATGATGCCCCAGAATCTAAAATCCAAGATTCAAGAGGGCTGTCAATGCTTAAGATCAAAACATCATAAATCTCCTCCGTTGCAGCATTAGCAGACTTCTGGTTTTGATCACCTTTGTTCTTATTCAATGTTGGGCAATCTCCCTTTAGATGTCCCTTCTTTCCACAGTTCTAGCAACTCTGTCCCTTTCCAGTTCTTGACTTGCTTCTGTATTTGGATTTTGATTTGTTGCGCTTCGGGTTTTTTCTTATTGATCTTCCTCTGGCTTCTGTATTCAGAGCAAAACCTGATGTTTCCCCTAATTCCCTCCTACGAATTTTCTCACTCAAAATTAAATCTCGAATATCATTGTAATTCAACTTTTCTTTCCCCGAAGAATTACTCATTGCCGTTACAGTACCATTCCAACTTTCGGGCAAACTAGATAGAAGAATCAAAGCCCTAACCTCATCATCAAATTTGATAGATACAGAACTCAATTGTGTTACCACAATATTGAATTTGTTCAGATGCTCAGCCACCGAAGCACCTTTTGTCATCCTCAGACTAAACAATCTAAGCATGAAATAAACTTTATTTAAGGCAGAAGGTTTTTCGTACATGTTTGAGAGTGCCTCCATGAGACCTGTTGTAGTCTTCTCTTTCGTTATGTTAAACGCAACGTTACAAGACAACGTTAGCTGAATAACACCTAGCGCTTGGCGATCAAGAAGAGTCCACTCATCATCCTTCATCTTTTCTGGTTTCGTCCTTGAAAGGGGCTCATACAATTTTTTCTGATACAGGTAGTCTTCATTCTGCATCTTTTAAAATCTGAAATCTATGCCTTTGGAATTTATTGATTCTAACATTTTCGTCTATAGTCATCGCTCCCATTCGAACCAATGCTCTGATACCAGTTGTTAGGAATTGACCCTTTCTAACCAAGATCGATGAGACACGAAATAACAAACAAAAAAGAAATTAACGAATCAAACAAATCACACACATAAGAAACACAAGGATTTATGTGGTTCACCCCAGAATAGGGTTACGTCCACGGCTGCTGCAGTTTTTACTATGATCAGAAAAATACAACTCTCTCTTAACCTAGAAAAGGCGTCCTTTCATCTATTTATTAGTATAGAATTAGGGTTACACGGAAGCACATGAGAATTACGAAAGTACCCCCCCCCCCAAACCCTCAATTGGACCTAGTATTTGAGTGAACAGTAGGGTTGAGTGAACAGTACTTATCAGGGTTCATCGACCTAACACAAACATGGTATTGGAATGTAAGGGTGGAATTATAGTTTGAAAATCTATCCAAACACAAAACTTTTCTCTATTTTTTTTTTCTTTGTAAATTCAAAATTCAAACAGATTGATAAGTAAATTCATAATTCAATCATTCTGTTCCAAGAAGCAACTCACACATTTATTACTGTGAATGTGTTTTAAATATGTTATATATATATGACAAAATTGTGAAGAGGCAGAAGATCCCTTTCCAATTCTGCATTTCCAAGGAATCCATAAAAATTACTTAAGAAATATATTTTCAAAAAGATGTGATTATGCTTCAGCTAATTTTTATATAATAAACTCACACTTGAAATAAATTTCCATTAGGCATTAATTTTCGTGCTACTTGGCATTGTTGTTTGAATCACCGTGTTCATTTGGACTGTGTTCGACTGGTCTCTAGCACCCTTATCTTCCCTTGGATTTAAATAAACTAGATGAATTTTTTTTTTTGATTGAATAAGTCATAAATTAAAAACAAGAGGATACACTAATACAAGGGGCATGCCCCAGGTCCTAGCAGAAGCTATACATAACCTGTCAATATAACAATGAAGCAAAACCGAACCACGACAAGACTAACACAACCACTAAAAGATTAGACTATGAATAAAAATTACGTAGAATAAACTACTCAATGGAGGTGGAGTTGATCTTTCAACCTGCTACGCCTTACAAACCGCCTTGGCAATCAACACAAAATATCCACCTATTCAGATTTAAGGATTTTAATATGTTCAGGAACCTTATATAGATTGTATGTTGAACATGAACACATTTAACGTTCTCAACCACCCAAATCAACAAAAAAAAAAAAAAAAACACATCAAAATAGCAGACCCTAGCACAGCCTGTACGGGTAGGCCAAAGGAGGTCCTATCTGGATAGAAACAAGCACTAGACAAATATATACAATTTAAAGTAAAACTTTCTTCACACTTTAGGCACTCCCAGCAGCCATTTATACTTTCAGCTTCATTCCAGCAGAGTATACCCAGCTGCCTTAGATTCCAGCAACCCCAGTGCCCAGCTTTCTTCTACTTTATGTTAATAAAACCTGTCCAATATAGGATATTACAAAAGAACACCCTAAGTAGACAAGTTTGTATTAGCATATGTAGTGTTTCCATATTACAATCACCAGCACAGATAACAAAATTGCTCACATCACTCAACCCTCTATTTAGAAACTCACAGCACTTGGCAAGAAAAAACAAGTTCACAATATATATGCTCACATCACTCAACCCACGTAGCATGGTTACAACATAAACCTTCATAGCCTCCTACACCTGCAAAAAAGATAAAGTATGGCTATATATGTAGTATGTTAGAATTAAACTGTATGGGAATGACAGGTTTGTATTATATATGTGCTCACATCCTTCAACCCACATTGGTAATAATTTATCTTTATTCCAGCAAACATAGAGCTACATAAGAAACAAATCATTAGAAAAACTCACACTTTTGCTCACTTTCACTCAACTCACATTTTTTGAACTCCCATTTTCACTCATTCTACTTATGTCTCATTCCATGCATGAATAGTCTTTTAAGATAGACTGCAGGAATCTCCAAGTGTTCAATAACCATCTGTCACCGGGGCAGTTTTTCATGTTAGTAAAAGACAATATACGAAATCTAATCATGTCCACAATCAATTTAATAACCACCTTTTCTGGAATTAAGGCTTGGTTAAAAATTTTGTTATTCCTAGCTAACCACAAGTGATAGACAGTGCAAGTAAACACACGTCTAGAGATAGTGGCCTTCAAAGACTTACCCTTGATCTAATGAGACAAGAAAGTTACCAGATCAGGCCAAGGCAGATTGGGCCAAGAAACATCAATCTTAGACTGCACACCAGTCCACACTCTTTCAGAGAATGGGCATTGGAAGAACAAGTGACAATGATCCTTACAAACACAGTTACAAAAAACACAAACAGATGGTTGATCAATGCCAAACATCACAATCCTGTCACCAGTGGTATGTTTACCCTGGATAACCATCCAAGTCACAAAGCTTGTCTTAGGGATATTGCAAGGACCCCAGATCAAAGCAGTCAAAGAAATAATGGTAAAAGCATTCCTTCAAATATTCCGAGTGGAATTAATAGAGAAAGTACCATGCTTATTAGGGGTCTAAACAACCCTATCAGGTCTAGGGCCAGGCTGCAAGGTACCAGGGGTATTATCAATAAGATCTCTAACCTCCTAAGTGTTGGCCGTGGGCCACTTCCAAGTCTAGTTACAGACAATTTCCTTGAATTTGGACTCACTATTAAGATTAGTGTCATACATAATTCTCTCCCCAAATTTATCCCTCAAAGAGCCAAATGGGTGCAAATTATCATACCACAAGAAAGTGTTCAGACCATCCCCAATAACATGCTTGATCAAGGGATAAATAATGGGTCGAAGTGCCAAAATCTTCCTCCAAACCCAGGAGGGGTCATATGGAACCTTCACTTTCCAAAAACTTCTACCCTTGATAGGATTTAACCCATTGACACCACATTGATTGCTCATTCTCGAAAAATAAGAACCAAATGTGTTTGGCCAATACCACGTTGTTCCACACTTCCACAAATTTAAAACCCAAACCACCTTCATTCTTAGGAGCATAAATTCTATCCCAAGCAATTTTAGCCCCATGCTTCCTGAGGTCATTACCAGTCCAAAAAAAGGAATGAAATAAACTCTCAATATCCTTAACAATCTTTTTGGGAAGGATAAAGAGAGAGGTCTAATACACTTGCATGGAAAAAAAGGATGGATTAGATCAACTGGGCTCTACCAGCATAGGATAAACATTTGTTTGTCCAACTCTTGATTATCTTTGTGATTTTCTCCACAAGCTGTTGGCAATTAGCTGCTTTGACTTTAGAAGAGATGAGGAGAACCCCCAAATATCTAACAGGAAGTTGGCCTTCAGCAAACCTAGTCACATCAAGAATCTCATCTCTCAGTTTCTTCTCACACCCAGAGAAAAAGACATGGCTCTTGTTAGGGCTAGGAGAGAGTCCAGACAAAGACTGAAATTCTTGTAAACCCTTTCTAATAGCCACAACCGTAGGAACATCACCCTTACAAAAGATCATCAAGTTGTCAGCAAAACAAAGATTAATAATCTTGTTTTTCTTATATCTCCAATGATACTTAAACTCGGGGAGGGAAGCCTTTTCAGCAAGAATCCTAACACCTTTATAACCAACACAAAAAGGTAAGGAGACATAGGGTCCCCTTGTGTAAGCCCCCCTACCCCCTTTGAAATACCCATACAGACCACCATTAATACAAATGGAGAAAGAGAGGCTAGTCATACAAGCAACAATCCAATTAATAAAGATGAGAGGAAAATTTATAGCCTTTGACACATCAATCACAAACTCCCACCTAACATTATCATAAGCTTTCATGATATCGACTTTCATGCTGCACTTAGGAGAGGGGGATTTTCTATGGTAACCTCTCATTAATTCCTGAGAGAGAAAGATATTATCAGAAATTCTTCTCCCTTGCACAAATGCAGATTGAACAGGGTTATCAAGGGCAGAAAGAATCACCTTAAGTCTATTTGCAATAATTTTGGATATACACTTATACACAATATTACAGTAAGAAATAGGTCTATACACCCCTACTTTCTCCGCATCATGGATTTTAGGTATGAGAGCAATGGTGGGTGCTGTTAATTTGTTGAAGAAGTTCACCAGATTTGAAAAAGGATTTAATAGCTTTGGTTACCTCTCTACCCTTCATTCCCCAAGAATGTTTGAAGAAGCCAACAGAATACCCATCAGGTCTAGGAGCTTTGTTAGCTTTCATGGGCCAGAAAACATTATGAATCTCTTTATCAGTCACATCGCTAGCAAGAGACTCAACTTGGGAAAGAGTAATTTTATTCTTTACTAGAGAGCTAATTCTACCATAGCCATTGTTATTGTCCTCAAAGGGTTTTCCAAACTGATCTGAGAATGTGTTAACAAAGGCTAAAATCACATCCTCAGATTTGGTGATCTTCTTCCCATAGTTCAAAACAACCTGATTAATCCTTCACCTATCAACATTTCCCTTAATGGTGCGAAAGAAAAATCTAGAGTTTCTATCACCCAACCCTAACCACTGAACTCCCGACTTTTGGTAAGCCAAGCTCTCATCGATCTTACAAAGGTCCACAAACTTAGAGTACAGAGTCCTCTCCTCCTCTTGAAGGTTAGAATCCAAGGGATTTTTATCGAGTTTGATCTGAATACTATCCAGCCTAGACTTGGTTTCAATCACTCTGGTAGAGATCTCACTAAACTCTTTCTTGTTTAAGTTTTCCAAAATAGGCTTGAGAGTTTTCACCCCTTAACATACTTGTTTCACACCTCATACACTTTGGGAATGAAATCCAGATGAGTAGCCCAGAAATCAAAGTATTTAAAAGGTTTCTTGAAATTTCCAGAGTTGGGATCAATAGTGATGACAGTCGGAGAGTGGTCAGAAATACCAAAGAGTAGGAAATTAGCAGATGAGTTAGGATTAATGGTCAACCAGTTATCATTCGCTAACACCCTATCAATTTTCGAGGCAATAAAATCCCCCTCTACACTTTTATTGGCCAGGTAAATTGGCACCCACAATAAGAAAGATTAGACAAATCAGAGTCAAGAATACAATTGTTAAAACACTCTTTTGCATTGTCCCAGTTGGCCCTTCCCCGAACTTTTTCATGATTGTACCTAATCGCATTGAAATCCCTTAAACAGATCAAAGGGGTACCAAAATGACACTTAGAGATATTCAACAAATCAGAGAACAAAGGAAGCCTCAAAATATGTTTATTTTCAGCATAAACAAAAACAACAAAAAAACTGATATCCCCCTCAAAAACAGTAACTTTGCAAAATATGAACTAATTAGTCATTTTAATCCTGAAAATATCAAAAAAAAATTGGATCCCAACACACCCATATCCTAGCACTACTATCCGATCATGAATTTGACAAAAATTTCCAAGTCTTGAACCTTAGATCAAAATTTTTATTCTCATTTTCGGCTTTTGTTTTTGTTTCCAAGATACCCATGATTTTAATATCCTCTTTATTCACCAAATCAAAAACCACTTTGTGTTTAGAAGGGTCATTAAACCCTCTAATATTTCAAGAAGAAAATTTAATAGTCATGGGAAACAACACAAAAAAATTCACAATTAGATAACAAAATTACCTCTTTTTCTTCCTCTAGCTGCTGGAACTTTTGCTAGAGTTATGTTTTTTTGCTATCTCCACCTCTTCTTTTGCAGGTGATTTATTTTTTTGTTGCTACAACAAGTGTTTCCTGCCAAGACTATCCAATCTCCTCCTCCACCTCCTTGATTATAACTACAGCCACTGGATTCGCTTGTTGTGCTAAATGAAGAACATCTGAATGAGATGTGGATATGTTTGTTTCAGCAATCTTGACAGCTACCTCCGCCACCCTATCCTCCCTTGATAAAGTAGGAAGAACAGCAACAGGGATCTGCTTTTGGTCACCTACCTTTCTTTTCCCTTTATCTTTGACTTTAGTCTAACCTTCTTCATTAGTTGGATTATTCTTAGAAGATTCTTGCAGAGCTATCAATTGTGTAACTTAGGCAAACACACAGGTTTTAGTCTCATGACCAAATACCCCACAACGAGTGCATTTTACAGGTGCATCCTGGTACTTCACTTTAATTCTTACAATGTCCTCCTCACATTTTATAAAGAATTCCTCAGGCAGGATTGAATTTTTCTTAATTTTGACACACACTCTTGCAAAAGAAATCTAGTTCTCGGAAGCTGTGAGGTGATCCATGAACAGAGGTACTCCAATAGTACTTGCAATACAACTAAGCCCCTCACTATCCCAAAATTCCATGGGAACATTGTAAAATTTTACCCAAACGGGAATAGTGCCCTGGTCTTCCTTAGTTAGCTTCATCATTTTGTGCCATTTTTTCAAAATCAAAAGAATGCCGCCAATGTACCAAGGACCTCCATCAATAAACCTGTTTACAACTATCTTGATATTCAAAATATTGACCCGTACCTCCAAAAGCCCCAAATTCTTCCACATATTGAAAGCAGTATTCTTGATATAGTTAAAGGGAAGTGTACGATTAATGAAATATCCAATCAGACATGATTCCCATTTAGCTAATGGGGATGGTATGCATATCAATCACAGTAGTATTGTTTTGAAAACTTGGATCTTGATGAACAACCGAAACAATGAATTTTAATTTTACCTCATTTTTGGATGGCTCTGAAGCAACCTTAGTCTAACTTCTCTGCACCTGAGGGTGCTGACCACGGTTTGCTCCAAAGTGCCCCATTTCACCAAGACCCTCACGATATACCCCACATCTTCTATGATTTCCTCCAATCGGGTCACGGTTTGGGGCCATATCTGGTAGAGGATGTTTAAGGTTAATTTCTTTCCCAAAAGTAGCAACATTACTGCTCATCTCAGAGGCTTTTCTAGCCAAATCCGACAGGCCTAATCCACCAACATTCGATGTAGTAGCCTGGGCTTGCAACCATTGCTCTATCATTGTATCAAATCTGCTAGCACCACTCGCTTCTGTAACAGGGAGGTTCAAAAACCTAGAGCTCTCTTCTCCATCTACCAGATCGGACCATGTAACGACTAGAAATGGAAGAAGAAGAAATATAGAAGGAAAAGAGTTATTTGGTGCTCTTATTCCAACCCAACAAACAGGTTATGAAACAATACAATGAATGAAATGGGCAGTGTATTCCCTCCTATATTCATACACATAACCGACCCCTAACTGTCTTAACAGATTCAGTAATTGGAATTACAATAACCAACCTCTAACTGCCCTAACAGATTTAGTGATTAGAATTACAAGAGTAACCTTCCTAACCGACTCCTAACTGTTCATAACATTTCCTCCTCCTTCAAAAAAGCCTTGTCTCAAGGCTGGAAATCTGGAAATTATGAGTGGAACTCTTCATAGTCCATCCAGGTAGCATCTTTAGGAAATGTTCTTGACCACTGAACTGACCATTGCACTACTGCCTTGTTGTTTTGTTTGACCATCCGCCTTTCTAACATAGCCACAGGTTCCATTTGCAGCATTCCTGCATCACTGACTGGAGGAAGAGTTGGAATAGGAATGACTTGTTGTCTCAACTTTTTTTTTAACAATGAAACATGGAAAACAGGATGTAATTTGGTAGAGCTAGGCAAATCCAGCGTGTAGGCTACCGTGCCCACCTTGCAATGACTTGGAAAGGTCCATAGAAACATGGAGATAGCTTCATATTTCTCTATAAAGCCAAAAAAGATTGTTTGTAGGGCCGTAATCTCAAATACACTCAATCACCAACTGCAAATTCTCTTTCACTCCTTAGTTTGTCTGCATAATGTTTCATCTTGTTTTGTGCTTGCTGCAAGTTCTCTTTAAGCATTCTTAGAATGGAAGTCCTTTCCCTTGCCCAATTTTCCACTGCTGCTACTGGTGACCCTTCAATGTTCATGAAATTGTGATCTGGTGGTGGTTGTCCATAAACTGCATAGAAATGAGTTGTTTTGATTGAGGAATGATAAGAAGAGTTATACCACCATTCTGCCAAGGACAGCCAAGTTGACCACTGTTTAGGGCAATCACCACACATGCACCTCAAATAATTTTTCAAACACTTGTTCACTATTTTAGTTTGCCCATCTGACTGTGGATGGTAAGCTGTACTAAGGCATTGCTCAATTCCCAAAACTCTAAGAAATTCTTGACAAAACAGACTTGTGAACACAACATCTCTATCAGAAACTATGGTGCTTGGAAGGCCATGAAGTTTGTAAACATTGTTTAGGAATAATTGTGCCACATCCTTAGCAGTATAAGGGTGAGATAATGATGTAAAATGGGCATATTTGGTTAACCTATCCACCACCACAAAGATAGTGGTCTGTCCATGTGATTTAGGAAGACCCTCAATGAAATCCATAGAGATATCACTCCATACCTTTTCAGGAACTGACAAAGGTTGGAGTAACCTAGGTGGGTGAACATTTTCCCCTTTGAACCTCTGGCAAACTGAGTATTCAGATATGAAAAGCTGAACATCCTTCTTTAATCCCTTCTAATAAAAGGTCCTTTTGATCCGTCTAGTGGTTTTGTCTATACCTGAGTGGCCCCCCATAGATGAGCTATAATAAGCAGCCATAAGTTGCTTCTTGAGATCCAGTGAATTCCCCACTACCAGAGTTCCTTTGTAAGTTAGTGTACCATTTGCCCAAGAGAACCAGCGATGAGAGTTAGGGTCCTGCACTAACTCTGTTATAAGCTGTTGTAATGCCAAGTCAGTTTGCCAACTGAGTTTGATTGTGGGAAGCCAAGTAGAATCTACTGCCAGTAAGGCATTTACAGTGGCAGGAAACAAATCTTCCCTCCTTGATAACGCATTAGCCACTTTGTTTTCTATTCCATGCTTGTAGGTGATCTCATAATCATAGCCAAGCAGTTTGGTAATCCATTTTTGCTGGAAGGGAGATGCAACTCTTTGCTCCAGTACGTATTTCAAGCTTTGGTGGTCAGTTTTGATAATGAAATGTCACCCAAGCAAGTAATGCCTCCATTTGAGGACTGCTAAGACTACAACCATTAACTCTTTTTCATAGGTGGAGAAAGTCAAATATTTCCCTGACAATCCTTTACTCCAAAATGCAATTGAATGCCCCTCCTGCATTAGTACTGCTCCTAACCCTCTATATGAAGCATCTGTTTCAATAATGAATTCTTTGGTGTAATTAAGGAGAGCTAGGACTGGTAAGGTCATCATAGCGGACCTGAGAGCATGAAAAACTGATGTTGATTCATCAGTCCAATTAAAAGACTCCTTCTTCAACAAATTGTTTAATGGAGCTAAAATCTGCCCATAATTCTTCACAAATCGTCTGTAATATCCAGTTAAATCAAGGAATCCTCGTAACTGTTTGAGGGTGTTAGGAATTGGCCAGTTAGCCATGGCCTCAAGTTTGCTAGCATCTGCAGAAACACCCTTGTCGGAGACCAAGTGGCCAGGTACTCAACTTCTTGTTTGGCAAAGACACACTTAGACCTTTTAGCAAACAAGCTGTGCTTCTGTAAGAGTTGCAAGGTCAACTTTAAATGGGATAAGTACTTAGTCAAGGTTTTGCTAAAAATCAGTATATTATCAAAGAAAACTAAGATAACTTCCTCAAATATTCTTTAAAGACCTCATTCATGAGACTTTGAAAAGTTGAGGGTGCATTTGTCAACCCAAAAGGCATGATAAGGAACTCACAGTGTCTGCCATGAGTCCTAAAAGCTGTTTTTGGTATGTCAGAGGCATGCACTCTAACTTGGTGATATCCAGCCCTCAAATCAAGCTTAGAAAAGAAAGAAGCACCACAGAGCTCATCTAATAACTCATCAATTGTAGGTATTGGAAACTTATCCTTCATAGTAATGGTATTTAAAGCCCTGTAGTCAACACACATACACTAAGTTCCTTCTTTCTTTTTAACCAACAAAATAGGTGCTGAGTAAGGACTGACACTTGGTTGAATGACCCCTGAATGAAGCATCTCTTTAACATGTTTTTCTATCTCAGTTTTTTTGGAAATAAGGGTACCTGTAAGGTCGTATGTTTGGAGGTTTTGCACCTGGTTTTAAGGGAATGTGGTGGTCTTGGCTTTTTGCTAGAGGCAAGCTTTTGGGTTCTTGGGATACTATTGTAAATTGGGACAACAACTGCTTCACTGCAGGTATATTAGCTACTGCTAGAGAAACAACTTGTATAACATAAATATGAGCCACAAACCCGTGAGGTTTCTTCTGTAGTAATTTCTGCATGTGTGCAGCATCCACCAACTTGGATTTCCCTTGCTTTCCACCCCTTAGAACATGTCTCCTATTGTTGAGGGTGAAATCCATACTGAGATTTTTGAAATCCCATTGCATAGGACCCAATGTTGCTAACCATTGAATCCTAAGCACCATATCACATCCTTTGAGTTCCAAAACCCTCATGTCTGTTTGGAAGACTACCCCTTGCATCTCCCATTTGACCCCTTTACAAGCTGCACTGCTGGTCAACTGTGTTCCATCAACAACAAACACTGTCAAAGGATCAGTGTCAACAGTCTCTACACCTGCTTTCTTAACCACTTCTTGGTTCAAAAAGTTATGGGTGCTACCAGTATCAATCAAAATCACCACTTTTTGTTTTTTGACCAGCCCATGTGTCCTTATGGTTTTGTAAGAGACTGAACCAGTTATTGCGTTAATAGAAATCTACAACTCACCTTCTTGTTCTAGGACTTCCTCACTTTTCTCCTCCTGTGTAGGTTCTTGATCGAAGTCCTCTTGGTCCCAATCCAAAACATACAACTGCTTTTGCTTGCATTGATGTCCCCGTGTGAACTTGTCGTTACACTTGAAACACAACCCTTTTGCCCTCTTTTCCTCGAACTCTTTTGGTAACTCTCTTCGAATGGCAAGAAAAGAATTAGGTCCGGATTGCCCATACGAAAAATTTTTCTCCGATTCTTAGTGGTAGCACGGTTTTTCGGGCAACTGCCTCAATACTGAGTTCATATAACTTGGCTAAACCGATGGCTTGCATGGTAGTTGTAGGTTTAAACATCAAGACATTGGCTCGTATCTTCTCCTTTAATCCACTAATGAAGCAACTAGTAAAGAAATGTTCAGGTAGGCCTTGGGTTTTGTTAGCAAGAATCTCGAATTGTTCCTAATAATCCCTGACAGATGATGTTTGCTTCAATTTGGTTAATACACCAACAGCATCCTCATATACATCAAAACCAAAACGAGAAATCAACCCATTTTTAAAAAGATCCTAATTAACCAAAGCGTGTGTTTTCTCAAACCATTGATACCATTGCAGAGCCCTATCTTCCAAATGCAAGATTTCCAATTTCACCTTATTATTGTCTTCAACACAGTTATAGTCAAAAATCTTTTGCATTTGTAAACCCAACCTGATGGATTATCACCAAAGAATTTAGGGAAGTCAATCTTGGCATACCTAGTTCCAAACCCAGGGAAAGGTTGAGATTAGGAAGACTCTGCTCTGAATTGATTGGAACTCAACCCTAGATTTTCGGGTAACCCAGGTACAGATTCGCGTTGCTTCCCATACACATGAGCCGCCACCTGATCATACTTGAAAGTCACTGATGCCATGAACTCCTTGATTTCTACTAGAGTGTTCTTGATTTCCTCCGTTTCTTTTGCGGAATTGACTTGCTGTTCCTACAAAATTCAAAAGGAATCTTCGAGTCTCTTGAGATCTTGACTCCTAGTCCCATCTGCCATTGAAAATTGATCGCTTCACAGGCCGAGAAATGCCTGCTCTAATGCCAATGTAATGGCTAGAAATGGAAGAAGAAGAAATATAGAAGGAAAAAAGTTATTTGGTGCTCTTATTCCAACCCAACAAACAGGTTATGAAACAATACAATGAATAAAATGGGCAGTGTATTCCCTCTTATATTTATACACATAACCAACCCCTAACTGCCCTAACAGATTCAGTGATTGGAATTACAAGAGTAACCTTCCTAACTGACTCCTAACTGTTCATAACAGACCACTTTGGGTTTGGAACCATCGGAGTCAATTGAGAATCTTGATGAAGTTATGTGATGAGGTCACTGAATCAATTTGAAATATCTTGAATTGAACCTGCTGTACCCCTTGTCTCTGCGTTAACACCCTTCTCAGAATCTACTGTCGAAAGACTTACTTATTTCTCACACTTAGATTCTAACACAATAGGTCCACCGATATCCCTAATCTCAACATCATTAAGCGCAAGTGACCTAATGGTCATAGCGGAATCCTCAGCTCTCGAAGGTTCAGACACATTAAGAGAGGTATCTATGGTTAAAGTGAGGTCACAACTGTTCAATGAAGTATTGAAAGCAGAAGCCCTAGAAACGAAAGTTTCTAGAGAGAAGGAGCTTCTCACTCTAACCCATTAGATCATAATTTTCATTTAGTTCTAGATGAATTTGTTAAATGTATCAATTCTATTTATTTTATTTTCCCAAACACAACATAAAAGTGATAATATATTAAGGGTTGGTTTGGGAAGTGGGTTAACTTTTTGGCTTTTTAACTATTTTAGCCTGGGGCTAAAAAACCTCATTTGGAAAGGACTTTTTGACTTTTTTTTGAAAGAAAGGATGTAATGATTACGTGTTAAATGTGATATTTTATTTTATTGGGTTAAAGCTTATTTTATCTTTTTGTGACTAAAATAGCCCCAAACCCAATCCAATCCATCTTTCCAAACGAAGCCTGAGTAAAAATAGGCAAATAAATAAATAAATTATACAAAGTGAAATTTTTTACAAAAGTCTTTCTAGAATTGGTATCAAAACATCCATTAAAATAATTTATTATTATTTACTAAAAAAATATTACTCTTCCAAAATGTTTTGGATTGGGATTCTCATAAAATAATTATATTATATTTATTTATTTATTTTTTAAAATTAGACAGTTTATCTTAAAATTTTATCATGACAAATCTGATAAAATTATATGATTATATTTATCAAATTATATTATTTTCTTCATATATATTAGGGAGATTGAGCAATAAGTCCTATATTTTGGATTTGTAATCCATATAGTCCTATATTTTTTCTTATGATCCATTTAGTTCTTTTGGATGTCTAATGACTTATTTGTCTGCCACATTGGAGTGTCACATTTGGCAAAAGTACACTAAAGAGTTTTTTAGTCACTACAAAAAAATTATTTTTTTGCGACGGCAAAATGCCGTCGCAAATACCAAAAACGCCGTCTTAAGAGGTTTTTTGCGACGGTAACTGGCTTTTTGCGACGGCAAGTGGGGGGTCGCAACAAAAGGGGTTGCAAAAGGATTTTAGCGACGGCATAACGCTGTCGCCTTTTTTTTGCGACAGCAAAAATGCTTTTTGCGACGGAAAAATTCTTTCGCCATTAACGCGTGAAAATCTGAGTTTTTTTAAGACGACATTGTGTTGCCGTCGCTAAAAGGGTTATTTGCGACGGCAAAAATACCGTCGCTAAAGGGTTATTTGAGACAGCACCTGATGCTGTTGCTAAAGTACTATTGGCGACGGCAATAACACCGCCGCTAAAGGTCTTCCTTTTCAACCAATTACCCTATCTTTTGCGAAAACATTATTGCCGTTGCAAAAAACCCTAGTTCCATTTTCTTTTTGAGACGTTGTGTGTGGTGCCGTCTCAAAAAAAAAAAAAAACTGTAATAAAATTATTAAAAATATGAAAATAACCTGTATTAAATGAAAAATAACAAAAAAAAAAAAACCAATAATTACATAATAATATAAATACATACATAAACAAAAGTTGGCACATAATGAAAATTCATAATGTTGTTCCATTCATAACAATACATAAATAAAAATTCATAACAATAAAAATTATCCAACTACATAATGTTGCATAATACATACATAATGTTGTTCACAAATCTAAAAAACGTAAATCAAAAACAAAAGTTTTCGTCATGATTCTTCCGTGAGTTACAAAAACAAAAGTTGGTCATAATCTTCACACGCCCGCATTCCACAAGAAGCAAATTGCTACTAAGGAAATATCTAAAAATAACAAAATAAAAATAATTAATGACAATGTAATTGTGTTAATATTTTAATTACAGAAAAACATAAAAAATTAACTACTATATAATTACAAAGATAGTTTAGTAAATAATTTTGGTTAGACAGAAATCCAACCCTAACTCCCAAATCGGAAACCCGATTGGAGTCCTATCTTCTCCCACAAGTCTCTCGTGCCTAGGCGGTCGTGTGTGCCAAGTTTCATGCTAAACCGACGTCGTTTGGTGATTTTGGGGGGTCAACACCTTGAATTCAAGTTTCTTAAGGAATTAGCTTGCCTAGATCGAAATCCGG
Organism: Camellia lanceoleosa; assembly: GCA_025200525.1. Classification (NCBI taxonomy): domain Eukaryota; kingdom Viridiplantae; phylum Streptophyta; class Magnoliopsida; order Ericales; family Theaceae; genus Camellia; species Camellia lanceoleosa. Next base: position 160,796,612 of record CM045769.1, on the reverse strand, counting down.
CTCTAACTCCCAAACCGGGAACCCGATTGGAGTCCCGTCTTCTCCCACAAGTCTCTTGTGCCTAGGCGGTCGTGTGTGCCAAGTTTCGTGCTAAACTGACGCAGTTTGGTGATTTTGGGGCATCAACACCTCGAATTCAAGTTTCTTAAGGAACTAGTTTGCCTAGACCGAAATCCGACTCTAACTCCCAAACCGGGAACCCGATTCAAGCCCCGTCTTCTCCTACAAGTCTCTCGTGCCTAGGTGGTCATGTGTGCCAAGTTTCGTGCTAAACCGACGTCGTTTGGTAATTTTGGGGCGTTAACACCTCAAATTCAAGTTTCTTAAAGAATTAGTTTGCCTAAAGTGAAATCTGGCTCTAACTCCCAATCCGGGAACCCGATTCGAGTCCCGTCTTCTCCCACAACTCTCTCGTGCCTAGGCGGTCGTGTGTGCCAAGTTTCGTGCTAAACCGACATTGTTTGGTGATTTTGGGGCGTCAACACCTTGAATTCAAGTTTCTTAAAGAACTAGTTTGCCTAGACCGAAATCCAGTTCTAACTCCCAAACCGGGAACTCGATTGGAGTCCCGTCTTCTCCCACAAGTCTCTCGTGCCTAAGCGGTCATGTGTGCCAAGTTTCATACTAAACCGACGCCATTTGGTGATTTTGGGGTGTTAATACCTCGAATTCAAGTTTCTTAAGGAACTAGTTTCCCTAGACCGAAATCCGACTCTAACTCCCAAATTGAGAACCCGATTTGAGCCTCGTCTTCTCCCACAAGTCTCTTGTGCCTAGGCGGTCGTGTGTGCCAAGTTTCGTGCTAAACTGACACCGTTTGGTGATTTTGGGGCATTAACACCTCGAATTCAAGTTTCTTAAGGAACTAGTTTGCCTAAAGTGAAATCCGGCTCTAACTCTCAATCTGGGAACCCAATTCGAGCCCCGTCTTCTCCCACAAGTCTCTCGTGCCTAGGCGGTCGTGTGTGCCAAGTTTCGTCCTAAACCAACGCTGTTCGGTGATTTTGGGGCGTTAACACCTCGAATTCAAGTTTCTTAAGGAACTAGTTTGCCTAGAGCGAAATCCGACTCTAACTCCCAAATCGGGAACCCGATTCAAGCCCCGTCTTCTTCCATAAGTCTCTCGTGTCTAGGCGGTTGTGTGTGCCAAGTTTCGTGCTAAACCGACGCTGTTTGGTGATTTTGGGGGCGTTAATACCTTGAATTCAAGTTTCTTAAGGAACTAGTTTGCCTAAAGTGAAATCCGGCTCTAACTCCTAATCCGGGAACCCGATTCGAGTCCCCGTCTTCTCCTACAAATCTCTCGTGCCTAGGCGGTCATGTGTGCCAAGTTTCGTGCTAAACCGACGCCGTTTGGTGATTTTGGGGCGTCAACACCTCGAATTCAAGTTTCTTAAGGAACTAGTTTGCCTAGACCGAAATCCAGCTCTAACTCCCAAACCGGGAACTCGATTGGAGTCCCGTCTTCTCCCACAAGTCTCTCGTGCCTAGGCAGTCGTGTGTGCCAAGTTTCGTGCTAAACCGACATCGTTTGGTGATTTTGGGGCGTCAACACCTCAAATTCAAATTTCTTAAGGAACTAGTTTCCCTAGACCGAAATCTGACTCTAACTCCCAAACCGGGAACCCGATTCGAGCCCCGTCTTCTCCCACAAGTCTCTCGTGCCTAGCCGGTCGTGTGTGCCAAGTTTCGTGCTAAACCGACGCCGTTTGGTGATTTTGGGGCGTCAACACCTCGAATTCAAGTTTCTTATGGAGTAGTTTGCCTAAAGTGATATCCAACTCTAACTCCCAAATCGGGAACCCGATTCGAGCCTCGTCTTCTCCCACTAGTCTCTCGTGCCTAGGCGGCCGTGTGTGCCAAGTTTCGTGCTAAATCCGGCTCTAACTCCCAATCCAGAAACTCGATTTGAGTCCCGTCTTCTCCCACAAGTCTCTTAACTTAGAATGTAAAGAATGCAAAGATACATTTTAGCTTAGAATGCAAAGATACATTTTATACCTGATCTTCTGGTGGTGGTGTATATGGATTCTCGTCTTCTGCAGATTCCCTAAATGCCTGGTGGCCACTTGATGCATCAGGAACCTATGATAGTCAATGCATAATGTGTTAATCATATTCGAATTTTATACTTAATGTTATGTGAAAATTGAACTATCAAACAATTTAATTTTATCGAACCTGTTTGTTGGGATCCACACTCGCCCCCTGTGACACAAAGGCCATCATCTCAGCTCTCATCTGATGTAAATGTGTAGAGAACTCGCTCCCAGCCTCTTCCTCAACTCAGCCCTTAGCTCCATACAAACCTGTTGGGTGATCTGAACAATAGTCGATGGTTGGGGTGTTGACTGTGATGGCCCAGCACCATCTTTATATACCGCTCTCCGAGGCACAGTTCTCTCGTATGTGCGACAATATCCATGTCCATCATGACCTATCAACTCATGGAAAATGGCATTCCTAGCTTCCAAAGTCCGACAATCCTCAGGTAGTATAGAGAGTTGACGATTAAACTCATCATGTATTGAATAAGACATACAAGTATATGCCAAATTAAGATGGTTGACACACAAAAAATAAAAAAAATAAACTTTAAATACAATCAAAGGTGTTTGGAAACTACCAAGGTCTGGATAACCTCTGGGTCATCTGCTCTACGTATCATAAGCCAAACATTCATCTTATCAGTAGACTCCCCCTTATAGGTCATCTACATTTTTTTAGAAATATGAAAATTAGAATCCAAATAATTTGCAAATATACAATGTTTATTTATATACAAAACTAAAACAATAAAATATAAACCTTATGCTATATCTGAGCGAAAGTAGTACGCCCTGTGGTATGAGCTATGCCGTGAGCTCGCCGATTTTTAGCGTTCCTAGTTGCAATTTTCTATAACAGGTTCAACAAATGTAAGTATATAAATATGATTTGTATGTTTACATATCACACATATAACTTATTTGTATACCTCAACATCGGAAGTACGCCAATACTCCACAAGTTCTTCCCATTGGCTTGGTACAATGTGCAAAGGAACATCATCCTTGTCACGACCCCAACCCGCCCCTAGTAGGTCGGTGCCGAGATGGCCAGTAATCCGAGATTACCAAAGGCCTCTTACAAGAATTCACACACAAACAGAGCGTACATATGGGGCTAGCAAGTGCGGAAGCAATAAAACAAAATACACGTGGTCCATGAGAGCAGTGCATAGATCGAATGTGTTAACATACAGAACATGACTGCACTTCTGACTAACAAAACAAAATTCCAGTTACATCCTGATCAAAAGGCTTCTCAGCCGACATATACAAAATACAATGATTACAAGCAAAGAAGCATAATTTTCAAGATCTGCCGACGTAAATACACAATGCCGAGGTAAGCACAAAACAAAGCCGATATATGCAAAAATCCCAAAACAAGCTTTACAAATACTTCTAGGCGTCGCCGTCCGCTTCATCACCTACATATATATAGAGAGGGTGAGCTTGGATACTCAGTGAATGGTACAAGTAATAAAGGGTTTAATGAATGATTCCTGAGGTCTTGTCAAAACAAAGCATGACAAGCCATTCCAACATTAGCCAAGGTTCCTTCCAAACGAGGTATAACAATCTGTACGAAACCAAGAGATGAACCGTATTCACCTATCGAGTCTTACAAGTCAAAACATACCGAAATCATACAAGTAGTAGCCGAGGTCCTCCTCCAGGCAAACATAACAAGCTGTATCAAATCAAGAGATGAACCGTATTCATCTATCAAGTCTTACAAATCCTGTTTGCTTATGTGACTTAGGCAGTAGCCCTTTTTCACCATCTTATGTCACTTAGGCCGTAGCCCTTTTTGGCCAGGTGATGCTACGAAAGTTTAAAGTCCTCTAGCACAAGGGACTTGTGTTACTTAGGCCCGTAGCCCGCTTTAACACCTAATCTTTTCAAGAAAGGACCGTATCCTTTTTAACAAAATGGTACTGCGAAAGTTTAGAGTCCTCCAGTACAAGGGACTTGTGTTACTTAGGCCCGTAGCCCGCTTTAACATTTCATCTTCTCAAGATAGGACCGTATCCTTTTTAACAAGATGGTACTGCGAAAGTTTAGAGTCCTCCAGTACAAGGGACTTTCCAGGGATATCAAGACAAGGCTCAAACTCATTACAAGGACGTTATCAAGACAAGGTTCATACTTACCTTTTTACACTTAGTGCTGCGAAAGTTTAACGTCCTCCAGCACAGGGGACTTTCCAAGGATATCATCAAACAAGCTCATAACCAATACATCAAAATAGGCTAATCATTCATGCTTAACGAATACTTTTATCAAAGCGAAACAAGCAAGGTTTATCAAAAGCTTTATAACATAGCTTTATTAAAAGCACCACTCACCTCGGTCTTCAGGTGTAGGCTCAAGCAAAGATCAAAGTCCTACAATCACATGGCAAACCATATTCTCAAAACGAGCTTTACATACATGCAATGACCTCGGCACTCACACCGAATCTAGGTCAATAACAAAACAAACAAACATGCTAAGAGTTAAAAAAAAAGTGGACTTAGGTGCCTAACCAAGGAACATGCAAGAACAACCACAAGAACACAGTCCCTGGTCCAACTTTCGGATCAAAAGGGGACTTTCATCAAGAACACATGAATACTAACTTTCTTTTTCTAAAACAAACTTCAAATCGATGCATGGCATGCAAAACAAACTCAATCATGCAATGCAGCTAGATAACCAACAGGAGTAACCAAAGTAGAGCAAGAATCTAACCTCCAAACTCAAATCTAACGGCTGGATCTTCCAAGATCGAGCTCGAACTCCACTTCTCACTGTAGAACTCCTTCTTCTACCTTGAGAGCTTCTCTCTCAAAAAGGACAAGATTTGAGACCAAATGATGCCAAAAAGAATACCAAATGATGTGTTATAGGCCTGTCGGCTGACTTAGCCTCCAGCTCGGACACGTGGCGCCACCGGGTTGGTTTAACTAAAAAGGTGACTGATTGACAAGACAAGTCTCTGACAAAACGTATACAACAAGCTAGATGGCAAAACACCTCGGCAAGCAAAGACATCGGCTAAAGTCGAATCCTCGGCGACCGGATAACAAAGACGTCGGCTAGGGAGGACGACACTTGACTAAGTGGTGCCACACCTTGGCCTGGGTGTGCCACACCTCGGTCTAGGCCATACCTGCCCAAGGACAAAGATTGCTAACACAAAACATCTCGGCCGAAAGAGTAACATCTCGGCAAACATGCCGAGGTTAAGATAGAGGTCAACCAAGGTTCCAAAACGATTCTAAGTATTAAAGTTCAAAGGTGGACTAAGCTCAAGGTGATCTCGGCCACAACCGAGCAAGGATCAAAATCAACCAAGTAATACTACAAACAAACCAAGGCTAAACAAGATTGTAAACATATCAAACAAGATCATACATGAATGTGTGCAAATATAGCTAAGTCAAGAATGAGGGTTGTTACAATCCTTCAGATTAGGATCAGAACTTCTAGGCTTGAAATACTTAGCCTTAATTTTATTCTTGTGATCCTTTCATATGCTGTTGCAGTTTTTCATGCAAATTGGTTTGTACTCCTCTGGATATATATTCAAATTGTCCTATAAAACACAATTTTAAAGTTTAAATAATAATAACACAATTTTGGAATTTGAATTTTTGGACAAAAATATACTTTTACCTTCACATTCTTCCAGATAGCATCAACAATATCATCAGGCACATTGTTCCAGTCAAGAAAAGTAAGAGGAACAATGTTACCATTCCGCACAATAATGCCAAGTTGAGTAGTTAACTTAGACACGTTATCCCCTATTGGGCAATAATTTTCATCAAATTGTATGTCCAGCTTTGTACCAGTACCCCACTCCCTAATGCCCTTGGCACATCCTCTACCACGCTTAGTCGAGGTTGATGAAGAACTAACATGACTTGCGAGATACAATAACAATAAACAATATGCAATGATAATAAACAAATGCAAATTTAAATAATGTGAATACGAATTGAATTCTTATACGAGGTGAAATTTGTGAAGAAGTCGAAGGGTCTGCAAAATACAATGAGAATAAACAAGTTATATATAATGAGAATAAATAAATGTATGTTTAAATAATTTTCATACAAATCAAAACAAATTTATATACCTGCAGATAGCTCATAAGTTGATGACTCTAGTTGGGATGATAGCTGCTGTGGTGTCACTAATGGTGGATGCACTGATGGTGGTCGATGCGGTGGTACTAATGGCCCCTCTGATGGTGGTCGCTGGGATGCCTCCTCTAATGGTGGTGCCAGTAATAGTGGTCGCTGAAATGGCTGGTCAGATGGTGGTGGCACTAATGGCCCCTCCGATGGTGGCCGATGTGATTCCTCCTCTGATGGTGGTGCTACTGATGTCCTGTTATGTACCACATCGGATATCATGCACCGGGGATGATCAGGCTTTCTCTTCCTTCCCATAATAATCTGCAAGTAATATAACATTAATTGACATTAGAAACATAGACAATGGTTTGTCATCAACTATAATATGACATTAATTAAACTAATACAAATACAAAGACAAAGTAAATTAAGAAACTGATGATTAACTACGACCTTGGCCTTAATTGAATTACTGATGTTGATTAAATATCAGCCTATTTGAATATCAACTGTTTCCCCTTCTGCGGCTTCCCTCACCCAACCAACTTCTTCATCACGAAGCATTATATTTTCTTCCAATTGTTGGCTCATATATGGCTCGATTTGTGGATCAGTCGAACTCATATCAAATAAACCTCTTTGAGACATCTTCACCGCCATTTGCCAGTCTGGTTGTAACGGGTCTGCAACATACCAAACTTGCTCTGCTTGGGACGCCAAGATGAAAGGTTCATTGATAATTTGATCATCTCAGTACAACAAATTATTGAAGTTCACCAACGCGAAATTGAAGACATCTTATTTCTTTCCGTGAATGTTGTTAATCCAATCACACTTAAACAACACATGTTTCTTCTCATTGGAATATCGAATCTCAACAATATCTGTCAATTGTCCATAATAGTACACAGACCCCACACGAGGATTCTTGTTTTTCTGACTAGCATAACTTATGGTATCTACCTTCAAAGCTACACCACAATTTTGTGTAGCTCGACGATCATCCATGGCCTTTACTCGATACCGAAACCCATTCAGTATATACCCGTTGAACCTCCTTGCCAGGTTATGAGGACCATTTGCCAATAGAATAATCTCTTCAGAAAATATGACATCAGTAGTCCTTCGCAAAGTTTGGACCTATTTAGAACAAAAATGTAAAATTTAAAATGTAGTTCGACTTAAGTAACTAGAATCTGTAGACTTAAATACATACATGTTCCTTGAACCAAATGTGAAAAGTTTCAAAATGTTCACGCCGAAGCTGATGATCGTCGACACGAGGCATTTTGAGGTTATGTACTTCAAGGTGTTTGCTGTGTAGATTGAAAATTTATCAATACAAAAAATTTGGTTCAAAATTCAATAAAACATAATAAAATATTGAGTGAGTGACTTAACCTACTTTATGAATGGTTGAACCGTGCTTGTATTGAATAAGATGTACCGATGAGCTTGTACCCAAGAAGTATTATCAAGATAAAAGCTTGTGTTTTCACCAATAGCATGACCCAAATTATCATCACTACTACAGTTCCTCACGGGTCGACTAGATTTGGTTTCCACATCATTGAGATATTATGCATAAAAATTCATGCATTCTTTCATATGATATCCTTTAGCAATTGATCCTTCAGGATGAGCTCTATTACGCACGTATTGCTTCAAAGTAAGAAGATACCTCTCAATTGGATACATCCATCGAAACTGAATCGCTCCACCCAATAATGCTTCATCAGCTAGATGTATAGGCAAGTGCTCCATCATATCAAAAAAAGTCGGAGGAAATATTTTCTCTAGATGACAAATTGTTACAGCGATACGATCTTGAATATATTGCAAATTCGTCGCACGATTCACTTTGGAACACAATTGTCTAAAGAAATTGCTCAATTCAATCAAGGGTTCAATTACATTCTTCGGTAACGATCTTCAAATAACCAATGGAATAAGTTGTTGCATCAAAATATGACTATCGTGGCTCTTAAGACCCCCAATACTTCTATCATGTGAGCGCACACGACGTGATATATTGGATGAATATCCGTCAGGAACTCTTACTTCCTTCAACACTTTCAAGAACAAATCTTTCTCATCCTTGGTCATCGTGAATTGTGCTAGTGGTAAATAGGCTTTATTCGACCCTCTTAACTGTAAATGTAGGGGTTTTCTAATATTCATATTTTGTAAATCACGCCGAGTATTAACACCATCCTTCGATTTTCCTGCAACCCCTAATATTGTCCATAACACATTGTCACAAACATTCTTCTCTATATGCATCACATCGAGGTTGTGTCTTATTAGATTGTGCTCCCAATATGGTAGTTCATAAAAGATACTCTTTTTCTTCCAGCTATGGGTGCGATGTCCAGCTTTCTCCTTCTCTACCTGTCTCCTATGCCTCTCCTTAAGGTCATCCCTCTTGTATTGGGTTAAAATACCCTCAGATTCTAATTGTAGCAACATCTCAGTTCCAGACAACAATTTTGGTTTGAGTCTGACTTCCCGACTACCATCAAATGATACTTTATCCTTCCGGAATTTATGGCCAGTAGGTAAAAATCTGCGATGACCCAAGTATGATTGTTTCCTACTATGCTTCAACCAACACGATGTAGTTTCCTTATTGCAACAAGGACATGCATATTCGCCTTTAGTGCTCCATTCTGACAAGTTTGTGTATGCAGGAAAATCACTAATTGTCCATAGTAAAGCTGCATGCATTTGAAACATTTGATTTGTTGATGCATCAAATATTGACACACCTTCATTCCATAGTTCTTTCAACTCCTCAATCAACGGTTGCGTATACACATCAATCTTGTCACCAGGTCTTTTTGGGCCATCAATAAGCACGGATAAACTTAGAAATGGTTGCTTCATGCACATCCATGGCGGCAAGTTGTATGGAATGAGCACAACAGGCCAAGTGCTATGAACTATGTTCATCGTCCTGAATGGGTTAAAACCATTAGATGCTAAGCCAAGCCTTACACTTCGGCAATCATTACTACAGTCAATATTCCGACGGTCAAAATCTTTCCATGCAAGGGAGTCAGTAGGATGACTAAAGACATCATCATTAGTTCGTTCCTCTGCATGCCATCTCATTAACTTGGCCGTCTTGGATGACATAAACAACTTCTGCACCCTTGGCTTTAAAGGAAAATCCTCATTTGTTTTGCAGCTATTCGTTTGCCACCTTTGTTAGGACCATTTGAACCACCATCACCATTTGATTTCCATCTAGAACTGTTGCATATGACACATTTATCAAGATTGGCGTCCTCGTTTTGAAACAACATGCAACTGTTGGGACATGCATCCCACGTCTCATACATGAAGCCCAAATCTGTTGTGACCTTTTGAGCTTTATAATATGAGTCCAGAAGTTTCACAACCAACGGGAACGCCTCATGCAATAACTCAAGCAACATGTCAACAGACTTGTCTGTCCATTGATTAAGCACCTTCAAATGTAGAAGTCGAACAATGAATGACGAAGATGTGAACTTCTGACAACCCGGATACAATTCACTTTGTGCATCTTGAAGAAGTTTGAAATACTTTGCAGTCTCTGTATTTGGACCGAGTTGGGGTTCAGATGCATGGGGATCAGGCCCCTGTGGTTCATTACCCTCAACACTTGTACCGGTATGTGGATTTCCCATAGCCCCTTGTATCATTCCAATCATATCATCCCCGATGTCTAAATTAGCTAATCTTTTATTCTATCGATTACCATGCAGAGATACGTAAGATTCCTCATGATTAATCCAATGTTTGTTTTTTTTTAAAAAACCATTCAAAATCAGATGCTCCCGTACACCCTCTCGTACAAGATGGTATCGATTCTCATACTTCCTACACGGACAACTGATCATCGAACCTTCAACCCTATTGGTGTAGGCAAACACAAGGAATTCATCAATCCCATTAATGTATTCGCTCGACATCCTATTTGGCAAATCAATCCAACTCTTATCCATCATCTGTACACATCCACAAAAATATCTCATCAAAGTAACTCTAAATATAATACCTACGTATTCATGTACCATGATACCTATCTATCCAATTTCTCTCAAATAGGTAGGTAGTCTTATTCCAATTAGTTATTTACCGATTTGATGGGAGAACATAAAAAAATGAAATATTTATACAACAACACGTGAGACAAAAAAATGTTGCAAAACACAAAGTAACATACTTTCATTATAAATTCAAAATTTATTTAAGGGAACTTTTCAAACTTAAAATGATATTGTAATCACAAATTATTAATTTTAAAATTTAATAATTATAGGGACACTAACAAACATACTAACTAGATATTATTAGATAAGCTCTATGTTAAGTATTGAAATCTATATACATATCTTGAGTTTTGAGCAATCCCAGAAACTTCTAAAATTAATGACCGAATAAATCTCCATGTGAGATACACTACAAGAAATATTGGTTATGCCGGCGTTTATATAACAACGTTTTGAAAACGCGAGACGTCGTAAAAGTAGCGCTTTTTCAAAAGCGTCATATCACCCGTAGGCTGCTATGCTTTTTCTATACATACTCATAAAAAAAAATATTTTACAAAGTCCCTCTCTCATAAAGGGAAGGTAAATGAGAGATGAGGGTTTTTACTTTTTAGTGAGAGAAAGTTTGCAAGAATGGCGTCTAAGGTTTGGATCTGCTGATATTTTTTCGATTTCTCTGTAATCATTTTATTTAGGCTTTGGATCTATGTGTTCTTCAATTTCCCTCTAATTGATTTGCGATTTGCCTTTGAAAGCGAGGAGTTATAGATCAGTCCAACTTTTCCAAAACTATTGGTTCGATTTCTACACTTCACCGTAACTATTAAATTGAGTTTGTTTTGATCTCACTTTGTCGTGTTTTTTGATCGATTTCTGTCATGCTAATCTATTAAAATCTGTATGTATCAATATCTTGTTCCTGCTTGGGGTTTGTATGATTAGAAACCTGATCTCGAGAACTCAAAGCTTGTTAGGGTTTTCGCTAATTTCTCTTAGAAATACAGGGATCTGATCTGAAAACTTGTATTTCGTGCTCTGTTTGTGTCGAATCGATCTCGGTGTTCCCATGGTTCAAGAAGAAGAGGCCTCTTAGAACTAACAGGTTTGATCTCGAAACCTGTGTTCCGATGGTTCGAGAATGACAGCTCTCTCTCTCTCTCTCTCTCTCTCTCTCTCTCTCTCATAGTTTGCATATTTGATTTGATATAATCGACCAAATTTTTCTGATAGTTCTTCTTCTAGCTGAAATTATTGCTTCTCAATATTTTTTTTGATTTGCTATTGTAGAAGGGACTTTACAGATTTTTTTATTTTTATTTTTATTTATTTGCAATGAGATTGGTCCCTTCAGACCTGATCTGTTCCTCTAAAAAGAATCAAATCCACTCAAGTACCACTTCTTCTTCTTCTTCTTCTACTATTTATTTATTTATTATTATTATTTTTGTGATAGTTGTTTTATGCTATTATTTTTCTCTTACTCTGGTTTTCTCTTTTCTTCTTGGATATTGATTAGTGGAAACTGTTTATTTATTTTTCTTCTTTTGCAGATCGATGTGGTACTTTAACTGGTTTTAGTAATGAGGTACTTATTTGGGTTGCAATTCCAAGTTGTTTCCTTATTCATTGTGTGGAAAACATTGAATGTACAGGATGATTTCTAGTCTCTTTGATTCATTCTCTTCTCTATTCTTTATGATTTCAATGCAATATACAATGCAGATATATCTTTTGCTTTCATTATAATATGTATAAGAACATTATAATCTTGGTTGGAGATTTTTTATATGTACATAAAAGGTGATGGTTCTATGGATCTTGATTTGTTTGTGAGGATTCACTAATACCACACAATTGTGATTTGGTTATTGCAATGCCTAGATCTTGGATGAACCTTAGAGGTATCCCTGTTTCTCTTATTGATTGCATTGGAGGTACCCCCATTTCTCTTATCTCTCCTAACACAATTGTGATTTGGTTTTTTTTTTTTTTTCAGTCTGAAAATGGTTGTTCCTTTAGTTGAATTCCAATGGCAGTTTTTTCTGGTTAGGACAACTTTTCCAATAACAATTTATTTCATATAGTAACCATGTCAAAGTGAGGGAAACATATTCTGAAATTTGGAACAGAGTTACCTGAAAACCAATTCTAGTGATCTGCATTTGATCCAAATTTGTTCCTTTAGTTTAATCTAAATGATAAAACATAAATAACAAAAATAAAACAATGAAGAAATATGTAGTAGAATATAGTTCTTTGGGAGACTAAAGGATAGAGTTACAACAAGAGCTTAACATGCATAGGATACACTTATTTACTTACTTTTATATTATTAGTATAATACTACACGCTTTCCATGTTTCCATTCCCATTCTGTCACAACATTTCAGGCAATAGCAGTTTTCAGTTCCAATTTTACATCTTTTATAGATTGTACTACGGAATATCACAACTTGATCTTTGAGGTGTAATACTTTTGAGTTTGTGCATTTGCTATCAGCATTCTTGCTTTTTATGCAGTCTTTTTTTAACATTAATATTGAGATTCCTGTTCCTACTCTGGTGGTTTGACATAGGAAAATCAACCTCATCAGTTGTGGAAACTGTCCCCTGTCCTAGCTGCAGTTGCTATTCCATCCTGGTACCTTCATCATTTTTTGATCTGATGTTTGATCATCATATTTCCATTTTTTAAAAACAATTTCACAAGCTTTAGATATGTTCATGGTGTTTTAATAGATTCAAGATTGTTTCTTTTCATTTCTCAACACTCCCATAATTAAAGGGCATTTTTAATCTCAATGAACAAGGTCTTCTTATGGACCCAAACTATTATCACAAGCATTGTATGCAATGTTCATTTAACTTGCATGTTGAGAATTAAGGAATGTGATGATATATTGTTGCTGGTCACCTTTGTTCAGATTGTATCTGAGTGAATTGGAGGCTCAATTCAAAGGAGATTTTTCACCAATTAGGTTTCAATATAATTCCTTATCTTATTATTCTGCCTTTCCAATATATATCTCCTTTTCTTAATATTTTTCTAATTGAATTTGGTGATCCATGTGGGGTAGTACTTCCTCTTCTGTTAACAGATGTTTATTTTTTCTTGCAGTTGCCTTCAAAATAGGAAGGAACATAAAGACTGTGAGTTGTTGAGATACTCTCTCTCTCTCTCTCTCACACACACACACACACACACACACACACACATACACACACACGCATGCACGCACACACACACACATGGCATCAATGCATGATTTGCCACTAATTTAGTGAAATTGAGACAATATAGAAATCAAACCTTATGAGATTGCATTGTTGCAGAGACTACACCACCAGTGTGAAAATTATATGCGTTGATTATTCATAGTTTTGTCATTTGTCATCTGAATGCAAGATATTGTAAAATTTCGGTAATTGATTACATCATACTTGGAATTTGTGTGAGTGGTGCAAGTGAATGAGTAAATATTTCCCAAATGTGTTATACTGTTTGGAATGTATGAAGAACTGCTATAACAAGTGTCCCCCAACCTTAAAGTTTTTTATTCTATTTAAATTCGACTGTTCTTGTGTTTTGTCCAATCATCAAGAAGCTTTGGGATTTCAATCATGATTGTAATATGTGGCAGATAAAGATTTTCAGACCCCCCAAGTGCATTCAAAGTATACAATGAGCATCTTTGTGTGTATTATGCAGTCTACCTTGCGCTTGAAGATGATAGGGAAATGTGAATTTTTTTTTGGCATGCTTTTTAATTGATTTTTATGGGCAAGTAACATTTTTATAATTTAGCCTGATATTATAGGAGCAGAATTCTTAATTTTAAGTAGTTGGCAAATATGGCTTATGGAGCTTCCATCCTACTGTAATTAACTGTGAATCATACCTGTAGCACATAATTAGATGGTTAATTTTATCTCATGTTTGGCATGTCAGGTTCAAATCTACAGCATATAATTAATGATAGCCGTGCTGATGTTGATTCTAATTCATTTGATTTTTGGGTGATGGTGGCAGCTCTAAAGGTAAAGCTTCCATTTTTTCACTTTTGTTCCCTAGGATGCTCATTCTGTATTTTATACCTACTTACAGATTAATTTACCATATAGTTTGAAATACATATTTCAAGGGTTATTGCAGCTCTCATCTTTTCTTCTGTTTTTATGTTATTTTATTTTGTTTATTTTGTGCACAATCTATATTGCATATTGTGAATACAATGTATAAATAAAAAAGTTTTCATTCTACATGCACTTGGAAATTTCATAATTTCTTATCTTTCTAGCCTTCTTGACATGGTATGCAAGAGTGTAGATTTTCCAATCATTCAAGTTTATTCAAGTTTATGCAAGAGTGTAGAGTCTCTGTCTGACATGGTATGCAAGAGTGCAGAATTCTTAATTTCTTGTTCCTGAGTAGTTTCAATTTCCTTGATTATATATATATATATATATATTTATTTTCAGTTCTTGATAGATGGATATCAATAGACATACAAATTTATACATTTACGATGTTAGTCTGAGATTATCATCAATGACATAGTTTCTTCTTTTGATAAGCATAATTTCTAGTTTTGGCTTATCTAAGATTATCATCAATAACATATTTTCTTCTTTTGATGAGCATAATTTCTGGGTTTGGCTTATGTTTTCTGAATATCATGTTACTATCTCCCATTCTTGGAAGGCGAAGCTTTGTGCATCCTAGGATCAATCTATCATATATTTAGTGGATTTTTCTTTATTTCTGTTCTTTTCATATGGGTGACTTGTTTGAATTTTGTTTTTTGTCTTGTTGTTTTTCTCATGTGTAATTAAAGTTTGATTGAGTTAGCATTTTTAATGATCTTTTTTTCACTAGTACAAAATAAGCATAATAATCTTAAAATTCTGGTCTAATTGCAAATTTCTAGATCACAGCATCTTTGCATTATCCTCCAGTGGCTTTGATCCAACCAAATGGAAAAGGTATAGAATCTGTGTAACTGTGTTGTGCTTATGTAGTTCAATATCATCATCATCGATTTATGTTGTGTTTGTCCTGTGAATTGGCAGTATGAGATGAAAGATGTTATTGGAAAAGGAGGGTATGGTGTTGTTTACAAAGGTCATGATCTCGAGACTGATCAGATTGTAGCTATAAAGAAGATGTATGCTTCGGACTTGAACAACAGTGCAACAATGCAAGAAATCTCTCTGCTGAAAGAGATGGAACATGCCAACATTGTCAAGTAAGTCATCTCCCTGGAATTCTGATTACAAAAAATGCATTAAAAATCTGATCAATGTTTCTATGATACCTTTGTGAGCGTGTTGGTGCATAGACACACAAATTTGAGGTTTTTTGGATAATTAACATTGCCTTTTTTGATGATCGGGGTGACAAACAATTAAATAGGTATTTTAACTTGTGGTATCACCAATTAGATAATGTTTTCATATCACTTCTGACAAGAAAAAACATCTTAATTTGCTTGTATTTTTGTTGAAACTTGAAAGAGCCAACTATTTGGCATCCTTTCGTACTGAAAAAATCTAAGGGACTGAACACACCCGTTGATAAATAGGATTCATTTACATCTTTTAATTGTTTATTATTATTATTATATATAGATAGATTGAATCCTTAGTACTTTATATATTTCACTTATATACTTAATAGGACCTCGGTTAACAGGTTGCTGGAAGCAAAACCTAATACTGACAAAGGAAGCTACATGATTTTTGAATATCTGGACTATGATCTAGAGAAATTCATGAAGAAATTTCCCGAAATATCTAAAGAATAAACAAAGAATAAAGGTGGGTCGATATATCTTTTCCATATTATGTTCCATGTATTGCTTGTTTGCACCCTCATGATGTGTTGCTCAACTTCTTCTTCTTCATTTTCTTTTCCCCCTTTGCAGCATTTTATAGTTGCGTTTGAAAAAGTATGCTGATGAAAATGATAAAGTTGATTGATGATAATATGGAACTGTTTCCTTCTTATGCTACATCAATTTCTTTGTTGTACTTTCAAAAAATATTATCAATTGCTTTTGTTTTTTTAGTAGATTTGAACATCGTCTCCATTTTATTCTGGGCATGAAATTTACATAAATTTCAGTGGAAAGTTGAATCTTGGTGTAGGGGGTTTTATTTATTTTTAACCAGTCACAGAAAGTCTTCCAACTTTATGATTGTCATTACTTTCATTTCTGATTTCTGACTTCATTTTTTTGTTCTTTAATGCCTTTTGTAGGCTTGAAATCTCATGTTGTAACATTATATGAAGCAGGAAAACTAGGCCATACTAGCATTGTAGATCTTTGCAAGGATTTGAGTACATTAGAGGGAACAAAATTTGAGGGAGAACTGCAGGAGTTTGCCAATCATGCATTTACTCCAATGTGTTCTAGAATGTGTTTGATGTCCAGTGGAGTTGCTATTGGTGAGAGAACTGTAAATGTTAGATATTCTGTGAGCCTGCGAGACCAATCCCGAGACAAAAGAAGTCAGTCTTGTTTGATATGAATTTTTGACATCAGTTAGTTCAGGTAATACATTTTTTTAGAACTCACCAAGTTTTACACTTGAATTACCATTTCTATGCTTATTAATTAATTTCACTAAAAAAATTGGACTACAAGTGTGAAAAACACACATTCAAGTCAGAGATCTTGTTCCTCCTTGTTTCTCTGATCTCTACTAGTGTGAATGAACCTCTATGGTCCAATAGTTCTGGTATATGCACCTTAAAATCTAAAGTGTTGTTGTTTTTTTTTTTTTTTTGAATTGTTGAACTTACATAATATGCTTTTCATAATTTGATTATATTAAATTTGGAACAAACAGGGAATATACATGTTATTATAATGGTGATTTATGTATATGCTTTTATCTCTTCACGCTTTTGATATTATTTATTGCTTTGTTCTAGATTATCTTCAAAAGGATTATAATTTGGAACTGTTATTTATTTATCTACAGGTCAAAAGGACAATTTTGTTGAGGGAAAGGTCTGATTCAAGATGTAAAAAGGAATTTGCTGCTTGTTTTTTTTTTTTTTTTACCAGGCCCAAAATTGAAATATTGTTAGAATTTTTTTTATTTTTATTTTTGGTAAAGAGCATTAAAATATCCAAGTGTGTTGATTGGTGAATCTTAGAACTTTTTTATTTTTTTTATTAATTTTTTTCTATCAAATATCAAATTTGATGGTTATGTTTTATCAACTTCAACTTTTATTTTTATTTTTTGTTATGCTGTGCTTTATGGTTTTATGCAAATTGGAATGTGAATAAATAACTAGCCAGCTCAACAAAATATTTTATATTTAATTAAATTATGAAATAAAGAAAAAGATGGCGTTTTTGTTCAAAACGTCACTATATTCCGTGATGTCATCAGTTATTATTTAAACAGATAGCATATTATACCGACGCTGATGAAAACGCTACTGCAAGTATTAGCGACGTTTATAAAGCGCCTTATACCTATGGCGACGGCCGCATTAGCGACGTAAAGTAAAAACGCCGGTATATTCATTTGGCAACGTTTTTGCCGCTTATAGCGGCGTTTTTGAAATGCCAGTAAAGGTAATTTTTCCTGCAGTGATATTTGGTAAAACTTTTGGTAATGAAATCAATAGAGTTGATTGTGTTATTAATGGTAATTTCTTCTCAAAACTATTTTTTGTTTTTTGGAAATGTTACACAATATATAAGTTGCAATTTTTAGTTCAATTCAATGCCTGAAAATTGTTAAGAAAATACTTGGAGCAAGAATATGACTGTCTGCACGTGTGGTCCTCAAAAGAAGTTTCCTTGATGGGGGATATATGGACCTGTGCTATTGCCCTGGTTTTGAAGGAATAAACACTTGAGAATCTTGACTCTACATTTTTTTCTTCTTTCTTATCCTCAGAAAGGCCAAAATGGTGAAAGTGTAGTGTGTAGATACAAACATCACCACCCAAATTGAGTACAGATGATGAGAATTAAGCGTGTGCTTCTCTATCAATAGATTTCCCCACACTAAAGCTTGTATTAGATTGTCAGAGCAAGCATGCTTCTATACAAAAAAAATCTACAGTAATAAGACAAAGTGTTAGTGAAAGGTGACAAAATTGTAATAAATTTTGAAAGAGAAGGGGCATATATGGGTGGTTTTTTGATCGTTGCCTTAAGTATTAATTAATAAAAAAATTAGTATATGGTTTCTTATTAGATTTTTTTGTTATTAGAAAAATAATAATGGGTCTCATATATAGTTATTAATGGGGCCCTATTACATGACTTATTTAGTTCATTTGAAATTCATAAAGAAAATTTTAAAATATTCTTATTATTGAATGTGCTAATTTTCAAAAGTCTAATAAGATTAAATATCATTCTCACTTTTAACTTGACATCTAAAAAAATCTTAAGTCATTTAAGAAACTTAGGTAAGGAATACGTTTCGCTGTTTGTGATATATAACAACATTCTTAATTAATTCATGAATCTTCATAAGAAGTGCACTTAAAAAAATATATATATATTTTTAAAAAAAAAAAAAAATAATTTTCACCAAGCTCTTGTGATCTTTTTATTTATTTATTTTGGGCCACACAATAGGACGTTAGGATGTTAATACCTTTTTATTCACTCCCAAACATACTTTTCAGCTCAATTCAATTATTAACAATGAACTAGAGTCGTAACAAAAAATTTAGGTGTGTATAAAAGGAATCGAACACAAAATGTACAGATATGAGATAAAATATTCACAATTATAGATGAGAACGTATTTTCGACTATAATAAATTTTGTTTCACATCCATATGTTCTGTATCACATTTTCTCTGTGCACTTTTCACAACTGAAGTCCAAGTATTTGCCCCTTGATTTATATTGTTATGGGCTGTGTATAGGGATTCCATTACCAAAATCTTTGGCAATTAATGCTTACACAAATATACACATGCAGCTCTCTTAAACTAATCACATATTAATCTAATCATACATTAAAAATGGCACGGATCAAGGTCAACTGTCTCAATTACTCAATGGAAAAAATAAATGGTGTAGACATTTTGTAGAATCAAGAAATAAATTAAATTAGAAAAATGTGGCTCTCAATGTTTTGCACCTTTCAAAGAATCAAGAAATAAATTTAAAAATTATCCAATTTTCTAGAAAAATTTCTCTTCATTCTGTGTGTATACTCTTCAATAATTCACTGACTAGGATTATTAACCAACTACAACTCATTTAAATAATTTGACACTAATATATTTTACACTAAATTTACACTAATCATATATATTCATGTATATATATATATATATATTTTTGAGCAGCTAATACATATATATATACACAGAGAGAGAGAGAGAGAGAGAGAGAGAGAGAGAGAGAGAATAGCCTTGTCGTCGACAATGATTGAGCCTACTACGCTTGTTTGTCCTTCGTCATATCAACCAGCCATTCGCCGTTCATCGCTTGTTTGGGGATTTTGGGGGAAAAAAATATGTTTCAAAGATTTAGGGATTTCAATCCAAATGATCGAGCGCCAAACAATAGGGAGAGCGGGGCAAATTTGTTTTATTACTTTTTGTGACGGTACATTTTACACCGTCGCAAATGATAAATAATTATAGACAAGCCGACGCCGTTTTGATAAAGGTTTTTTTGTGACGGACATTTGCCGTCACAAATTGTCCACTATTTGCGACAGCAAACTTATGCCGTCTCAAAACATTTTTTTTTGCGACGGTAAAAAATGTCGTCGCTAATACTTTCGTATTTCTCACACTTCCTGTGTAGGTTTATTATCGATGGTACAACGCCGTCGCTAAAGCTCTTTATTTGCGACAGTTTAATTTACCGTCGCAAAAGATCATTTTTTGTGACGGGGAACGCACTGTTGCAAAAGCTTCTGTGTTTTATACTCCATTTTCTTGTAGTGAGTGTTACATTATACCTAGGAATGGCAACAGGGCGGGGCGGTGCCGGGGACTACCCTCCCCGTCCCCGATCCCCGATAGTGAGAAATTCCCCGACCCCGGCCCCGATCCCCGACGGGGACCCTATCTACCTCCCCGCCACGTCGAGTTCGGGTTTCCCGACTCAAAATCCCGACTGTTTGCCGATCTATCATAAACATAAACATAAATCATCATCATCAATCATCATATATGAATCTATATATACACATATATGAATCTATACATATATAAAAATATCATCATCAATCATACATAAACATAAACATATATGAAACTATATATACACCCAACCCAGATCTGTCCATCTTCAAACCAGATCTGTCAACTTAAAAAAATTAACTTAAAAAGAATCTGTATAAAAAAATAGAGGGAGCACATCTCCATCGTATAAAAAATATATATAAAAAAAATCTGTCATCTTAAAAAATTAAAAAAAAATCAGATCTTCATCTTAAAAAAAATCAGATCTTCATCTTAAAAACAATCTGTATAAAAAATTAACCAGATTTGTCATCTTCAAACCAGATCTGGGACGATCGGCGGTGAGGGAGCACATCTCCGTCGTATGTGTGAGAGAGAGTGGGACGATCGGCGGTGGTGATGTCGCCGTCGGTGAGAGAGATCAGCGGTGGTGGTGATGTCGAGAGGGAGAGACCAGTGGCGAGAGCGAGAGAGAGAGAGGAGTGCCGTGTGTGAGTGCGAGGCTCGATGGTGATGGAGGATCGCCGGTGAGGCGGCGCAGATTGAGGGAGAGACCAAGCATGGCGAGCTGCGGGAGGGGAGAGGGAGGAGGGCCGTGTGTGAGAGTGAGAGGCTGAAGTGTTTGTGATGAAAGTGAAACCCTAAACAAAAGTTAACATATATGATATATATATATGCAGGGGCAGAACGGTAATTTTATCTCGGGGAATAAGCGGGGCGGGGCCGGGGGCGGGCCGGGTCCGGGTCTGAAACACATGTCCCCGTCCCCGGTCCGGATATCATCGGGGATGAAATTTTGAATACCGTCCCCGGCCCGTAGGAGATATTTTTCGGTGAATAACCATAAAATTCGGGGACGGGGGGTCGGGTCACCGTCGGGCCGGTTTCAGATTGCCATCTCTAATTATACCCACTACATTAGAGTGTCACATTTGTAAAAAGTACATTAAAGAGTTTTTAATTTTTTTAGAATGTCATATTATACCCGCCACATTAGAGTGTCACATGTCACATTTGGAAAAAGTATACTAAGGAGTTTTTAATTTTTTGTAAAGTGTCACATCATACTCGCTACGTTGTTACGTTTGAGAAAAGTACACTAAGGAGTTTTTAATTTTTTTTAGAGTGTTACATCATACCCGCCACTTTTGTCACGTTTGAGAAAAATATACTAAGGAGTTTTTATTTTTTTTGAAGTGTTACATCATACTCGCCACGTTGTCACATTTAGGAAAAGCACACTAAGGAGTTTTTTTTTTTAGAGTGTCACATCATATCCACCACATTGTCACATTTGAGAAAAGTACACTAAGAAGTTTTTATTTTTTTTGGAGTAAAAGTTGTGGAGTGTCATATCATACGTTGTCATATTTAGGAAAAGTACACTAAAGGGTTTTTAAATTTTTTTTTTTTGAGTATCACATTAATACTTGTCATATTGGAGGGGAAAGTCTATAGTACATTTCATTTAAAAAATGTATGGTACATCGAAAATCAATGGCTCAGATTGAGCCACATCATTAAAAGTGACCTGGTAAGCAGGTCACTTTTTATAGTTATGAGCCAAAATCATATTTGTTCATAACTACAATCAAATTAATCATAACTTAGTTATAAGCTCTCATCACTTATCTCATAACCATATCTCATAACCAGCATCATTTTGTTGATAACCAATATCACATATTTCATAACTACACTCACATATCTCATAACTACATCTCATAACCAATATCCTTTAGCTCATAATCACACCACTTTGATCATAACCACTATCACATATCTCATAACTATTAATCACATATGTCATAACTACTACTCATATAGCTCATAACCACATCTTATAACCAATCCACATAGCTCATAACCACATCTTATAACCAATTCCCCTTTGACTCATAACCAAGATTGCATATCTCATAATCAACACCCTTTTGCTCATAACCACATCACTTTGATCATAACCAATATCACATATCTTATAACTAATAACCACATATCTCATAACCAAACACCCTTTTGACTCATAACTACATCACTTTGCTCATAACCAAAATCACATATCTCATAATCAACAATCATATATCTCATAACCATTACCCACATATCTCATAACCAACACTCTTTGGCTCATAACTACAATCACATATCTCATAACTACATCTCATAACCAATATCCTTTAGCTCATAATCACATCACTCTGATCATAACCACTATCACATATCTCATAACTATTAATCACATATCTCATAACTACCACTCATATACCTCATAACCATATCTTATAACTAATCCCCATAGCTCATAACCACATCTTATAACCAATCCCCCTTTGACTCATAACCAACATTACATATCTCATAATCGACACCCTTTTGCTCATAACCACATCACTTTGATCATAACCAATATCACATATCTTATAACTTATAACTAATAACCACATATCTCATAACCAAACACCCTTTGACTCATAACTACATCACTTTGCTCATAACCAAGATCACATATCTCATAATCAACAATCATATATCTCATAACCATTACTCACATATCTCATAACCAACACTATTTGGCTCATAACTAACATCACATATATCATAACTACTAATCACATATCTCATAACACCCTTTGGCTCATAGTCACACCACTTTGATCATAATTAACATCACATATCTCATAACCATTAGTCATATATTCATAATCAATACTCTTTGGCTCATAACCATACCACTTTACTTATAACCACTAATCACATATCTCATAACCAACATTATTTGGCTCATAACCACACCACTTTACTCATAACCACTAATCACATATCTCATAACCAACATTCTTTGCCTCATAATCACACCACTTTACTCATAACTTTGTGACTTGATTACAATATTATGGTCTGTTTGGTAACTATTCTGTTTTTAGTTTTCAGTTTATATTTATAAAAATTTTAAAAGCTGTCATAAAAACTTGTTTGATAATTTTTTTTGGTTTATAAGTTGTCGTTTGGTAACACTTACGTTTTCAGTTTTCTGATTATATTTACAAAAATTTTTAAAACTCAAATAAAAACTTATTTAGTAAAATTTTTTATTTATAAATCAGTGGTCTCAGTTTATAAATTTGTCCAAAAAATGAAAACACAAAAAATATGTTTCTGTTTTGAGTTTTGAGTTTTTTTTTTTTGTTTTTACCACCCAACACTAACCAACACCCGCCACCATTTTCCACTACCGTCTTCCGGCACCACCCCCTACCACCCCCTACTACCACCACTCACCACCCACCTGCCACCACCACCCACAATCCGCTACCATCACCCACCAACCACCACCCACTCACCATCACCACCCATCCTCACCACCACCACCACCACCACCACCACCACCCACCTGCCATGCACCCACCACCATCCACCGCCCGTTACTACCATCTACCGCCCGCTACCACCACCCGCCACCTACTTGCCACCACCACTCATCACCCACTGCCACCACCGACACCACCACCACCTACCACCACCACCACCACACCCACCCACCCACTACCACCACACTACCAACCCTACCCGCCACCCACCGCCACCACCACTACCACCACCCACTGCTACACCCACCACCACCACCATTTTCCACCACCACCCCTACCACCCCCTACTACCACCACTCACCACCCACCATCCACCACCCACCTGCCACCCACTCACCACCACCACCACCACCCACTCCTCACCACCACCCACCTGCCATGCACCTGCCACCACCCACCGCCCGTTACTACCATCTACCGCCCGCTACCACCACCCGCCACCTACTTGCCACCACCACTCATCACCCACCTGCCACCACCATCCACCACCTGACACCACTAGTTACTTACCACCACCAGCCACCTGCCACCCACCCACCCACTACCACCCCTACCCGCCACCCACCTGCCACCACCACTACCACCACCCACTCACTACCACCCACCACCCGCCACCGTCACCCACCCACCCACCCACCATCACCACCCACCACCACCCGTCATCCGCCACCCACTTGCCACCACCACCACCACTCACCACCACCACTACCATGACCCACTGCCACCCACCACCCGCCACCATTACCCATCCATTACCACTCACCATCCGCCACCCACCTGCCACCACCACTCATCACCTGCCACCACCATTACTACCACCCACTCGCTACCACCCATCACCCGCCACCGTCACCCACCCGCCTACCCACCCACCGTCACCACTTTCCACCACCGTCTTCCGCCGCCACTTGTCATTTCTCATTCTTTTTTATATTTTTAAATTTTTTTAAACATTTTGTCAATTACTAAACACGTTTGTAGTTTATGTTTTTCTAAAAAGAAACAAAAACCAGTTTATAATTTTTTTGTAAATATAAACTGAAAATGTAAACGTTACCAAACACAACTTAAATGATTGTCTCAGTTTATAAATTTGAGGAAAAAACGTAAACTCAAAAAATGAGTTTACGTTTTCAGTTTTCAATTTTTTTTTTCAATTAATTTATTTTCAATTATTTTTTTCAAATGATTTTTTTTGAAATAATTTTTTTCAAATAAATATTTTTTAATTATTATTTTTCAAATAATTTTTTTTTCAAATAAATTTTTTTCAAATATATTTTTTTTTCAATTAACTTTTTTTTCAAATAATTTTTTTAAATTATTTTTTCAATTAATTATTTTTTCAATTATAATGTGTGTGATCCCATTGTTATAAATAATAAAAATAAATATAAATATTTTAGGCCTGAACAAACATATTTTTAGTTTATATTTTTAAAATTTTGTAAACATTTATTCAAACCAAACGCGTTTGTAATTTATATTTTTCTAAAATAAACAAAAACTAATTTATAAAATTTTTGTAAACATAAACCAAAAACGTAAATGTTACCAAACACTGCTTTATAGTTTCTAAAATTTTGTCTATTATGTTTACGCCAATTTATGGTGTGATTATACATTTTGTAATTGATGAGTAAAATATTTTTTTTATTAATTTTACTTAATAAAAATATATGAGAATTTATATTAAAAATAAAAAAAAATTAAGTATAAATTGATAAAATTATAAATTAATAATTTATTTTTTAATGGGAATAGTTTCACATTACCTCCCAATTTATGAATTATGATTTATTTTTATTTTTTTCATATTTTTTTCTTCTTTACATACCCAAAATGAAGGCGTCAAAAAAATTTCTGATTTAGCGCCTAAACTTTTCAACTCCCTTTGTGCCCTAATCTATTCTTTCACAAAGCTACCTCCATGAGTGGATACTCCACCGTGAGGACAGTTCATCCACCACCGTGAGTTCATCCTCCACCGTGAGGATGGTTCATCATCCACACCGTGAGTTTATCCTGCACCGACATCAAGCTACAGCACCATCGTGAGTTTTAGGTCGCTTTGTTGTCTCTGCTTTCTTTCTACCTCTCTCTTTCTCCCTCTTCAGTCTCTGAGTTTCTCATTCTCTACCTTCACTCTTTCTTCAAATGCTTCTGATTATGTGTCTGATTATGGGTCTGCTAGGTGTTTGATAAAATGCCACAATGGCTAGTTTTTTCTTTATTGTTTTGTTTTTTGTTTTGCATTTCACATCCTTGGTTTATTCCTTGATTTTAGTATAGTTATTTTTATTCAAATTCAAATAATCTGAACCAAATACAAGATGAATGGAGCAAGAAACTTAACTTGAAATTTAGGGTGCTGCTTCAAATTTATTCCTCACGGCCTGCACAGATATCATTAAAAGCCACACAAAAAAACTTTTAACGAATGAAACAAGCAGATGCAAGAAACAAATCATGATAAGGATAAACAATTATAGAAGATCATGGAAATTCAAAAGATTCATGTCATTCCCAAAACAAACCTGAGTAATTAAAAAAGAAAACAATTCGACTTTATAGCCACTTTGGAAACTCGAGAAACTTACAATACAAGAGAAGTGGTCATGTGTCCGATGGATAGGCTTAATATCAATTGTTTAGCTTTAGTCCCGACAGCTTAAGCTTTTGGGAATGGTGATAATTTAACTTGGTGTTATAGTGAATTCTTGCAATTTGCATTCGTGAGTTAGACCCTCAACACAAAAACTAGAGTTGGTAAATATTAGTTAATTGCAATAAAATAAAGGATCGAGTCAAATATAAACCGGTATCAAAAGTCCCATAAACATTACAACTCACCAAGCAAAGGTGAGTTTTAGTTAAAAAATGGATACTATAAAGAAGTCAATTTTCATATAGTCATAATAATGTGGTGTTTTGCAGGAAACATTTAAATTCATTCACTCATTAACACTCTACATATCACAGGTTTGGTTACTACCTTTCCACACTGCGTCTTACTAGCAAGACTCAAAATGCAAAGTTCTCCAAATTTCTAGTATCCAAGCTAGCCTCGGTATCCAAGCTAGCCACACAACCTCTTTATAAACAAAAGGGCAAATCTATGATATACACCCCTAAAGAGTGCACATTGTAAGAATGGCTGCTTTTTTGTGTCAAATAAATAGGTGAAGCCAAAGCCTTCATACTTTGTTGCACATCTACAATGCACATTTCAACCTCAAATCATTTATTGACTTGTTTATTGATGAGCTTGATGATGGACATGATGCACAGTATTTGTTTGACTAATTGGACAGATATATTATGAGAAACACTCACCATGAGTCAAATAATAAGAATAACATGAGGCATTCATCTTTACTAAAATTTAATTCATCATTTTCTCATTCTTTAAATCTTAATTCAGTATCTAGGCAACGCTCATTCTGATTTTCTGGGGACCACATGATGGCATTGGCAGCTAATATCCCATATCATGATAATTACGTTATTGGTAACCATTAAATGTCTGGTTTGGATGTCAAGTTAAAATTATAAGATCTATGCAAATTTGTTTATTCATGTAAAAGTACACTAACATAACCATCTTCTTCAAATTAGTTTGTACAGTGATGCAACATTTTTTAAGCAATATTACATCACCTCACATTGAACATATTTCGGAGGTTAGTAAAATCATAATAAAAGACACAGTCAGTGTTGGCTCGAGGTGTAGGCCGTTTAAGTGCTCGCCTAAGACCACGAGTACAAGAGGGTCACACTTACTATATCTTTAATATATAAAATGTGTGTTGAATGTAATTATAAGAACATTTGTTTATTTACTAACTCTATTTCAATGTTCTGTTTTTCTTTGTTATAGGTCCTCAATTTCTCCATCTTAACGTAGAAGTAAAGCTATACCTCATCCATCCCTTCGTCTCTAGCGGTTGCATTAGCAGGTGTGTTTTTTTATTTATTTGTGCTGTCTTTTTTTTATTTATTTGTTTATTTTAATTGATAGCAGGGCACTGGCGGGTGTGCTATTTTATTTATTTGTGCTGTCTTTTATTTATTTGTTTATTTTAATTGATAGCGTGGCAATCCGGTGTGCTATTTTATTTATTTGTGCTATCTTTTTTTATTTATTTGTTTATTTTAATTGATAGCAGGGCACTGGCGGGTGTGCTATTTTATTTATTTGTGCTGTCTTTTTTTATTTATTTGTTTATTTTAATTGATAGCAGGGCACTGGCGGGTGTGCTATTTTATTTATTTGTGCTGTCTTTTTTTATTTATTTGTTTATTTTAATTGATAGCAGGCAATCAAGTGGTGTGCTATTGAATTTATTTGTCTTTTTTTTATTTATTTGTTTATTTTAATTGACAAAGTAGGCAAAGTGTGTGCTTTTGAATTTTTTTGTGCTGTCTTTTTTATTTTTTTTTTTATTTTAATTGATAGTAGGATACTTGCAGGTGTACTGTCTTTTTTTTAGAGGGAGATGATGTCACAAGAGAAAGATTGAATTCATTTTTTGTTGAACTCAAATTTGTTGAATGACATGTAAATGTCTGGAAATTCTGAACTGATACTTTTGCTTCCCACCCACGACAAAAATAAACATGATTTTGAGGGAGTAGAGAAATGTACATGTTTGAAAAGAAAGAACTCTAGGGCAAATACATCACAAGAGAGTCTAGTTCAAGTAAATTCATTAATTTTGATAGACATTTGAAAATTCCATACTGAGATTTTTGCCTACAGCCACCCATCACAGACGAAGCATGAATCCTAGTGTTTATTTTATTTTATTTTCAAGTGATTCTACATATATAATAATTGCTTCCAAAATTGTGTTGTAAGTAGTAGAGAGAATAAGGTATGGAGGGGATGTAAAATGAGAAGACAAATAGTTGTAGTCCTATTTAAACCCTCTTTAGGGAGAATAAACGAGCTGAACAGTTGATTGTTATAACTTGCTTTGATAACTTTAGCGAATTTTAATATTTGTTCGACTTTGGTTCGTTAAATTTTTTAGTCGATATCAAATGAGTTTTTCTCAAGCCGACCTGAAGTAGTTTGGTAGTTCTAGATTCATCAAACAGAGCCGAGCAAGCAATTGACTATTTAAGTTTGGCTTATTTACTTAACGAACTGAGCTCGAACGAATTTTTAATGAGCTGAACATAAGTCGAGCTCAAGTTGTTTGGTTCGTTTATCACTCCTAAAGTTGTGTACAGATAAGTAACATTTGAATATATAGATAAATTTTTTGACAGATAACCTCCTTTTTCATTTGAACATGTGTATAAATTTTTTTTTCATTCGAGGGTATAACCTCCTTTTGCTTTCTATTGATGTTTTTATTTTCACTACTATTTTCATTTATATTAAAAAAAAGTAATTTGCTTGGTATAAACCATGGTTTTATTTTATTGGGTGAATTGATTTCTTGATCTTGAGGAATCGTAAGATAAAAAAGATATTTTTTTTTATCAATTTTATCAATTATTTGATAATTATTAGTCCCGGTTTAAGAGATAAATGGTATTGATAATGAACAAATGGGTCACATTAACACCGGTTTGTCTGAGGAAACAATCATAAGGCATCTGAAGGTGAGAACACATATTTCATCTGTAAGACAATTAAATTTAAATAGAGTCCCAAGCTTGGATCAAGAACTAGAAATCTGCGCTATATGTCAAGTATGCAAATACTCTCAGGTATAGCAAAGTATCCACCGCCAGAACTCAAAATTTTTTTAAGGTGAATGTACATTTAGTAATGTTGTTGATGCAGTAGCTATTGATCTGTAAAATTTTGGGTTGAGTTGTTTGTGAATTTGAGATGTTTGTTTAAATGCCTCAATGAAATGTTGATTTAGTTACATGTTCAAAACTGTTAAAGAATTACAACTTCTGAATCCATTGCAACAGATACAATTATAATTTTATGAGATGATGCCAACATATATATTTTTATTGATAATTTTTTTTTTTTTTTTTTGGTGGTAATTTACATTCTCTAAATAGACAAGCTATGCATTTTCAAAACTATCTCATTTTCATTGCCATTATTCTAAAAAGACTAAAGTGTTAGCTTCAATATAATGAATTCTCACTTAAAAAAATTTGATGGTGATTTGAATGGCTTAGAAAAAAATGAGATCCATTTCGGGTCTCATTTTAATTATTCAAACCATTTATTTTGTTGAGAATTTCATGTAATTGATCTACATAAAAAATTAGGTCAATTGGATAATTGTAAGTTGTTAAAAAAAAATTTTTCATCAAAAAATTGTATTGTTTATTTTTAAAAAATATAATTGTTGTTCATTTTGTAAATGAAATTAGATATATGGCATATGGTCCTATCTATAAACCAGATAAATTTTATCTATAAACCAATTTCAATTCATTTTCATAGCACTACAACCTAAGCAACCCTGCAATCTTATTAAGAAGCTCACTATTTGTGTGTCTTGTGCACAAGTTTTTTACCACACCCATGTTGTTTTGAAACAAAATTCCCAATTGCAAGTTGTTTTGAACTACCTATGTTTTTTAATTTGTAGTTGCTGAAAATTGTGGTTTTTAGTTCATGAAAATTTCGCTTTTTTAGGCTATGGACAAGCGTAAAGAGAAGCAAACCGATGTCAAATTGACCGAAGGTGAAGTCATGCCCTCTGAAATTGTGAAGCAAATCGTCTGGACCAATGTTTTGATGCACCAATTGTGAATTTGTGAAGCAAACTGCTGCCTGGAAAGTGAAGTCAATTTTGATAGTCCAATGTATTGGTTGATGTTGTATTGAACATAACAGACTCAGATTGAACATCTCAGATTTAACATAACTTGTATTGGTTGATGTTGTATTGAACATGCCGTATTAAACTTTAATTTATATGTTCAAGTGAGAGTCAAATGTTCAGATGAATTAAATTTATTTGATTTTTTTTCGACTGAATGGTATTCGTGTCTCGCTCTTATTATTGAACATTCCGAATCTGAATTCTTATTTGATTGATTTTTTTTTTTTGATTTTTGGTATTGTTCTCGCTTCGTGATACGCATTTTCTAATTCGTATTTTTCTCGCTTCGCACCACTTTTGATTCGATTCGCATGTATTCTGGTTCTCAGATTGAACATCCATGAATTCGGTTTGTTTGGTATGCTTCGATCCGTATGAATTTCGTAAATTTTAGTTTATGAGGCTAGTACCATGTTGGTTGTGGTTATGCAATGGTTACAGGTTATCATCTGGTTCTGCACATGGTTTTGCTGGATTTTGGTGGACACATGGTTTTGTAGATGTGTTACCCAAGCAACCAACTTAATTCTCAGCTGGACACATGGTTCTGCAATGGTTGATTCTCAGTGTACCTCATATATTATAGTTACATTCAGTTGACTTTTTACCTACTGTAGTGGAGCAGAATTTTGTTGAAGAATCAATGCTTGAATGTTTTACCTACTGCAATATGTATGTGTTGAACATACAATGCTTGAATGTTTTACCTACTGCAGTGGAGGAGCAGAATTTTGTTGAAGAATCATGTAGAGTACATGATCCTGATGAAATATTTAATGTTGTTGCCTCTGCTTTACTGGAGCTAAGAATTGATCCTATTCAAAACATTGCACAATTCTTAGATTAGCAAGCAGCACTCCAGTAGCAGCAATCATCATCAACAAAATTCCATTCCAAGTTTTGTACCATTTTATCCTTCTAAGTCAAACATCTCAAACATTCCAAGTAGAAGAAATTCCATTTCAAGTTCTGTACCATTTTATCCTTCTAAGTCAAACATCTCAAACATGTCAAACAAAATTCCATTCCAAGTTCCATCCCAAATTCCATTCCAAGTTCTGTACCATTTTATCCTCCTAAGTCAATCATTTTATCCTTCTAAGTCAGCCAAAATCGTGTACCATTCATCTCAAACATCTCAAACATCCCAAGTTCCCAAATTCCATTCATAAAAACCATCTAAAATCATTACATTAAATCCATAAATCCATAATAACATTAAATCCATAAATCCATAATAACATTTAATCCATAATAACATTACATCATAATGTACAAAAGTACAGAAAATACAATCAAGCACAGCTCTCATTGCTGAAAAATGTACTTTTAGTGGCATTTAAAAAACGCCGCTATAGGTATTAAAAACGTCGCTAATTCTTTTTGTGACGTTTTGTACCAAACAACGACAATGCGGCTGTCGCTATAACTTTGTGGCGTTTAAAAAACGCCGCCAAATGTCCTACCCTAACGGTACTATGACGTCACTATGATATTTAGCGACGCTTTTGAAACACCGTCATAGATATTTGTACATTTTAAAAATCTAACCGTTGGGGCTGGGATATAGGTACGTTTAAAAAACGCTGCCATAGCCTTTTCTTTTCTTTTTAATTGTGCTAAGCTTGACATTTAAATATAGCGATAGATATTTATACCTGTCATAAACGATTATTAAGAACTAATAATTGATGTATATTAAATTAATAAATAAACTAAAGCTTGAAAGCAAAATTAAAAATAAAAAACAATGCATTGCATACCCAAGAATAGAAACAATTCATGTTCAAATTTTAAATACATCAATTAAAATCAAAATGGTCAAGAAGAAATCAAATTACTTAAACCTCAAGAGTAGCTTTGCACATAAACCCATAAGCTGTTTTAACAATTACAACCTTCAAAGATGAACAAACAACGGCAACTATTAAAAAGGTAAGCATCTTACAAAACTGACTCCCAAGTGGTATTAGCATAGACTAAACAGAACAACTATTACAAAAAATGTCTGCTCAAGTGAAGAGACTCCCAAGTACTACTCCTAGCAGAGCTACTTACATCCTCTGCTCAAGTGACCTCCATCTGGGCTCATTTCTATGCTGAGAAATTGCCAATTATTTATCTTCCTTTGTCACCACAATGACAGCTGCTAGGTTTGTCTTCTATTCTACATCATTTGCTCCCTACAAAAACAGAAAAAAAAAAAAAAACCTGAAACCAGTTTTCATGAAAATCCATAATGTCTATATATCCACGTGACCATAAAATGAGACAAGTACAAATGATTACATGGGTTGCCCTTAACATAATGTCTATATATCCACGTGACCATAAAATGAAAATCCATTTGGGTTGCCCTTAACATAAGGGATACAAATGATTACATGGGGCACTATCTAGATCTGAATTTTTTTAAATGCAATGCTTCCCTCCAACATAAAAGTGATACACTACACCATGAAGAATTCAGAGTATAATTCTGAGACAAGAAAAATGCCAACATGAATCAAGACGTAGTGACTATTGGCATGAAAAGAACCTTCTTTTGGGTTCTGCAAAATATAGGTCATGCATTGTCAGTTTAACCTTGCATCAATAGTTTTTTAGTGCCTTAGCCTTGTTTATTGGTATTGCAGGGGAGAAACCCAAGCCAACAGGTCATACAAAAAAACAAATTGGTGAGAGGCAAATAGATGTGCTGACTTGTTGGCAAAGGAAGCTCTTTTAATGAATCAGGGCATGGAAGCCAATCATGTGTTGTCATCTGCTATCTAGCATGTACTGAACTTGGATTTCTATGGTGGAGGTCTTCCCCGTTAGGTAGTCCGTTTATTTGGGTCTGAACCCGCTTTGAACCAAAAACAAAAACAAAAAAAAATTGATGCACTACTAGGTTTGTCAAGGTAAATAAGATCAACTCTTAGTTTAAACTAGCAATAAGGTATGGTAAAACAGACAAAACACAGCTTTGGAGCTGGTGCCCCTACCAATTCGTAACAAATATATCAAGAAGTCAACAAGGAAACAGGACTAGCTTTGTAGAATGTATTAATTCAGTTATATCAACTGTATGACAGACATTGTACACTCATATTACCTTAATCTATCAGAGTTTAATGATAAATTTCTTCACAATAACACCATCTAAAATTCAAATAAATTGGTATTGCTAATACATAGAAAACAAAATAGTTAAGAGGCATTTCTCATAAGTACCTCTTTTCCATCATCAGATGAATATCCACCATCCTCACATCTCCTTTTTTCTGGTAATGCATCCAGCACGTCTACCATCCACAAGGTAAATTGCAAAATGAGTTCAAGATGAGGCATAGATTTTGAGATCACTAAATCTGATAACTGATCAAGTAAATCCCATGGACAAAAATTGCAACATGCACATGCTAAGAAAGCAAACAGAAAGGCCAATAATAAAAAGTCACCTCTATTTAACTGAGCAAACTCATATTTGTTTGTACAACAACTATCCCAGAGAAGTAGACAAGATGAAGGTACAAAAATTATTAAGTATAATTTCACAAATTGGAAAAGTCAACACCCCTAGGCTACATTACAAATCTGAAAAATCTGGACAGATTTCACAACGTTTTTGAAAAACGTCATAAAAAAAAAACGTCGTTGTATCCTCTTTTTCTTGTAATGTCTTTTATCCTATAAATAGTGGTTGGCACTATCTTAATAAAATGACCAACAAAGTTAGTATGAAGTTGGTAATGATGTATTGATAATGCCTCTATCCATTCCAAACATCAATAAGATCTTGAAAACTCATGCTAGTTTAAGTATTTCAAAACAGACCTACCAAACTCGTCTTTGTTTGCTCCCACAACCTTATCCACTATCTTTCCTTCTTTCAAGATCACAAAAGTCGTATGGCCTCTACTTCCGTTTCAATTCACCCCTAGCTCTGAGTTCTGCACAAGATAGAACACTTGAGAATATAATTTTATAACAAAGATTGAGTTATAAACTCAAAGTTCACTAGTTTAAGAAATGCGATAACGTCATTGATTGTACGAACTTATGAAAAATAAAAAAGAATAGAGCATCACCAGCTTTATATTGCGCGATATCACCAACAATAGGAGCTGAATTATGCTTGTATATCACAAGATCAAGTAACAAGCGAGCCCTATGCAAATAGTCAAACTACATGCCAAAAGTAGTGAGTACGTAAAAACATCACACATTATAAAATTAGTCTTCATAAAACATAAGATCTCGATAAGTGACAGTTATGCGTATAAATGTAAGTACCTTGATTACACCAAGGCAAAGGTTTCTTGCATATATTTGATGACGAAAAAGACCACAATCATAGCTATAGGAATGAGTGTAGTTGTAACAATAGAGTCAACGAACTTAGAGATTATAACATTAATGCTTATTTAAAAATTAAGAACGATAATGTAGTGTATTACCTGTTGTCTTGGCGTGGCATGTCTTCCAACCATTGAAATGCAAATGAACTAACATCTTGAACATAATCTTCTCCATGCATATAGAAGCTTTATGCAATGATTGTACCTATTGGTGGTAGGTAGTAAGGTACATAGATCAAGAAACAAAAAAGTGGATACAAGAGGTATCACAATGGTTATTCTATTACCAATAATGTAGCTTGATTTTTTCGATCCTCATCGGCGTCAATACATCTGCTGGAGTCAAATAGATAGGCAACCCGTTTTTCCATGTTTACATTCAAGCACAACCAGTGGTTTTCCCTATGGTTGAAGGGCATGTAAATCTAAAAATATAACATCAAATGTACATGCAAAAAATAAATAAATACATAACATGAATCAAATGTTATTGTGCATGGTAAATTTGGAAATTGGGTAATAGTAGTATTTTATCATGTTACCTCCTCACAAGCATGAAGGGGGCCAGTGTATCTCAGAATTCCAAAATAATCTTCTACTATATCTTTGATTGTGTCATCAAGGTTGACACAAAATCTTTTGTCGATATTCAATTTTAACATATAAATAACTTGTGCCTAAATAAAAAGTCTTTAGGTATGGCTAATACTTACCGATACATGGGTCGGAAGTACCAAACCTTGTGATCCTTATTTGGAAACTTTTTCCTTTGTTTATTTGTCAATTTCACAACAGTGAGATTTATAATCTACAGTGCAAAATATATGAAATTTATGAATAGGCAAAGTAAAGTAACTTGGATGATGGAATGGTAGCAAATAAAATAGGAGAAGGAGAAAAGTCTTACACATGAGGATATCCATCGATATGGTTTCAAGCACCACAATTCCTTCCGTTGCAGATTGAAGCTTCCACGTAGTGCGCTTTCATCCGCATAAGATATTCCCTAGCACATGAATAATTATGTGAGTTACAAGGTATATTAGTTTATACATAACAAGTTAAAGGTAGTCAAATTGTACCCTTCTGAAAGAGATTCATCAAATGCATATCGTAGAACGAGACTGTCATAGTCATTTAATGGGTCTGGCAAAGGCACGGATGACTTGTAAAGGTATTGAGAAGAATAGTGCATAAAACAAATCAAGCTTGGTTAGTGTATGTTCATGAAGATGGAGTTAGCGCAAAATAACCACACATACAAAAGATACTATAATAGTTAGTTCCAAACCTTTGGGATTTCAGGAACAACATTACACCCAATTTGATCAAGTAAATTATCAAATAGCTGATACAAGTAAAAGAAAAGTAAGAAACAAACACTATTTGTTACACATATATCAAATATGTTTTGAGACACAATCATTTAGTTTACTTGATCGATATTGTCATGAATATTATTGTCAACGTTGTTGTCAGTTGACGATGGCTTCAACTGTGGTCTTTTCTTCATTACATCAAATTTCACAAAAGGGGTACACAACCATCGACCGCTTTTGCAATTCTCGGGTCCTCGAGTCCGAGGACCACGAACAACACTACATGATGATGACATTGTTACAAAGATTCACTTCAACCGCCTTTTGTATCGCTTTTTTATGCTGGTCGCCTTTTGTGGAATAGAAAGTTGTTCATTATTTAATGCTTTCCCACCAACCAATTTGGCTCGTTTCTTTGCAATTGCCTTTGCATTTGGTGGTGTGAGGATTGGTTTTGTTTTTCTCAAACGCAAAGTTTCCATTGGTTCTTTGTCATTCATATTCCTTATCTCATCCTCATCTACAAACTTCGGGGAATTGGCTACAACCTTTTCGATACCACTATCATCGAGACCAACCATTTCAATGTCAATTCGATGCTCCTCATGTAGTTTGCTTGGTGGTGTTTTAACATGTCCACCATCAAATGGAATGCATCGTTCTAACAACTCAAGAATTTGACCAACTTGGTTCTCCATTTTGACCAGTCGCTGCTCCGCAAGTACTTTGCTTGGTGGTGTTTTAACTTGTTCTCCATCAACTGGCATGTGTTTTTCTAACAGCTCAAGAATTTTTTCAACTTGATTCTCCACTTTGGTTAGACGTTTTTCATCCTCATCTTGCCTTGTGTCCTTGTGGCCTTGGACCAAAAGGGCATGAATTTCAATGACTTGTTTCTCAACTTTAGCCAATCGGGAGTCATCATTGTTGTCAATTCTTCCCTGGCTAAGAGTTACTGCATTGGACTTTTCAACAATGTTAGGCAAAGCCACCTATTCACAAATATACAACAACTTGTTAATGTCACAGGTGTAATGTAAATTGAGCTATAATTATAAAAAGTCATGTGTTGTAAATATTTACCTCAACATTTAAATATCCTCCCAAAGCTTTAATTTGATTCAAACCCTGCTTAATTTCTGAATTGCCCCAATAGGATAAGCGAGGAATGGAGTTGGAAGTAGCCACCAACTCCCTTTTGCGAGCAAATTGTTCCAAGTAAAATAACTACATGGAAAAAAGAAAAGAAAAAAAAGAAGTCATTTTAATGTGTGTTAGACAATATGCAATAAAAAATAATAGATGAAATAATTACACATCAAGGGGAGGTACCATTAGAAGAAGCAAACAGCCGCACATAGCAGACCGCTCTTTGACCTTGGCAATAGCAATGCGCTCGACAAGAAAATCAAGTGTGTGCTTTGCCCAATTGAATTGACTGATGGACTCAACATTTTTAACCATTTGAATAAATGATTGGTGTACGCCTGCCTTTGTGGTGGGGCACAAGAGGGCTCCAATGATGTATAAGACAAATTTCTTTTTAAATTCAGTTCCAGCATCTTTTGTTTCAAGCAGATAAGATTTCAGAGATGTCAACGGAACAAATTTATTCTTCACCGCAAGTTCATCACATAGGTTTGTAATTTCATCTACGGACTCTGTTAACTTCACAGGTAGACCATTGGAAGGTAATCCCATCAACTCATGAACATCTTCTATGGTGAGAAGCATTCAAGCCGTGGACATTCAATGAATGAGTTGAAGGATCAAAGTTCGAACTAACCAATGGCACAAGTCATGATCTATGTGCGTGCACCTAAGGCTTAGGATGCCATGAAACCCCATATCAGTCACTGCTTGTTGTTGTGCTTTGTCCAACCTTCTAATAATCTTACAAATTGATGTAAGCTCAATCCGGGTTTGAATTTTTACTTTTGGAGGCTTTTGTTGGACCACAGTTTTTAATTGGGCATATTGTTCAGATTGCAGCTTTCCCATTTGTATATACTTATTTTTTTCTTCTTCAGGAAGTTGATTCCATTTGTCCCCAATATCCTACATTACATGCATAAAATCATATGAACAATTACATACAAGCTTACAAGTACAAAAGGAATACTATAAACAACAAGAATACGTTGCACTTACCTTCACGTCTACTTTCATTTGGGCTTTTTTTAACTCCATTGATTGTTCTTGGCTATAAACATATGAAAATGAATATAAGAATTCGTATAATGGAAAATATATAACTACATACAAATAGATATTAACGAAATACCAAAAGAAAATGAATGGAGTGATCGGGCACTTTGGTGGATCAGTCGGTTTATCCATTAGGCTTCAATCAGAATTCCTTGTAAAGAAAGACAAGAAAAATAAACTCATAATATCTTTGATTAGGAAAAAAAACAAACAAACAAAAATCTTAAAGGTTATAATACATTCATTAAATGCACGACATGCACACATGAATGGATTTGTTTTATAATAATGTAGTTAACAAAGACTATGTTTCCAATGTAAAAAGGAAAGACACTAAAAAAAATTCTAATTATAAACAAAAAATGATACCCCAGTAGCTTAGGTCACATTACCGTAAAGAAGTTAATATTTTTGGACAAAATTTGTAATTTGGTAAGGAAATTTTTTTGTCGCAAAAAGGAGCCAAATATTTTGGCACCATACGAATTGATAATAAAAATGACATTGTTTTTTATTTTATTTTTGGGACTATTGTAGAAAAAAATAAAAAACGATGTCATGGTTATGAATAGCTCCTTTGCTGCTTCAAGTCTCACTTTAGGTGTACAATCAGGAGGTTGAATATCTTTATTAACTGGTTTTACTTGCTTTGGTTTTAGCTATGTTGTGGTTCACTTTCCCATATTTTATCTTGCTAATTTTTTTTTTATTCTCTGCATGGGTTTGGGGATGGCTTGAACCACATAAAGCACTTGAAAATTATAAATGTTTAGGGAAGCAATTTGTTTTTTAGAATACAAAATACAAGAAATTAGAAAATGGGAGAATGATTTGATACAGTTGTATTTAGTAATATACATACACTAACTAAAGATTTGATGCACTAAGGACCCTTGCTTACTACTATAACCCACTGCCACTCACAATTGAATCTTGGGTTGTGAATAGAGCTTCTCTTGTATTAATGCTATGCTTATTATTTGATTTTATTATTTACATTTATTCTATCATTGATACTTTAGATTCATAATAAATAATACTAATATATGAGCACTACTACAAAATTGGTTAAAGGTCACAATTTTTAACTTTGACCTTATCCTTTTAGTCTTAGTTTTTTTTTAATTCAAAAACTGTGATGAATGAGGGTGTGACTGTACAAGTTATATCACAAATATTTTGCTTTTTAATTTGGCCATCACGCATACCTTATAATTTAAATATATTGAAGCATAGAGGACCTTGTAGGAAAAAATATGTACCTGTCCAAGAAATAGTTCAGCAACAACACAACCAAAGAAACCGTAAGTCAATAGTCAGTAGTGTACTCTGTCGATTGAAATATAAGCACAGATGTAAGAGGTATTGGGCTCTCCTTTTACCAGCCAAAAATAAGGAATGAAGCATTTCAACCAAAACACAAAACTAAGGGAGAGGGGAACAAATTAAAAGACATAAACCAACATGCCAAAAATTTAAAAATTCCAAAATGAAGTTGTTATTTGTAAAAGAGTTAATGAGGTGGTGGGAAAATAGCATATATGAAAGGGCATCATTAGTGATGGAAAAATGTAAAATAAATACAATTACACATGAGGGTTTATAGAACTCTAATAAGTATATAGCATATTAATTAGGATACATGTTAGAGTGTAAATCCTTTGGAAATTAGACCAAATGTTATAATTTGCATATGGTACACATCTCAAAAGGGGTGTAGTAGTATGACCATACATACCACACATAAACCCATATAAACTCTAGTTTGGAATGAATCAATAAATCAAAGACCCCAAAAACAGAAGAACAATAATTTTTTAAAGGCATTTTTCTGTTTCATGTATCTTCATGCTCTTGTAGAAAAAGCAATAAACAACAAAGAAGGGGCCGGGGGGGAAGAAAAGAAAAAGAAAAATAAGAAGTAAATTAATAATTTAGTGTCTTTGAAGTTTGAGGGTTTTGAATGAAAATAGGTTTTTCTCGAATCAAGTAATTTTGATATTTTTTTTATTATTTAATGGAAAATCAAGATGTGTGTATTTGCTAGTTCGATATGCGGTCAGATGTGTTATTTGATGTGAATGTTGGAGGTAATCATATTATCACTCTACTTCAATCCAGATGATTTTTTATAATTTCTGGGTTTGGCTTATGTTTTCTGAATATCATGTTACTATCTCCCATTCTCGGGAGGCGAAGCTTTGTGCATCATGGGATCAATCTATCATATAATTAGAGGATTTTCCCCTATTTCTGTTCTTTGCATATGAGCGACTTGTTTGCAAAATTTTTTTTGTCTTGTTGATTTTTTCATGTGTAATTAAAGTTTGATTGAGTTAACATTTTTAATGATCCTTTTCACTAGGAAAAAATAAGCATAAAAATATTAAAATTCTGGTCTAATTGAAAATTTCTAGATCATAGCATCTTTGGATTATCCTCCGGTGGCTTTGATCCAACCAAATGGAAAAGGTATAGGATGTGTGTAACTGTGTTATGCTTATGTAGTTCAATATCATCATTATCGATTAATTTTGTGTTGTCAATAAATCTAGCTCGTGAATTGGCAGCATGAGATGGGTGAGGTTATTGGATCCGGTGCCTTTAGTGTTGTTAACAAAGGTCTTCTTCTCGAGACTAAGCAGACTATAGCTATAAAGAAGGTGTATGCTTCGAACGACTTGCACAACGGTGTCCCAAGTACAATAATGCAAGAAATCTCTCTACTGAAAGAGATGGAACATGCCAACATTGTCAAGTAAGTCATCTCCTTGGAATTCTGATTACGAAAAATCCATTAAAAATCTGATCAATGTTTCCATGCTTTTGTGTGTGAGCACGTTGGCACATAGACACACAGGTTTTTTGGATTATTAACACTACCTTTGTGATGATTGTGCGTGGCAAACAATTAAATAGGTACTTTAACTTGTGATATCACCAATTAGATAATGTTTTCATATCACGTCTGACAAGAAAAAAGGTCCTAATTTGCTTGTATTTTTATTGAAACTTGAAAGAGGGGACTATTTGGCATCCTTTAATTCTGAAAAAATCTAAGAGACTGAACACACCCTTTGATAAATAGGTCTCATTTACATATTTTTATTGTTTTTGTTTTATTATTATTATTATAGATAGATAGATTGAATCATTAGTACTTTATATATTTCATTTATATACTTAACAGGACCTCGGTTAACAAGTTCTTTGGAAGCACTACGCAATATCGACAAAGAAGGCTACATGATTTTTGAATTTCGACTATGATCTGACAAATTCATGAATAAATTTCCAAATATCTAAGAATAAACAAAGAACACATGTTTTTAGCACTCGTGCACCTCTGCTGGCATCATTCATAGCTCAAATGTAAGATTTAGGAATACAAATGTCAAAAAAAAAACAAAGGACTTCTTTCTTTCATCGAGCAAAGTCTTAATATAATCTAAACTGTATCTGGACTATAGCTTGGGGTTTTGCCTTAACTGATTCAAAGATCAGAGGAGTGAGATATGCAGACATTCTGTGATGTTCAGGATTCTATTAAAATGAAGTTAGGCATGAATCTATTTCCAAAAAGTTTAAACTAGGGAAATTGAAGAAGGGAAGGGGTCTTGGCTGTGCCAAGGAGATGGGAGAGTTGTAGGTAGGTATGGGTTTGACATGTATAGAGTGGCGGAGATGCAGAGAAAGTCAAAGGGGAAACTCAGAATGGGGAAGGAGTTCCATTAATATCCAAGCACCACAATAAATTCAACCCCCTAC
Source organism: Camellia lanceoleosa (assembly GCA_025200525.1). Taxonomy (NCBI): domain Eukaryota; kingdom Viridiplantae; phylum Streptophyta; class Magnoliopsida; order Ericales; family Theaceae; genus Camellia; species Camellia lanceoleosa. The sequence continues at coordinate 160,754,387 of CM045769.1, read as the reverse complement.
ACAGATGATTCTCCACTTCATGATCTTTCAATACTTTTCAGGTTGGGGAGGTGAGAAGACGGAGAAAGGGAAATAAAGGGTTTTTTGGGTTGCATAAAGGGGGAGAGGAGAGAGATGGTGTTCCATACCTTGATCGGGGAGAGATGATGGAGGAATCTGGAGGAGGGAGGTGCTCTTCTGAAATGGCTTGGGTTGCAAAGATCTTGAGGAAGGGAATTATTTTTTTATGCAGCTGGATTCCACAAGGAGGAAGATTCAATGTACTCTTTGGAGAGCCTCAAAGGCTCTTCAAACCTAGCCAAAGAAAGGACTCGATAAAATAGCCACTGTTGGAAGGAGAAAATGAACTCAGGGTAGGTAACATATCCTATTTGACTAGAATTGATAATGTCAAAGAAACAATAATAGATTTTGATTTGATAACTTGACAAGAATTGTTAATGTCTAAGTAACAATTCATGCCATTGTGGAGGCTCCTCGTGACCAACCAGGTTGATTTCGTGCCTACTCGAACAGATCTTATTGCCGCTTTAGATAAATGAGATTTTACAAAAATAAGCATTAATTAAAAAGACACGGCATCTCAAACATACAACCATAAATTCAAAATCCTTGCATGTATATCTATTCATCTAAAGCCAAGCTAAAATGATAGAGATTATCCATCCAAACAACTACACAAACCGATTGTTACATCTTATAAAATGTCTAAACATATGATATCATCTGTATTTTGATTTGCATCAAGCAACTACAAAGATATTGAATCTAATATATTCCATCAGAAGTTCTTCTAAATCACATTTCCAACATACGAGGAGTTACTTCCTAAAAGGGATGCAATTGATTAGACATCAACTGCATAATACTTGGCTCACTAAATTTCATTATAAAATGATTTTAACAAATGGATGCAGTTGTAGAGAATTTCAATAAAACAAAAATCATCAACGCTAAACCGAAAGATTGTCTAATACAGCTACAAAAGGAATGTAAATTGCTACATAGATATGAAAAAATTTGAGTTTTGGGGCCAAATGCAACATCACCCACACAATCAAGCAAATATGAGTCTAGCATTTAACAAATTTCATTTCTAGTAAATTGTTCAATGTCAATAATGAGTTTTGGGTTTTGTCAACTATAATTGTCTATAAATCTACCCATAATTTAAAATGTAATTGTATCCACCTTACATCAATGATAACCAAAAATATTTGCACTTTAATTACAACATTTGCTCTTAAGATAACAAGAAAAAACAATTTACTACGCTACTGATCTCCTTATGCCAACAATCACAATATGAAATAAACAATCCAGAAAATTTTACCTTGTGCATTGGACAACCGAGATGATGAATGCCAAAACCAAGAATCACAAGAAGAAAAAAAAAATTTGTGAACCGCCACGTAAACAAAAAAGAATGTCTTACCACAACAAAAACAAAATCAATTACAAAGCCATTAAATTATGAAATACAAAATTTTATCGCACCTAAATTCTACTATAAGAATAAAAAGCATGCTTCAAAAGGACCTCGCCAACATCAAGTTCGATACAATCAAAATGGGAAAAAATAGCATATGATATATATATATACATATATATAAGGAAAATGCAAACGTATTAGTGTGGCTCCCAAACTCTAAAGCAACGTCTGAAATTACCATCCCAAAAATCTGCACCCATTAATTAACAGCAGAAAAGCTATGAAAAGTAAACAGAAGTTTGTATGTAGACACATGGGAGAAGAGCTAAGTTTAAGTGTTTGTCCTTCATAGACGAACAAACAATAAGAGAGATTCAAAGCAAAAGGCTGATAAAATAAAAATTAATATTCACAGTTAGAGTTCTGAAATCAAAGTGGCACGGCTGTTGGATACAGATGTTAATATCAGATATTCAATATGGGTTATGTTTTTCAAATCAAAAACCCTAATGTAAATGAAGTTTAGAGTTAGAAACAAACCTGAGCTATTAGAATGAAAGCAACTACTTCTTGACGTCGAGAGAGTGAGAGATTATGAAGAAAGATGTCAACACTAAGAGAATGGTGGCCCCGACATCGCCGGCCGGTGGTCTTCAAAGAATCGCCAAGCTTCGGCTATGGTGGAAGAGAGGAGGGAGGAGAGAAGAACAGAGGAGCAAGAGCACGATCCAGAGCAAGAGAGGGAGGCCAACTGAGTTGAGACTATTGGACTACCCTGATTGATTTACTTTTTGTTGTTTGGCAACCGGTTACACAGGTTGCCAATTCAAAATTAATTTATTAAAATGATTTAGTTATATGATAGTTATGAGATAATATGGTATATACAAATAACTAAATATAACTAAGTTATGAGTTAATGTGATAATGGTTATGATTTATATGATATTAGTTATGATATCAACTCACATAACCTCATAACTGATGTATGGTACATCCAAATGTACCATAGCATCACCCCTGAGGACAACCCTCATCCTTGTTTTCCATTTCTTTTCCCTAGAAAATCACACCCAAATGGAAAAACACCTTCTCCTCCAAGAAAATAAAAGAAACCTCACAGAGAGAGCTCAATTTATGAACACCCACATCCTCAAAGCATATCAAAATCCAGCTCTAATGGCCCAAAAATTAAAAACCCAGATAATAAAGAGTTATATAAACCTCAAAAGCACCAAAAACAGAGCCTCTCAATCCATGACCCAAGAGATTGAAAATCAAAACAGAGCATATAACAGCCTAAGAGAAACCCCACCGAAAGCAAAGCAAAAAAATTGAATAAAAGGCCAAAAGGGAGAAAGAGAGAGCTATAATAGTTTTGGGATTGCAACCTATAGTTGCTTTTCTTTTGCACGCCGAGTGAGTGAGTGAGTGGTTCTCTTCTCTCTCTCTCTCTCTCTCTCTCTCTCTCTCTCTCTCTCTCTTTCTCTTTATCTTTAAAATAGTAAAAGGTTTATAGTATTTTTTAGACCCTGCTGTTGATAATAGTAGTAGGACGAGAACGAGAGTGAGCAGAGGGAAGCGAAAAAGAAGAAATAGAGAAGAGAGAGAGAGAGAGAGAGAGAGAGAGAGAGCGAGAGAGAGAGAGATTCCCTGACTTTACTCAAAAGGGGTGTTCAAAACCAAAACAAGAACGGAATTAAGAGCATAACAACACGCAACTAGGTCCCCAAAAACATGAGAAAAGTTAGAGATCATGATAATTCTTTCATGAAAATGATCATGAAAGATTTATGATCCTTGGATTACTTTGATTAGTGTGTGATACTTTATTCTAAGTGTAATTCAAGGGTCACAAAGCTTTCATGATTATTTTCATGAAAAGTTTTTCATGATACCTAGCATTGCTGCAAAAACATATTTCGTTTGGTTCAGCAACCAAACTAGGCTGAGCCCCCCCTGCCCCCACCTCTTCTCTCCATATGAACTAAAGTCTTGTTTGGATTAAATTATGTAAGTGTATTTTTTTTATTTAAATATATTTATTAAGTCACATTAATTAATATTTTCTCTTTATTTTTTTTTTTTATAAAAATTTAAAAAGTATACTTATTTAGAATATCTTAAACCAACTTTAAAGAAAAAGATTCCCTCCCTATCGTTTTGGAAACTTAGTTAAAAATTAATTTATACTACAAGTTTTTCCCAAAAAAAAAAAAAAATAATTTTCTAAGATTGGTATCTATAAGTAAAAAAGAAAACATAATTTTGAAAAAGGTAAACTAAAAATAAAAATAGCCTAATTAAAATAAATAAATAAATAAAAACTCCAAAAGAAGCACAGGTGATAGGGCCGGCTATGAAACTTTTTTTTTTTTTAATTTGCAAAGATAATTTTAAAAAATCATGAGATTGAAACTTGATATCTAAGATTTATAGCTTCATATCGAACAGTATTATCAATCATACCAGAAACCCTAATACTCCCTATATTTTGATAATGGCCATGTATTTAAAACCCTAATACTTATAATTTCTATACATAATTTATGAAATTTTAAAACTCTTACCAAATATATGTCCATAATTTATGACATTCCTTTTTTAAAAAAAAAAAAAACTTACACATTAATAAGGAAATCTCTCTCATCCCTTCCCAAAATAAAAAACCCACACAATTAAGGAAACTATTGTCATTGCACTAATTATAAAAAATTAAATTTAAAATCTATATATCTATATCTATACTATATTTTAAATTTTTGTGGGAAGCATTGTGAAGACTTCCACCTAAATTTGTGAATTTTTTAATTAAAAAATAATTTTAAAAAAAAACTATTGACTAACTTATCTATCTATACTACACATAATTGCAAACTATTATGGGTCTTTAAGGTCTAAAAACTCTATTTTCTTAGATTTTTTAAATTTATAAAATATGAAAAAACATTAATTCTTTTATTAGAAATATAATTATTAATTGTTTAATTAATATATTAAAATCTGTTAATTCTTGACACGTATAAGAAAATTAAATCATATTTCTAAATTTGTTTACACTATATATAATAGCAAAATATTGTTAAAATATATTAGTAGTTCTCATTAAGAGAGCTTTTTTGATAAATTCTTTTTTTAAGAGTTTTATTTCATCCTACCCATATTCTTTTTGACTATTCCATTAGATCCTATTTGAGGTACGAATACCAAAACACCCTTAATCTCCCTTACTCCTATTAATGTTGATATTTAATGTTGATTGTCATTATGATTTGGTATTGCTCCTATTAATGTTGATATTTAATGTTGATTGTCATTATGATTTGGTATTGCTCCTATTAATGTTGATATTTAATGTTGATTGTCATTATGATTTGATAGTTCTCATGCATCAGAATGTTGACGATCATTATATTCATATTAATTTGAAATGAATATTCACATCATGATATTTACATTAATTTAAAATGAATTTTTGTCATTGTATTGTCAATTACATGATGTGAATATTCACACTAAAACATACGAATGTGAACGTTCACATCACTATATTAATGAGAGAGAATGTTCACATGTTGTGAATATTCACATTACTACATGTTGTGAATAAAATGTGTTGTCAATTAAAAATATAATGAACGTTATTTTTAATGTGTTGTCAATTAAAAATAAGAAGGTTCACATATTGTGAACGTCCACATCACTACATTAGATGAGAGAGAATTTTTCAAAAAGGTGTTATGAACATTCACATAAGATGAGAGAGAATGTTCACATTATTTTTAACGTGTTGTCAATTAAAAATATATTTACATTATATAATAATATAAAATAATAACATCAATGTTATTTAATTTGTGTATAAATTTCCTATGCCTTGGTTCTTTTTCTTCTCTCTCCTCTCCCAACATTGAATATTAATAGTAAATATAAGGGCATAAGAGTCTAAAAAAATAGTGTAAATCAATAAAAAATGACTTTATGGAATAAAAGTAGAAACGGTGATGCTACATGCACCAATTAGTATACATATTAGTGTACTAACTAGTGTTATAATATCATTAATGACCCTATTTAATATACAAATTACAAATACCCAAAACCTCTAAAATTATGCCACATTATCTGTTGATAGTACACTAATTAGTGCATATAACATTATTCAAATATAAATACATGGGACTAAGTGAGTTAAAAAATTTATTCATCAACTTTTTTATATTAGAACACTTTTAAATGAGATTTATTAATAAAAATCCCTTTCATTAATTATCACTTAATCTTTCCCCTTCAAGATATCTCCTTCAAATTTCAACCAAAATTATGAAATTGAAAAAAATTATTTATTGACAATAACAAATGTAACAACCCTCACTTTGAATCAGTCTTGCTTGCATGTATTTTGTATGATCTTGAATTGTCAAGTTTGAAATCTTGATACTTGCCTTGTTTTGCTTTGTCTTATTGTAAGTTGTTGGAATTCGTGTTTTGTTTGGAGTGTAGCCGAGGTCAACTCAGCATAGTTTGCCTTTGAGCCTTTATGCTTTGAGCGCTTTTGGAACCTTAGCCGACCTCCATCTTCACCCCGCATGTTGCCGAGATGTTACCTTTTGGGCAAGTGTGTATCCGAGGCCGAGATGTTTTGTGCTTGTAATCTTTGTTCTTGGGCGTGTATGGCCTAGGCCGAGATGTGGTACACCTGTGCCAAGGTGTGGCACGCCTTAGTCAAGTGTCGCCCTCCCTAGCCTTTGTCTTTGTTGACTGCTGTCAAGTCTTGTCTTTGGCCGAGGTCATTTCTAGCTCAAGGCTTAGCCGCCAAGCGTGTTGTGTACGCTTTGTCGAGACTTGTCTTGTCTAGCATCACCTTTCTAATCGCACCAATCCGGTGATGCCACGTGTCCGAGCCGAGGCTATGACACCGATGTGCCTATAATACATCATTGTGAATCTTTTGATTATGATTTGGTCTCAAATCTTTGTCTTGTTTTGAGAGTGATGATCTAGTACTTAGAGTTAGATTTTTAGTGTGAGAGTTGAGCTCCGTGCTTGATCGTGGGAGATCGAACCGCTGGATTTCAGCTTTTGAGGTTAGATTCTTGTTCTACATCGATTGTTCCTATTGATCATCTAGATGCATTGCATGATTGGATCTGTTTTGCATGTCATGCATTGATTGAACTTGGTTTTGAAAGAGAACAAAATGTTGTTCTTGTGTTCTTAAAGGAGAACCTTGTTATGATGCGAAAGTTTGGAACAAGAATCATGTTTTGTGTTTGTTCTTGTATAATTTTCTAATGAGTATCCTAGTCCACGTTTTTGAACTCTTAGCTTGAAAACCCCAGATTTCAGATGTGTGAGTGGGATTTCAAAGATGCATGATCTTGTTCTTCGTGTCCTTTGAAAGGAAACTCAGTTTTCCTAACTTTGCCTTGATTTGGCTTTTCGAGTCCACACCTCGGGGAGGTGTAGGACCTCGGCTAGACCTCGATGGTACCCAGTGCACTTCCCCGTGATGGGAAATAATGTTTTGATTCCTTGCATGTATGTGAAGCCTGCTTTTGAGAGTATGGTTTGCTATGTGATTGTAGGACTTTGATCTTTGCTTGAGCCTACACCAAGACCGAGGTGAGTGGTGCTTTTAATAAAGCTATGTTATAAAGCTTTTGATAAATCTTGCTTGTTTCGCTTTGGTAAAAGTAATTGCTAAGCATGAATGATTAGCCTATTTTGATGTTTTGTATATGAGCTTGTTTCGATGGTATTCTTGAAAGTCCCCTGTGCCGGAGGACTCTAAACTTTAGCAAAGACTAGATGAAAAGGTAAGTATGAACTTCGCCTTGATGATGTCCTTGTAATGAGTTGAGCTTTGTTCGGTTTCTTTGGAAAGTCCTTGTCTTTGGAGGACTCTAAACTTTCAAGACATCTTGTTAAAAAGGATACGGTCCTTTCTTTGGAAAGTCCCTTGTGCTGGAGGACTCTAAACTTTCGCAGTACATCTTGTTAAAAAGGATACGGTCCTATCTTGCTAAGATAAATGTTAAAGCGGGCTACGGGCCTAAGTAACACAAGTCCCTTGTGCTAGAGGACTTTAAACTTTTGTAGCACCACTTGGTGAAAAAGGGCTACGGGCCTAAGTCACAAACTTCGTGAAAAAGGGTCATGCCTAAGTCATATAAGCTTGATATGTTTTGTCTTGAAGATTACCTCGGCTACTACTTGTGCTATCTCGGCAAATGTTTTGACTTGTAAGACTTGTTGGATGAATACGGTTCATCACTTGATTCGATACAACTTGATTTGTTTTGTTTTGGAAGGAACCTCGGCTACCACTTGTTTAATCTCTGTATTGCTTTGTCTGGTAAGATTTGACAGATGAATACGGTTCATCTCTTGTTTTGGTACAGCTTGATATTCTTTGCCTGGCAGGAACCTCGGCTATTGTTTGAATGGTTTTGATATGTTTTGTTTTGGCAGACTTCGGCTAGTATTCATGCAAACCTTTATTTCTAGTACCATTCACTGAGTTTCCAAGCTCACCCCTCTCTATATATATGTAGGTGATGAGCAGGACGGCGACGCCTAGAAGTATTTGTACAAATTTTGTTTTGGGATTTTTGTTATGCCGACTTGACTTGCTTACATCGGCTGTTTTGTGATTACCTCAAGATATGTGTTACTTGCATTCTTGAAAATCATGCTTCTTTGCTCAGAATCATCAGATTTGTATATGTCTACCGAGAAGCCTTTTGATCAGGATGTAACTTGTATTTGTTTTGTTATCCGCCGAGGTGCGCTCTATGTATGCATTTACATTTGATCTATGCACGACTCTCAAGGACCATTTGTATTTAGTTTATTCGCTCGCATATGTGAGCCCCTATGATTACTCGATGTGTGTGAAATTTTGTGTCGCCTTTGGTAATTACGGATTCTTCCATCTCGCAAGACCTACTAGGGTTGGGGTCGTGACAGAGTGGTATCGAGCTCAAGTTCCTCATAGTACGTTGATTCACACACTCGAGTCCTAAAGAGCATAGGATTCCATTTAGAAAGATGCTAGGGTTGCATCATATTGCTTGCTATTTGAACAAGGTGTGCATTGTCTTGACTTGCTTAATTGTTACTTGCTCATGGAGTTATTTGTTTACTTGCTTTAAAGTCACACTTTGTATACTCATAGTATCATGAGGAGAGGTAGACCTCCACTTGCCCGAGATCGATCGAGGACAGATTGGATGTAATGGAAAGATTAATGGAAGGATTGACCCGTGAGTTAAGGCAAATAAGACAAAGAAGACGCTGGTGCTACATCGACCAAAGCCGAAAGGCATTTAATGGTGAAATGTAGTCCCTCCTCCACCTCCCCAGGCCACAAGTCGCTCCACACCAAATTTTATATGGAGATGGCACAATAGCTTTGATCGTGAGTTCAAGAAGATGAGACCACCAAGGTTTTCGGAGGTATTGAGCCAATGAAGGCCGAGGCATGGGTTTTGGAAATGGAGAAACTGTTTGAGATTTTCCCCAAAGACCGATGTTCGAAGGTGACTTTAGTCAGATTCACCCCGGACGATTTATGCTCGGAGATGGTGGATGATGACCAGAGAAACTAACCCCGGTTTAACACGGGCAAGGTTTTTGGAACTATTTTACAAGAAGCATTTTCCTCGCCGTCGAATCGCAAGGCTACCAATTTCAGACTTTGACGCAAGGCAATAACAAAGGGCGGAATATGATCGCTTTTATCGAATTGGTAAGGTTTGTACCTCACATGATCAATGATGAATACATGAAGGCTAGGAAGTTTGAAAGTGGGCTTCTTGGACCGATTCAAGACCGGTTAGCTCGCCGATATGCCGACCTATGCCGGCGTCAACAAAGCCGCTTTGGCTTAAAACCAACTTGAACAGTAACTCCTGAGAGAATCAGCGGAGAGACAGAACTATGACAAATCACGAACACAGGTTGAACACCAATAAGAAGATGAACAAGGGCAGTGCTGGGTTATCCGAAGCAGAAGGTAATACTAAGCCGACATGTTCAGATTAGGGAAGCAACATTTTGGGGTTTGTCGCCGGACATCCGGTGCTTGCTATGAATGTGGAGAAGTGGGTCATTTTGTGAGAGATTGTCCTAAGACAAAGGTCAAACCAAAGAAGAAAGGTGAGAATACTTCAGGTACGGTTCAAAAGAATAATGCTGGGAAAGGACAGATGAGGCAGGGCAGAGTATTTGCACTAGTGCCAGGGGATACTCAGAATGCTGAGGCAGTAGTGTCAGGTATACTTTTAATTTGCTCCCGAAATGCTTATGTGTTAGTTGATTCGGACTCACGACTCGCTTGTTTCTATTAAGTTTGCCGAGAAGATTAATAGGAAATTAGAATCTCTTGATTATGTGCTATCTGGTTCATCTCCCTGGGAGATCCATGATTGTTGCATCCATTTATAGAGCATGTGTTGTTGTTATTGAGCATGTTGAACTGCTAGTTGATTTAATGCCCTTGAATATAGATCAATTCGATGTTATATTGGGAATGGATTGGTTAGTAGCAAACCACGACTCATTGATTGTGTTTCAAGAGTGTCACATTGAAACCCCCAAACCTAGCCAAGTTATTTTTCAGGTAAAGGAGTAATTCCCCACCTTACTTAATCTCATCCATGAAGGCCTGTAAGTTGATCCAAAAGGTCAGAAGGGTTATTTGTGTAGTATATTGAAAGATCGTGATGGAAATATTAGTTTAGCCGACATCCCGCTTGTTCATGAGTTCGCCGACGCCTTTCCTAATGATTTACCCGCCACTTGGTCGATAGAGAAATAGAGTTTATCGTTGATGTTATATCGGGAACACATGATCTCCAAAACACCATATAGAATGGCCCCAAATTAACTTAGAGAATTGAAACTACAATTGCAAGAGTTGTTGGACAAGGGATTTATTAGGCCGAGCACATCACCATGGGGAGCACTGTGTTATTTGTTAAGAAGAAGGATGGCACACTTCGCCTTTGTATTGATTATAGAGAACTCAATAAGGTCACCATTAAGAATAAGTACCCATTACCTAGGATTGATGATTTACTTGATCGCCATAAGGAGCACGAGTCTTTTTCCAAGATTGACCTTAGGTCGGGCTACCATCGCCTTAAGGTTAAGGCAGAGGATGTTGAGAAGACGCTTTCGGACTAGATATGGCCACTACGAATTTTTAGTGATGCCTTCGGATTGACCAATGCCCTCCGCATTTATGGATTTAATGAACAGAGTCTTCAAGCCCCACTTAGATGAGTTTGTGGTCGTCTTCATCGATGATATATTGATTTATTCCAAGAGTGAAGTTGAACATGAAAACCATCTGAGAATTTCTTTGCAGATATTGAGAGACCGAAACTGTATGCTAAATTTAACAAGTGTGAGTTTTGGCTTTCTACTATTTCATTTCGGGTCATGTAATAAATGAAGAAGGTATTTCATTGATCCGAGCAAAATAGAAGCTGGTAAATTGGCCGAGGCCACCAATGTGTCCGAGGTTCAAGTTTTCGGGTTTAGCAGTGTTACTACAGAAGTTCGTGAAAGATTTCTCCAGATTGCAACTCCATTGACACAATTGACTAGGAAGGAGCACCGTATAAATGGATCAAGATCGAGTCACTTTTTCAGAACTAAAGACGAGGTTGGTTACAAAGACCAAGATCGGTACTTCCATCGTAATGAGGAGTTTCATGTTTACGTGATGCGTCGCATAAGGGTTTGGGTTGTGTATTAATGCAAGGAGGTAAGGTTATAGCATATGCATCTCGTCAATTGAAGCCACATGAGAAGAACTATCCTACCCATGACTTGGAGCTAGCAAAGTGGTATTTGCTTTGAAGATTTGGCCATTACTTGTATGGAGCTTCTTGTCGTTTTTACAGATCATCGAGCTTGAAGTATCTATTCACTCGTATGAATTGAACTTGAGACAAAGAAGATGGCTCGAGTTGTTGAAGGACTACGATATGCATTCAATATCACCTGTGGAAAGCCAACAAATGGCCGACGCCCGAAAGCGTAAAATCGGTTGAAATTTGGCATGCCTAACCTTGATTTCGAGAACCAACCATTGTTGAAGAAGTAAAGGCAAGACAAATGGAGGATGAATTCTTCGTAAAAGTAGCCGATGAGATTGTTACCAAGCCGAGATCCGGTACACCTTTGAAAACCAAGTGCTTAAGTTTGAAGGAAATTGTGTGTGGCCGATGTTCCTGAGTCAAAAGGAAGATTTTGCCGAAGCCCATAATTCCAAGTTTGTTGCTCATCCAGAAATACCAAGATGTACCATGATGTAAAACAGATGTTTTGGTGGCGAACATGAAGAGAGAGATAGCCGAATTTGTGTCCCAAAGGTTTGCATTGCCAACAAGTAAAAGCGTAACATCGAGACCAAAGGACTTCTACAACCTTTGCCGATCCTCGAGTGGAAGTGGGAACACATCTCTATGGATTTTGTGACCGGACCGCCGAGAACACGTAAAGGTATGGATTCGATTTGGGTTGTGGTAGATAGACTAACCAAGTCAAGACACTTTTGCCTGTTAAGACTACTTTCAACGCCGATCAACTTGCCCTACTTTATGTGAATGAGATTGTTAGACTTCATGGAGTGCCGATGTCAATAGTGTTTGACAGAGATCCTAAATTTGTTTCCAGATTTTGGCAGTAGTCTACAGAGGGCCTTTGGAGCCGAACCGAGATTTAGTATGCCTTTTCATCCCTGCATGATGGGCAAACAGAAAGAACGATTCAGACACTTGAAGATATGCTTAGACTCGTGTATTGGATTTCCAAGGAAATTGGGGAATGCATTTTTATTAGTGGAATTCGCCATAACAACAACAGCTTATCACGCGAGTATTGGTATGGCGCCGTATGAAGCTCTATATGGAAGAAAATGCAGATCGCCGATATGTTGGATCGAAGTTGGAGATAAGGCTCGCTTGGTCCCGAACTCATTCAAGTAACAACAGAGAAGATTAAACTTATTCAAGAGAATTAAATCGCCCAGAGCCGACAAAAGAGTTATGCCGACAGAGAAGAAATGAGCTAGAATTCAAGTTGGGGATCACGTATTCCTAAAGGTTTCACCAATGAAAGGGGTTTCAGATTTGGGAAGAGAGGTAAGTTAGCACCCGTTATATTGGTCCATTTGAAGTCCTTGACAAGGTTAACTCCGTTGCTCAGACTTGCTTTGCCACGAAATTGAGCCAAGTCCATAACGTGTTTCATGTTTCGATGTTAAGGAAGTATATTCGGATCCACGCATGTAATTAAGCATTCGAATTGAAGTTAATGAGAATTTGGGCTATGAAGAGAAGCCGACGCCTATTGTGGACAAGTTAAGCAATTGAGAAACAAGTCGATACCAATGGTAAAGGTGGAATGGAAAGAGCACTATGGCAAGGACGCCACATGGGAAATGGAAGAGGAAATGAGAATTCGACATCCAGAGTTATTCTTGGACCAAGGTATAGTAAGTTTGGGGTCCAAACTTCCTTAAGGGGGGTAGGATGTAACAACCCTCACTTTGAATCAGTCTTGCTTGCATGTATTTTGTATGATCTTGAATTGTCAAGTTTGAAATCTTGATACTTGCCTTGTTTTGCTTTGTCTTATTGTAAGTTGTTGGAATTCGTGTTTTGTTTGGAGTGTAGCCGAGGTCAACTCAGCATAGTTTGCCTTTGAGCCTTTGCGTTTTGAGCAGTTTTGGAACCTTAGCCGACCTCCATCTTCACCCCGGCATGTTGCCGAGATGTTACCTTTTGGGCCGAAGTGTGTATCGCCGAGGCCGAGATGTTTTGTGCTTGTAATCTTTGTTCTTGGGCAGGTATGGCCTAGGCCGAGATGTGGTACACCCAGGCCAAGGTGTGGCAGCCTTAGTCAAGTGTCGCCTCCTAGCCTTTGTCTTTGTTGACTGTTGTCAAGTCTTGTCTTTGGCCGAGGTCATTTCTAGCTCAGGCTTAGCCGCCAAGCGTGTTGTGTACGCTTTGTCGAGACTTGTCTTGTCTAGCGCCACCTTTCTAATCGCACAATCCGGTGATGCCACGTGTCCGAGCCGAGGCTATGACACCGATGTGCCTATAATACATCATTGTGTATCTTTTGATTATGATTTGGTCTCAAATCTTTGTCTTGTTTAGAGAGAGAAGCTCTAGAACTTAGAGTTAGAATTTTAGTGTGAGAGTTGAGCTCCGAGCTTGATCGTGGAAGATCGAACCGTTGGATTTCAGTTTTGAGGTTAGATTCTTGTTCTACATCGATTGTTCCTATTGATCATCTAGATGCATTGCATGATTGGATCTGTTTTGCATGTCATGCATTGATTGAACTTGGTTTTGAAAGAGAAAAAAATGTTGTTCTTGTGTTCTTAAAGGAGAACCTTGTTTTGATCCGAAAGTTTGGAACAAGAATCATGTTTTGTGTTTGTTCTTGTATAATTTTCTCGAATGAGTATCCTAGTCCACGTTTTTGAACTCTTAGCTTGAAAACCCCAGATTTCGTATGTGTGAGTGGGATTTCAAAGATGCATGATCTTGTTCTTCGTGTCCTTTGAAAGGAAACTCGTGTTTTCCTAACTTTGCCTTGATTTGGCTTTTCGAGTCCACACCTCGTGGGGAGGTGTAGGACCTCGGCTAGACCTCGATGGTACCCAGGCACTTCCTGTGATGGGAAATAATGTTTTGATTCCTTGCATGTATGTGAAGCCTGCTTTTGAGAGTATGTTTTGCTATGTGTTTGTAGGCCTTTGATCTTTGCTTGAGCCTACACCTGAAGACCGAGGTGAGTGGTGCTTTTAATAAAGCTATGTTATAAAGCTTTTGATAAATCTTGCTTGTTTCGCTTTGGTAAAAGTAATTGCTAAGCATGAATGATTAGCCTATTTTGATGTTTTGTATATGAGCTTGTTTTGATGGTATTCTTGAAAGTCCCTGTCCGGAGGACTCTAAACTTTAGCAAAGACTAGATGAAAAGGTAAGTATGAACTTCGCCTTGATGATGTCCTTGTAATGAGTTGAGCTTTGTTCCGGTTTCTTTGGAAAGTCCCTTTGCTTTGGAGGACTCTAAACTTTCGCAAAGACATCTTGTTAAAAGGATACGGTCCTTTCTTTGGAAAGTCCCTTGCCGGAGGACTCTAAACTTCGCAAAGACATCTTGTTAAAAAGGATACGGTCCTATCTTGCTAAGATAAATGTTAAAGCGGCTACGGGCCTAAGTAACACAAGTCCCTTGTGCTAGAGGACTTTAAACTTTTGTAGCACCACTTGGTGAAAAAGGGCTACGGGCCTAAGTCACAAACTTCGGTGAAAAAGGGCTGCGGGCCTAAGTCATATAAGCTTGATATGTTTTGTCTTGAAGATTACCTCGGCTACTACTTGTGCTATCTCGGCAAATGTTTTGACTTGTAAGACTTGTTGGATGAATACGGTTCATCACTTGATTCGATACTACTTGATTTGTTTTGTTTTGGAAGGAACCTCGGCTACCACTTGTTTAATCTCTGTATTGCTTTGTCTGGTAAGATTTGACAGATGAATACGGTTCATCTCTTGTTTTGGTACAGCTTGATATTCTTTGCCTGGCAGGAACCTCGGCTATTGTTTGAATGGTTTTGATATGTTTTGTTTTGGCAGACTTCGGCTAGTATTCATGCAAACCTTTATTTCTAGTACCATTCACTGAGTTTCCAAGCTCACCCCTCTCTATATATATGTAGGTGATGAGTGACGGCGACGCCTAGAAGTATTTGTACAAATTGTTTTGGGATTTTTGTTATGCCGACTTGACTTGCTTACATCTACGTTTTGTGATTACCTCAAGATATGTGTTACTCGCGCATTCTTGAAAATCATGCTTCTTTGCTCGTGAATCAACAGATTTGTATATGTCTACCGAGAAGCCTTTTGATCAGATGTAACTTGTATTTGTTTTGTTATCCGCCGAGGTGCGATTACATTATGTATGCATTTACATTTGATCTATGCACAGCTCTCAAGGACCATTTGTATTTAGTTTATTCGCTTCCGCATATGTGAGCCCCTATGATTACTCTGATGTGTGTGAAATTTTGTAAGCCGGCCTTTGGTAATTACGGATTACTGGCCATCTCGGCACCCAGCCTACTAGGGGCAGGTTGGGGTCGTGACAACAAATATATAAATTAAAATTTCACCTCACAAACTTTTCTCTCATTTTCAATATTTTTTTTTATTATTGTCAATAAATATTCATTTCAGTTTTCCCTTATAACTAATTAATAAATTTGTAATGGTTTAACTCATACTTGAAATTTATCTCTCCCATCATGAGAATGATCCTATTAAGAATATATTTGTTTTTAGCACTTGCCAATCATGATTAAATCTTGTTGAATTTTTTTTTTTCTCATTTGTTAATTAAACAAATTAAAATCAAAAGTAAAAATATTTTTTAACTTAAATAGCTAAAAAGTGACTTGCTAAAACCAAATAAGGAAAAAAAATTTATTAAAAGTTATAATTGGTAAAACTTAAATTTTCTATTAAAAAAATTGATGGTTCCACATAATAATTTGTATTTTAAATATTTATATGTTCATATATATAATTGGGACTTTAAATTGTTCAAGTTGTTTGATATTTTTCTTGAAACCCGCTCAAATTTAATTCAGATTTATTAATTTAAGCCAACTACTCCACACCAAATTAGACCAAGCCTTAAGTTCCATCAAATGGGGTCGGATATATGAATATTTCTTCTCCACTCGACTTTATCTAAGGCTATTATGTTATTTAAATTAAGTAAATTCATATCTGTATTTACTACGCTAGCCAACAGCAATTTAGGTCTACCCCGTTCCCTAATCTTTCCATTTACCATTACTATATCGCATCTCTTCACTACCGCCTCTATTGGTCTCCGTTGAATATCACCAAATTATCTTAACATATTCTCTCTCAACTTCTCTTCTATCAATGCAAGCTCTACACATTCTTGAATATACTTATTTCTGATTTTGTCTTTTCTAGTCTTGCCACATATCCATCTTAGCATCCCCATCTCTGCAACACTCATCTTACCTACATATTGTTTCTTAGTTGCTTAACACTCCGTTCCATACAATATTGTTGGTTTGATAGTTGATCTATAGAACTAAGCCCAAATACTCACCAAATTAAAAAAATATGTTGCTCAATCCTTAAAGAAATTCATGTTGAAATCGGGTTGCTCAAATTTAACCCACGCAAGTTTGCAACTCTAACAAAGAAGCTGAACAAAGCTCTATATCATTATTGTAAAATTGTATGACTTAAATTATGAGTCTCAAACTTTTTTATTTTTGTAATTTACATACAAAAATATCTATATTATTTTATATAAAAATACATTATTAATTTTTTCACATCCCGTGTATAGCACGGGTTCACCTCTAGTTTCCTTTCAAAATCCAATCACTTTAGTTTTGAAACTCAAATTTAATTTTTGCGTTCTTTTTATTTTTATTTTTTAGTTTTATGTTTAGTATTTATTTTAGATCCTTTAGGGTTTAATACATTTAAAAAGTAAAAAACAAATTATACTCACCTCCTTTGAGGTTTGAGAAAAATACTATTAACTCCACAAGTTTGACATAATTACATTTATCGTTTTTTTAGTAAGGTTAAAATTAGGAATGCTCGCAGGTCGGTTTGCGTGGGTTGCATGTCATCCGCTACCTGACTGAATGGGGTTTAGGATGAGAAAATGACATCCGTATCTGACGACCCATCGTTTCAAAATCGACCGAGAGAATTGGTGGGTGGATACAGATCGAATTGGTGACTTGAACAAATCCTAATTTTTTTTACTAAACAAATCTTATTTTACAAAAGTCCTAATTTTTTTAACTGAACAATGAGGAGTGAGGGCTCCACTTTTCTGAAAAGTAAAACATCTCTTTCAAGTACTAATACTTTACTTATTGAACAAATAAGTAATATGTACATATATCAATATTTATGAAGAATTCTTCCTTCTGTGCAATCGTGTTGGGTTTGATGGATTGAAAGTTGCATATTCGCCACCCAACCAAAACTCAATTTTTTTATGAAATTTGTAGACCCGCATTCGTCCATCTATTGTATCAAAACTACACATTTAGATTCGGATTGAATCGGGTTAGGCTAGTTAAGCGGATCGGCTGGATGTTTACCCAATCCTAGTTAAAATTATCAAAACCAATGCAGATGGTGAGTAGATACAAAAATAAATAAAGGTAAATATTCATTTTAGTAAAAAATATATGATAACGTTATATTTTAATCTATACGACTCATGAATTAACAATAAAAAAAAACTTAAATGTTATGTGAATTAAAATTTCGAGAGAGATCGCTGTAATTATGTTAAAATTGTGAGACTAACTATATTTTCTCCCAACTTCAGGGGAGATGAGTGTAATTTACTGAAAAATGAAATATTTGTGAAAAAATTTATAAAAAAATTCACTAAATATAAAAAACACAAACAATACAAAAAAAAAATTCTAATATTTCTATATTTAGTATTTTTTTAAATAGAATTCTTTACATGTATTTTACCTTTTAAGTATATTTAAATTAGATATATAAATAAAATATTTAATTAAAATATTAAAAAATCGTTTAAGACCAAAAAAAATCAAAAGTAATTTTAGAAACAGTGATTTAAAGATAGAAAATAGTTGGGGAAAATACAGAACACAGGGAGTTTGAAAAAATAATTACAAATTGATGAAAAAGTTTAAGTTTTTAATTATTAACATTTGTAAAGTTTATCATTGATTTGTAATAATTTTTTTTATATTTTTTCCAAAATAGTTTGATGGACTAATTACTTTTTAAAAGTGAGTCCATTAATAAATTTTAGGGTAAATTACAAATATACCTCTTGAGATTTATTTATATTACAAATTATCTTATCTGGTTCTTAAAATTATATTATGCCCATAAGGTTTCTAATTTCATAACAAATAGGTCATTTTATTAATAAATTATCAAGTTAATTAACAATTTTTAATAATATTAAAATTTTATTTCAATTAATAATTCAAATAATTTTATTATTATATAGGTGAATAGTCAGAAATTTCACTTTTCAATTAATTCTGTTAAATAAAAAATTTTGACAGGAAGGTATTTGTAATTTTTCAAACCATAAAAGACAATTCGTATTTTAAGCAAATCTCAAGAGGTGTATTTGTAATTTATCCTAAATTTTGTAACATCTTATACAACTTTGATTCATGAATGTCTCATTCTGAATAGGATTTGAAAATCAGGTGACATGCAAGGCAACATATCGAATCAGAACGTTGGGGATTGTGGCAGTTTCCTTAGCTGCAATCAGCTTGTTTGGTTTCGTTTTTCTGAAAATAGTTTTCAGAAAATTCTACTTTCTTATTTTTCGTATTTTTTGTTTTTCATGAATTTTTTTAATATTTTAAGCAATTTTTTTAAATTTTAGATATACCTACCATAAATATACCTAAAAAATAAAAAAAATTTGTAAAAAAAAACCTTTTAAAAATTTACTAAATACCAAAAATATAAAATAAAATAAAATACGAGAATTCAGTACATTTTTTGTATTTTTATATATTTAATAATTTTTTAAAATATTTTTTCACAAATTTTTTACTTTTTAGATACATCTAAAAAACTAAAAAAAAAAATTAAATTTTAAAAATATTCACTAAAAACAAAAAAATATGAAAAATAAAAAACTTAGTGTGGGGATGTATTTTCTAAGTACCAACACGTGGCCGAGGTGGCACCGAAGTGTCAGCCGAGGTGCCACGTGTTATGGTAGTTACGCCGAGGTTATCGCGGAGTTGCCGAGGTTATCTGTGATAATACAGGAGTCCGAGGTTACCTCCGAAGATATCAGAATCCGAGATGATCAGATAAGGGACAAGAGTCCTAGAATGAAGAAAGACTTCAAGATGGATAAGGATAGTATTCTTAGGGAGTCTATCCTTATCTCTTGTAGAGTCCAAAGTAAGTACTGAATGAGAGTCCATAGAAGTGAGACTTCTAGTGGGACTAGGATAGAGAAAGACTATAAAAGAAGGGCACCCCCGGCGGGTGTAAGGTACGCAATTTTTAGTCTTGAGCAGTAATTTTAGCACTTGTTATCTTTGAGAGATATTGACTTGATCGTCGGAGTGCCCCCGGGTGGAAGAACCACCGCCGGAGCCTTTTCTTTCTGTGCAGATTACAGGGTGCCGTCTACTCTGCCTGTGTTCTACAGCTGGATTACTAAGGAGGGCAGTGTGATCGGAAAATCACTCACACAATTTGGCGCCGTCTGTGGGAACGAAAGAAGTGTAGACGGCCAGTAACACACAGAAGGAAAGGATTGGGGACGACACTCCAGCTGGGAGTGGAAGACCCGTCGACCCTAACGCTGAAGGAGGAGACCACAGCGAAGAAGCTCGTGATCAGAATCACGCAGAGAAAGGTGTCGGCCAAGATGGCGACACATCAAAGAAAGCGGACCAGGGCAAGTACTATAACGAGGACAACCTCCAGATCTGGAAAGACAGATGTCTGAGGAGGGATGAAGAAGTAAAGGAGATGGAAAACAAGTTGGCAGACCTTCAATCGGTCGTCAACTTCATGATGCAAAATAATGTCATGCAGCCGCCATACCCGCTACAGGACACACCAATGCTAGCAGCAAACGCCCAGAAGAGGGGGCAGAAAGAAATCCCCAACGTCCCTCAGCACACGAGGAGTGGAAAGCACTCTCACCGAAACTCCAGGGACGTCGACCGAGAAGAGCTGAGAGGAGAAGAGTCCCGAAGGACATATCGCGAGAAGGAAGCAGACCCCAAAGAACATCGGCATGTTCCGGGGCGGATATTGTGTTTCGATGCGTCCTGCGGAGAAGGATCGAAAAGGGGCCACCATGAGGCCGAGAGTAGTGCCGAAAAAGGTGAAGTCCAATGACAATGGGTCAGGGAGAAGTAAAGAGGACTTGAGAGATTACCTCAAGAGGAAGCAGGAGAATGCCGGAGCCGAAGTAACCTCCCCGGTTAAGCCGAGGACGCTATTTTCGATGGAATTGGACAAATTCGTCGTGCCGAAAAGATTCAGTATGCCGAGGTTCCAGATATATGATGGTAAGTCAGACCCTAACTTCCATGTTGGATTATTTTTGAATTCTATGGCATTATACAGTGGGAATGAGCCGTTGCTCTGCAAAGTGTTCCCTTCATCCTTCGGGGAGATTGCATCAGACTGGTTCCATAAATTACCGAAGGGTAGCGTGAAGAGCTGGGAAGGCCTGGCCGAGATGTTTGTGGCCAGGTTCATAACGAACAAATTGCAGCCATTGAGGGTGGATGCATTGATGGCTCTGAAGATCGGCAAAGATGAAAGCCTTAGGGCCTATGCAAAGCGGTACTATGAGGTGTTCAATCGAATACCTGAATGCAACCAGGAGGTGGCGGTTGTTTCTTTCAAGAACGGCCTGAAGGATGACTGTCCACTGCGGAAGTCCTTGGCAAAAACCCTGCCAAAGAGTATGGAAGAGCTCATGGCGAGAATCGAGAAGTATGCCAGAGCCGAGGAAGATACGTCGGGGAATAAGGAGACGAAGCCAGAAAAAGGCAACGGCTCGCCGAAGCGAGGCCGAGGTAATAATGGACAGAACAAACAGGAGACAGAGTTGAGGGCTAAGCAGGCAGTGACGACGGTGTTCCGAATTCCAGTCCACAAAGTCCTTGATCAAATTCGAAATCAGCCCTACTTTAGGGCGCCGGCAAGAGCACCAGGAGAATTTATGGGGAGAAACCTTGGTAGGCGTTGTGCTTACCACAATGAGGAGGGGCACCCAACTCAGGGTTGCAGAGCCCTTAAAGAACACTTAGAAGATTTGGTGAGGCAAGGCCATCTGAGAGACCTTGTGGATGAGGCCAAAACAAGGGAAGAACAGGCACGATTGCCTCAAGCTCCAGCAGCCCCGCCTCCCCCAGCGCAGCAACCACAGACAGGTGGACCTCGGGTGGTTAATGTGATCCACTCAAAGATGAATGAAAACGACATACGGGGGGAGACACAGAGGGTAAAACACTTGCAGCACGTCAACCAGGTCGGACTGAAAAGACCTCGGCCTGAAGATTGTGAAGGACCGATGATAACCTTCACAGAAGCCGACCTTGATATGGTTCAGCACCCGCACAATGATGCCTTGGTAGTATCCCTCCAGGTTGGGGAGTGCCAGGTGAAATGCATCCTGATTGATCAAGGCAGCTCCTGCGACATCATGTATGTTAGATGTTACAAGGAGTTAGGCCTTCACCTTGATAACATGGAGCAGTCAAACGGCCCGATGGTTGGCTTCAATGGAACGCTGACATGGCCTTTAGGCGCAACAAGCTTGGAGGTACAAGCTGGCACGAAGAAGATCAAGACAGAATTTATTGTGATTGATACGCCCTCGCTTTACAACATCATCCTGGAGAGGCCGTGGTTGCATGCAATGGGGGCAGTTCCCTCAACATTGCATCAACTGCTACGGTTCCCAATAGAACATGAGATTGAGGAAATCAGAGGAGATCAGTTGCATGCGAAAAATTGCTCCATGGCAGCAATGAAGTTAACTTGCAGCATTCGGGAACCAGAGGAAGCAGAAGTTGAAAAAGAGGACATGAAGGTCCTAGATGATGTCGGCAAGGAGCCGACCGAGAAAAGTGAGGAAGCACTGAAGAAAATCCTCATCCAGGGGGACGATGAAGAACGCTTCTTTCTTCTCGGCACAGGGTTAGCCGAAGAAGAGGAAAGGGAGCTGGAAGCCTTTCTGAGGAAAAATATTGAGGTGTTCGCCTGGACACCATATGAAATGCCTGGCATTGACCCCGAGGTCACATGTCATAGACTTAACGTTGACAGGTCGGCCAAACCTGTGATACAATGAGCCAGAAGACCGACGTTGATGCACGTCGAAGCAGTGGAGGAGGAAGTAGACAGACTTCTAGAGGCCAGGGCCATCAGAGAAGCCAACTATCCGACATGGTTATCAAACACCGTGGTAGTAAAGAAGAAGAATGGCAAGTGGAGAGTCTGCGTAGATTTTACAAATTTGAACAAAGCTTGTCCCAAAGACAGCTTCCCTCTGCCAAAGATCGACCAGTTGGTGGACGCCACATCTGGACATGGAAGGATGAGCTTCTTGGACGCATATAGGGGGTATCACCAGATAGCCATGTACCCCCCGGATGAGGAGAAGACAGCGTTTATCACTCCCAAAGGTCTGTATTGTTACAGAGTCATGCCTTTTGGGTTGAAGAACGCAGGAGCAACTTACCAAAGGCTGGTGACCAAGATGTTCAAACACTTGATTGGCCGAACTGTAGAAGTCTACATTGATGATATGGTCGTGAAGACCAAGGAACCAAAGGATCATCTTGCTGACCTAGAAGAGGTCTTTGACATACTCAAAACATATCGGCTCCGACTAAACGCATCGAAATGCGCGTTTGGAGTCGGATCCGGTAAGTTCTTGGGATACCTGGTGACTAGAAGGGGCATTGAAGCCAGCCCAGATCAGATCAAGGCCATTCTGGAATTACAGAGTTTGACATCGGCTAAACAGGGTCAAATGCTTCTTTGGAAGGGCTTGACCTAAACAGGTTCATAAGCCGAAGTTCGGACAAATGTAAACCTTTTTTCAATCTGGTGAAAAAGGCCAAGGATTTTCTATGGACGGAGGAATGTGAGGCCGCTTTGGCCGACCTGAAGAAATATCTTACCTCGGCTCCAGTCCTCTCAACACCTCAACCTGGGGAGGAACTGTTTTTATACTTAGCGGTTTCAGAGCACGCAGTAAGCGCTGTAATAATCCGAGAAGAGAAGGGAGAGCAGAAGGCTGTTTACTATGTAAGTAAAACCTTGGCCGATGCAGAAACAAGGTATCTACCACTGGAGAAATTAATGCTGGCCTTGGTAATGGCCTCAAAGAAGCTAAACCATTATTTTCAGGCTCACAAGATAGTGGTTCTAACAGAGCACCCACTAAAATCCTTGTTGCAATAAGGAGACTTGGCTGGAAGAATAGCAAGATGGGCCGTAGTTTTGGGCCAATATGACCTGGAGTTCAGGCCGAGAACAGCAATTAAGGGCCAAGTTTTGGCCGACTTCGTGGCCGAGTTCTCGCCAGAATACATCGAACATCGGGCTCCGTTGAGCCGAGATGAACGATGTCCAAACAAGGAAGGAGAAGCCCAGCCAAAGGCTAAAGAACCAAGGAAGGAAAAACTCAGACCCTGCAGCATTTACATCGGCGATTCCTTTCAACTTTTTGTTGATGGGAGCTCAAACCGGCAGGGGGCAGGGGCAGGAGTAGTGTTAATTTCCCCCGATGGGGAGATATTGGAGCAGTCTATTCGACTGGGGTTCAAAGCCTCGAACAATGAGGCAGAATATGAAGCATTGATTCTTTGGTGAAAGTCGCAGCGATGGCGAGAGAGATGAGGTAATAGTTTTTGTGATTCACAACTTATAGTGAATCAAACTACGAGAGAGTTCTTTGCCGAGATGAAAGGATGTCGGCATACATAAAGAAGTCATCAGTGGCGGACATGTTTCAATGCCGACTTCTTCAAGTTAGCCGAGATGATAACAACCACGCGTTGGCCAATTTAGCCAGCACAATGCACACCGAAAGACGAGGACAATAATGATCGATTACCTATCAGGCCCGAGCATAGAGTCACCACACACAGTGCAAGAAGCATTATGTGTGGACATGGGACTAAATTTGCCGGATGGATGCAATTGTTGCATTCTGAAAGAGGAAAGCGCCAAAAGATCGAAAAAAAGCACACAAGGTCGATTGAAGTCGGCAAGATTCACCGACAATGAAGGACATCTCTACAGAAGATCCTTCACTGGACCTCTTTTAAGGTGTGTACACTCTCTTCAGGTCGAAGACTTTTTATATGAAATTCATGAAGGAGTTTGTGGAAGCCACGCAGGGGGCAGATCGTTAGCTCACAGGGCCATTACCCAGGGGTATTGGTGGCCCTACATGCAAAAAGATGCAGAAGCCTATGTGAAGAAGTGTGAACAATGCCAGAGGTTTGCACCGTTGATACATCAGCCAGCTGCTGACCTGAACCCGGTTTCCAGCCCTTGGCCATTTGCCCAATGGGGCATGGATCTCGTTGGACAATTGCCCCAAGCAACTGGGCAACGGAAGTACCTACTGGTAGCAACAGACTACTTCACAAAATGGATAGAAGCAGAGCCTCTTGCCAAAATTCGAGATGTGGATGTGAAGAACTTCATCTGGAAAAACATCATCACCAGATTTGGGATTCCAAGAGCAATCGTTGCCGACAACGGAACACAGTTTGACAGCAAACTCATCAAGAATTTTTGCGCAAAGTTCAAGATAAAGAATTACTTTTCAACACCAAGCTTTCCCCAAAGTAATGGGCAAGCCGAAGCATCAAACAAAGTCATTCTGGATGGAATAAAGAAGAGGCTGCAGGCAGCAAAAGGAAAGTGGGTAGATGAATTGCCCAACGTGCTCTGGGCATATCGCACTACGCCGAGAAGATCAACAGGGGAATCCCCCTTTGCCATGGCTTATGGCACAGAAGCAGTCATTCCATTGGAGATCGGCATCGAGGATCGAGAACACGAGGAGTTGAGAACGGGTCTAATGATGTGCTCTTAGCCCGAGATCCGGATCTCTTGGAAGAAAGAAGAGAAATTGCAATCCGACTTGCACATACCGACAACGGTTGCCAAAGCTTACAACAAGAAGGTCAATCCAAGGGATTTTCAAATCAACGACTTAGTCTTGAGAAAAGTCGTCGGCAATAAGAAGGATCCTAGAGAGGGCAAGCTTGGCCCAAACTGGGAAGGACCCTACAGAATTACTTCGGTGTTAGGAAATGGGGCATATTGGCTCGAAGATAATGAGGGCAAAGCATTGCCTAAACCATGGAACACTTGTAATTTAAAGTTTTTCTATCATTAGATGTTCTTTGATTTTTTTTGCCGATATGATTAATAAAATCTTAGCAGAATTTTTCCGAACTTACACAACTTTGCATGATGTTGTTTTTTGAATAATGAGAACCCAAGAGGAACTTAGGTTCACATTGAGGTGAGAGTAGACATTAGTAATGCTTAGCCGAAGTTAAGCCGAGATTATGTTTAAATAAAGTTAAGCCGAGATAAAT
Organism: Camellia lanceoleosa; assembly: GCA_025200525.1. Taxonomy (NCBI): domain Eukaryota; kingdom Viridiplantae; phylum Streptophyta; class Magnoliopsida; order Ericales; family Theaceae; genus Camellia; species Camellia lanceoleosa. The sequence goes on along the minus strand of CM045769.1, from coordinate 160,728,723 downwards.
TCCTTATCTTTACTTGTTGAAATTTGTAGCAATTTACAAGTTAAAGTTAAGCTGAGATAAATTCCTTATCTTTACTTGTTGAAATTTGTAGCAATTTACAAGTTAAAGTTAAGCCGAGATAAATTCATTATCTTTACTTGTTGAAATTTGTAGCAATTTACAAGTTAAAGTTAAGCCGAGAAAAATTCCTTATCTTTACTTGTTGAAATTTGTAGCAATTTACAAGTTAAAGTTAAGCCGAGATAAATTCCTTATCTTTACTTGTTGAAATTTGTAGCAATTTACAAGTAAAAGTTAAGCCGATATAATTGTTTATCTTCACTTGTTGAAATTTGTAGCAATTTACAAGATGAAGTTAAGTTAAGTTTATATGCTTTATACTTGTTGAAGTTTATGGAAAATTTACAGGTGAAGTCCTGGCCGAGATAAATCTATAGGTAAACATACCCGAGGTATGTAACCCCGAGGAGATTATGCCAAGGAAGAATTATATAAGTCATGCAAAATATCCCAAGTATACAGAAGCAATGAAAAATTGAAGACTAAAGCATTCAGAGACAAACAGTTGCAGAATTATATAAAGGCACTGTGGCCTAGAAAGTCAATTGTTCACAAGTGACAAGGAAGGGCACGTCGGCCACAAAACAAGGCTTACATTGTTCAGAAACCAAAACAAAGTACAAAAGTTAAAGAAAAAATAAGAACTAAGTTTCTTCAGCCTCAGGAGCGGTTTGAATCTGGACCTCGGAAGTCTCTGGAAGAATAACCTCGGTGTCTTTTTGTACCACAACTTCGGCGTGCTTTTCCACTTCAACCCCGGCCTCCCTATCTGCCGCAATCTCGGCGTCAATCTCGGCTAGAGTCTTCTCAACACTTCCTTCAGCCAGAAGAAGGTTTTATGATAACTGGACTGGTTGAGTTTCCTTGGATACCTCCTCAACCTCATCACCCTCTTCGTCTTGGGTTAAGTTGATAACCTACTCAGTTGGAGGAAGGGACTTGGTCTCGGTGGCATCCTTGGATTTCCTCACCAAGGCTTCATCATCGTCTTCATCTTCATCTTCGGCTTGAGACTCAGACTCAGCTTCTTCGGTCTGGCTTGGAGGGGGAGGAGGAAAAGGCAAAGGGACAGCATCAGCCTTGCGCCATGGCGAGTCATCTGGGATGTTCAGCTTTTTGGCCAGGGACATCCAGCCAAGGGAAAATCCCCTGTTGCATGCCTCCTTGACTTGAAGCTTGTAGTCCTCAGCGACGTCGGCCATCCCCTGGCTGTAGGCCTTTTCGTCGGCAGCCTTGATTTCGGCTACCTTGGTGGCCAGGGCTTCTTGCAGCTCCCTTTAAATGCTTTTTCTTGACCTCCTTTCTTTGAGACACAAGAACGTTTTAATAACCCTGACCTCGGCTCTTTCATCAGCTATTTGTTTATCCTTAATTGCTGCCTCAGCCTGGTCTTCCAGAGTCTTCATTTTATTTTTAAGACTCTTGTTTTGTTTCTGAAGGGCGGCAAACTCCTCCATCTCGGACAATCTCTCCTTCGCTTCAAATGCTTGCATGGAGAAGGTGTGGGCGTGTTGAATGGCCTGAAAGTTCATAAGGCATAAGTTATCACAAAATATTACAAAACTTTACAAGTATGAAGAAAAGTGGCAGTAAGAAAAGTTATCAAATTTAAAGACTTACTTGGACAGAGCGCTGCAGCATGAGGGCGTAGTTCTCGTATTCGTTCATCTTGGCATTACGCTCAAGATCACCCTCAAGGAGAACTGCAGTGCTGAGTGCCATGCCGATGTTGACATCGGCGGCGCTTTCGTTGGCGTAGACGAGCCTGTTTTCAAGTGTAATTTTAGGCTCCCAGGGAACTTTGGGAACCCTGGAGCCTGAAGTCGTCGCAGATGACGACCTCGACCTTTTTGGCTGAGTTGACCCCGATGGCTGGGCCTCAGCAGATCTTTTGGCGGGTGCAGAAGTGGTCTTCACAGTTGAAGTTAGTTGGGAGATGGGCAGAGCATCTTCAACCTTGGCCTCAGTAGCTTTGGCCTTTGGCTGGGCCTTTTTGACTCTTTTTGGTTTTGGTGGAGGCACCGTTTGAGGCTGACAAAGATCCACGTCTACCGAAGGTCGGCGAGGAGATCTAGAACAACAACCGGGCGGACCATTTAATTTGTTTTACAAGACGTCGCCGACGCTTTCTTTCTATTACTGGGATCAGGTATTGGGCTGAAGTGGATGGAAGATCGGCTGGATCAGAAGTAGAACCTTGATCTGTCCGGGATGTAGATGTGGTTTGAGTTGTGGCTGTGGATGGGCTCTTTTTCTTCGCTCTTGGGACGTCAGGCAGAGTTGACTTATACGTTGGGATAAAGTTCAGTACCAGTGGAGCTTTGCGTTTGTGAATGGGGAGATCTAGAAGCTTCTTCAGGTCTTCGCCTGGAAAGTAGGTTTCACGGAAGCTTTTGGGTGGTTGATGGAGGTCTGCAAGACAAACAAACTGACATTAGAAACGGGATAAGTATGGAAGACTTAAAGAGAAAACAAATGAGCAGTAACACAGGGCTCTTACCCTTGCCCTCTTTAACTGTTCGAGGCAGAGGAAAAATATGGACATCTTCATCCGGGCCGAACTCCCAATTACCCGAAGCAAAAAGATAGTCGTCCCCGGCCCCCTTGTTGGAGTCTGGGAGATCGGCTATGATTTTGAATTGGGTGGACCTCGGCTTAAGGTAATATACGAAGCCCTTTTCTTTCAGATTAAGGGGGCACATTGTATAGCAGTATTGAAGGTCGGCCAGGGTGATCCTAACCTTCTCTTGCCGGGCTAAGGCTATGACACCATTAATCACCCTATAGGAGTTGATGGTAAGCTGCATGGGGTTCAGTCTGTAGAAGTGGAGAACTTCACGAAAAAGGGGATTTAGTGGGAGCCGAAGTCCACACTCAACAAAAGCAATAATAGGGAAAGACATGGTATTGTCTGTAGGCATAATGGAATCATCATCCCCGGCTAGCCTAAGGTGAACATCGGCAGGAATAGAGAATTCTTGCCTAAAATATTCTAGTTTGGTTGGGGTGTTAACCCTATTTCTCCACATACCCATGATTTTTGGTGTAAAAGTACTAGGCTACAGAAACAGGTTACTTTCGAAGGGTTATTGGGACCTCGGCTTAAACCTAGGTGTATATTGGTGAAGTTGGTTTCAGTTCTTCCTAAGGGTTGATGGATCTATAAGCAAATCCCAAACCTAAATCTACGAAGAACGAGTATGGAAGGCAGAAATCTGGAAAATAGAAAAGCAAAAACGAAGTCTCAGATTCAAGAACAGAAAGGGTGGAAGACCAAGAACAAGAGGTGCAACAGTGCGAGTGTTCATGACATGTGAAAAAAACCAGGAAATAATACACACTCAGGTGAACGATTCACAAATTAAATACTGGAGCAGAACAACAATGGCAAGAAATTTCGGGGATAAAACTAGAACTGGAGGAGAAAAGCTTGTTGCTTACCAGAAAAGATGAAGGCGAGTGAGCCACGAGATCGCATTTACAGAGGCAATGAAGGGCCAAAGCTTCGCAGAATGGAGGAATAAAACCAGTTGCAGAGCTTAGAGCAAGAGCAATGGCGGATTTGGGAAGGTTTAGAGAGAGAAAGCAAGGAAATCGAATGCAAAGGTGAAGAGCCAAAGGGCCGATTCAATTGTTTTGTCAAAAACGTGAAACGGAGGCAAAACAGAAGCATTTAATGCGCCTGGGGCAACGCACGCGTCAGACGGTGCAGGCAGAGAAAAGACGGCCAACAAAGCGTCGCCAAAGACGACCAATAAGAGAAAACGTGAAGAGAACGGTTGAAAAATGGTGCATGACAGCTCATGCACTTGGGAGAGTTCGTATGAATTCTTGTTCTTGAAAAGAAGACATGTCGGCCTGAAATGAATGATCTCGGCTAGAAAGTTCTTAAGCCGATGTACGAGAAAAAGTTGAATATAGGTTCCATCACCTCAGTATGCCGAGCTAATAGAACCTAGGGGGCAGTTGTGGGGATGTATTTTCTAAGTACCAACACGTGGCCGAGGTGGCACCGAAGTGTCAGCCGAGGTGCCACGTGTTATGGTAGTTACGCCGAGGTTATCGCGGAGTTGCCGAGGTTATCTGCGATATCTGAGAGTCCGAGGTTACCTCCGAAGATATCGGAATCTGAGATGATCAGATAAGGGACAAGAGTCCTAGAATGAAGAAAGACTTCAAGATGGATAAGGATAGTATTCTTAGGGAGTCTATCCTTATCTCTTGTAGAGTCCAAAGTAAGTACTGAATGAGAGTCCATAGAAGTGAGACTTCTAGTGGGACTAGGATAGAGAAAGACTATAAAAGAAGGGCACCCCCGGCGGGTCTAAGGTACGCAATTTTTAGTCTTGAGCAGTAATTTAAGCACTTGTTATCTTTGAGAGATATTGACTTGATCGTCGGAGTGCCCCCGGGTGGAAGAACCACCGCCGGAGCCTTTTCTTTCTGTGCAGATTACAGGGTGCCGTCTACTCTGCCTGTGTTCTACAGCTGGATTACTAAGGAGGGCAGTGTGATCGGAAAATCACTCACACACTCAGTTTTCAAAAAACTTAATCCAAAAAACTCGAATCAAACACACTGAATGATTTTTCTTTTTTAAGAAAAAATAAAAAAAAGTTGTTTATTTGCTTTATGCAAAGCTGTGGCTTTAGTGGTTATTTTGAAATGACAAAAAAATATTTCCTTTCTTTTTAGCTTTTGCCAATTCAAAAAGTTTACGAAAAAGTACAAAAGAAAAAGATCTTAGAGTTTGATCCAATAACAAATCAAACTTCAGTTTCTTAATTTTATCATTTTAAATTTTGTACTTTTAAATAGGTTTCAATTCAACTTATTTGTCAAAATTCACTAACAGAGAAAGAATAAAATAGTCCTTTTACCTTCCATTCTATGAATAATTTTGTCAATTTACCCATATAATATTGCTACTAAATACATTCACTTAGGCTTATTTTGGGTAATTCTATTTACACATCTTTACTTATCTTAATATACACCATTTACTCAGTTTACACCATACACAAATTAAAACTTTTAATTTTGTCTTAATACACATCAATAATTTTCAGATAATACTAAACTACTCTCATCTTCTCCAACAAATCCTAACCCTCACTATTGTCGGCAACCATCGCCTTCCACCAGTGTCGTTCCCTTCTCAATCTCTCTTAACCTCCCACGGCCGCTGCCCCTTCCTAGTCTTCTCTCCCTCCTGCTACTGCTTCTTTCTCTCCATCGCCGCCGTCAGATCGGATCTGTGAAGAACCCAGTTGATCTCAGCCTTCAAACCCTCACCGCTACTCCTCTATCAACGATCTCACCCCAGGTCGCCTCTCCTAGCTGTAACTCGTGCCGCCCTTCTCTACCACCGACGAAGATCTGAAAACCCTTGGCTAGCTAGAATGAATCGCGATGTGGGGAATGAATCGTGATGGCTAGAGAGATAGAGAAAGAGAGAACCCAGCTCACCACTTTGTTTCTTTATGTCCAAACTCCCAATTCTTTCTCTCATCACTTTCTCTCTTTAAAAGTCATGGCACCAGTATCTAAGCAACACAACTCCAAAATGGTCTATGTAATGGATGTCGGGCAAGAGAAGAGAAATGCTATAAAGGTAGTGGCGATCGGAAAGGAGTGAGGTGACTGCTGGTGGTCAAAAATGGCAAAGGTCAGGGTTGAGTTGGCTGGGAGGGAGAAATGGAAGGGTGTGTTAGTAATTTGATTGAATGATAGAAATGTAATAAAAAAATTTAGAGAAAAGATATGCACTAAGTTAATCAAGTGTGTGGAAATAGAATTTCCCGCTTGTTTTGGAAAGATGGAAAAAAAATTCCTTTTTTGTTGTTTGTTTGTTTTTTTATTTTAAAAAAAAATGCATTTGTGAAGTTTTTTTTTTTTTTGAAAAGTATTATAATATGGTGTCACATCATGTCACGACCCAAACCCGCCCTTATGGGTTTAGCATCAGAATCGCCAAGAATCCGAGATTACCAAGGCCCGCTAACAATAATACAAGAAACAGTAGTATGGCTGGCGGAAGCCAAAACAGTAATTAAACAATGTCCAATGAGCTGTGACAGTCTGTATGCAAAAAGACTTTTCATACATATATGCAGTCAATGACAAAACAGTATGTACACATATACAATCATTCAGTTCAGGGACCTAATCCCTATTAAACAATACAGTAATAGTCTATAAAGTAAACAAAACAGTTACAGAGATAGATGGGGGAAGATAAAACACCCCTAAGCCATAGCTTGACAGGCTCGGAACCTTGCAGTGAGGCACAGTGGTTGGCTTGACAAAACTAGAGTTTACTACGACGCTTCTAGCCGTGGTCTGGTGCCTGTATACCTACATATATATATGAGCAGTGAGCTAAAGCCCAATGAATAACACAATGCGTAAAGAGGTTAAGAATGAATGTCCTTACAGTAATGAAAACAGTTCATTGATTCAGTATATCAGTCATTCAGTTATATGTGGTACATCCATTAGCATAACAGTACAGTAAACAGTAGGTCTTTAAAAGACCAAACAGTAAATGATAGCCATCAATCAGTAAACAGTAGTGGTTCCAACGAGGGAACCGACAGAGATCTCTGTGATAAGAATCCAAGAATGAGTTGCTATGATGCCACAATCTGATTCGTAATATAGGACATACATTCATTCGATTAAAGATGTCGTAATTAGTATGCAGTTCAATTGTTCAAAGATAATCATTTTGAACATATCTTTACAGTTGTTACTCAGAGTTACGGGCTCTGATAGCTAGAGCGTCTCCTCGGAAGCCAACCCTACACAATTAACAGATTGAACACACACTAAGCTACACAGTTGGGAAAGATAATAGTTTAATCTCTAATTTGCCTCGGTGTGTTCTACATCTATATCCTCGTTAAGATGCCTTAAACTAGGCCTAAGAATGCCTAAGATGAGATGAGGATGTAAAGATGCATTCGGGAAAACAGTTTCAGTATTTTCAGAAAAACAGAGTCCCGCTCGAGCGCAGGTTTCCCCGCTCGAGCGGACATGCAACAAAGGTACACACTCGAACGGCAAATCCGCCTGCCGCATCAGAAAAGAATCGATAGGCGAAATCTCCGCTCGACGGACGCTCGACGCCTGCTCGAGCGTGAGACACATACCTTCGCTTGAGTGGATCAGAAGCAAAGGTAAAGTATCGATGCTGAATTCACCGCCGGCGCCACTTTCTCGCCGGCGGAAGTGCAAAATCTGAAAATCCAGACACCTTCAAGCCAAAAACCAAGTTTAAATGCACTAAAATCAATCCTCTTGGGCTGGAAAACACTTGTAACCACATGATATAATATGTTTCAAAGATCAATTTAAGAAATCAAAGCCCAAGGGTGTTTAATTCAAACTCAATTTCAAACTAATTTTCATGAACAATCCTCAAACATGACATGCAAGACTTTAAATCAATTCAAGGCTTTAAATACAAGCTCAAATGAGCCAATTCCTTTAAGAACAAGATGATTTCATGGACTATAGCAATATTATGAACATGCATGAGAGGAATTATGAACTTGTAACCTCAAAACTTCCAAATACATACATGCATGCAAGCCTTAAGCTTCAATACAACAATTTGAGCCATAAGTTGGCTCTAGACTTCAACTTGCTCTAAATTATGCAAGAATCAATTGAATTCACAAACAAAAGAGTAGTTACTCAACCTTAGGTCTCCAAACACAAGAATAGAAGCTCAATTTGCAATCTACACTTCAATTTCCAAGCAAATCAACAAGTTGAATTCACTACTCTCACTTTCTCTCTCTCTTGGTCGGTTGTGATGCTCAAAATAGGCTGATGAAATGTTTGTTTCTAATGTAGTAAGGCTTCAAAAGATATTAGGTAGTGGGCCACTCATGTGGCAAAATGGTAATTAAGTCAAATTATGCAATTATCAATGTTTAATCTAATTTAATCATACCTAATCAGTTTTCTGATAATTACACCATAAAATCACATAAATTATGATGATTATAAAACGTCAATCAATTTCTGGTTTGGCCGCTGATAAGGCCTTCAATTCGCAATTTAAAAATAAAACATGAACAGATCAATTAACAACCAACAGATAGAAAATGCATTTAAACAGATACAGTCAATCAATCAGTTCCAGATTTCAATCAGTCAGTTCGGTATTTCAATTACTTCAGTTATCAATCACAATCAGTCTTAGTTTAGCAGTAATCGGTAATCAATCAGTGACCAGTGATGAGGGTTGTTACACATCATTAACGAAAAGGGTAAATTCTAAATACATTCTCTGAGATTTGATTAAAATACAAATCACCCCTTGTGGTTCTGGAAATTACATTTCACCCTTTAAGGTTTTTAATTTCATAACCAATCACTCATTTTATTAATAAATTATCAAGTCAATAAACAGTTTTTAATAATGTTAGAAATATGTTTCAATTAATAATTTAGGTGACTTTATTATTGTATAGGAGAGCAATTATGAATTTTATTTTTTCAATTAATTCTGTTAAATAAAAAATTCTGACAAGTGGGTATTCGTAATTTTCTAAATCACAAGAAGTAATCTATACTTTAAACAAACTTCAGGAGATGTATTTAAAATTTACCCTAATTAAAATTATGAAATTCTCATAATACCCTTATGTACATTTGTGAAATTACCATTTTATCCTTAAAAAGTGGGGGTATTTCGGTAATTGTACATTCGGCTTATTTATCTCTTCCGAAATGAAAATACAAAAAAGCCTTAAAACTGCTTTTTTCTAACTTTCCAAAAGCACTTTTTATCTACACTAACATGTACAATATATTTTTTTTATCAGATGTCCGGACTAATTTATGCTTATCACGATCTAAGAAAAGCGCTCACTCCATGTGAATTTGATAAATCTCAAGTAAAGAAATTCTATTTACACACATCTACTTAGTTCATTTACACTTAATGAAATATTATTTTAATAACAACTCACCCTAACCAAAATGACCATAGTAGACATTCACTAACACCCAAAATATTATATCAAAATATTCTCTATACACATTGAAAAATCTAGAAACCCTAGATGTTGACTTGTGATTATGTACCAATTTTAAGCAGAATATAACAATCCCAATCAAATCATAAAAGACAAATCGACACAACGATTTTCGTGGAAAAATCACAATTGGACACCTCCAACGTGATTAAAAACCACGCAATGACCCACAAAACAATCCACTAAGAAGATCTAAAGGAATTACACAGGTATACTCTCAATTACCTAGCGAATCCACGCTTAATTGAACCAGCCTCTATGTGCCTCTTCCAACCCCGTCTTCACCTCAGAATTGTCTTTACGATGAGCCACTCCAGAATCCACCGAAGCTTTAGGCTCAAATTCTTCAGAATCCATCAAGAACAACTCTCTCTCTCTCTCTTGTATATAACAAACAAAACCTTTGATGTACTTTCTTTAAACCATGAGTTGAATCCTCAATAAAACATCAAAGAAAACTAACAAAATATCCCCAGATATAAACCTTAAGAACCAAAAAGAAGATCTGGAGGAATTAATTTAGTTTTGGGAGAAAACCAATTATTTATAGAAAACCAAAGTAATCCTAATTTTGAAAGAAAACCAACTTCTTAAAGAAAATCCAAAAGTAATCCTAGTTTTGGAAGAAAACCCACTTCTTACAGAAATCCTTGTCAAACGGGATTGCCAAGAATTAAACCTAACAATCTCCCCCTTTGGCAATGCCGTGACAAAACACACCTAACAAATAAAATCCTAATCACCCCAACCCATAACAGCCAACAAAAGCCAACTTCTATCTCAAGGTCATGATCTGCAAAACAGTTATTAGTGCCACAATCTCCAAAACAACTATTAGTGCCACAAGAGTATATGAAAAAATAATAAACATATGACAAAATTATCTTGAAGCATGAGATAAAAAACATGAATAGATGCGACTTGGAGATATTAAGAGCATGTAGCATGAAAACATGAACAACACCTTTTTGTCACGAATTGTCAAAGGAAGCTCAATCAACTAAAGCATGATCATAAACCACACAAGCAATGATATGATGATGTAAATATTAGGAGCATGCAAGAATGCAAAGTAACATACAAAACAACTAAAGCCAATCTTCCTTACCAAACAAATCAAAGTGATCATGCGAACAAACTTTTGTAACAATAAACCAAACTCCCCTTCACTAAAAACAACCACACACACTGAAAACAGTGAACAAGAAGAAAAAGACAAAAAATAATATGGTGGAGCAAACACGGAATTTCAGATTAGTACCTTAATACACAGAAGACTATCCAAGAAGCACAATTACTTGAAAACACAATGTGCACAGCCTCTAGAAAATTTCTCAGAAAAGAAAGTGATGCATTATGTGAAAAGCATAGATCCCATAATAAAAGTGTGTGTGTGACTCTTGGGATTTGACAAACACTAGATTCAAATCCTAGTAGTGATATAAAAGCTGGACCTCCAACAAGAGAATCTAAGAATAACTACGGAAAGTCAAACCACTAGGAATCAAGCGGTATTTGGTGAGTAAAAGCGGAGGCTCCCCCGTAATCAATGAATCCTTTATTTTTTTTCTATTTTTTTCACATCTTTTTCTTTTGCACATTTTTTTTTTCTTTTTCACATGTTTTTTGTCTTTCTTTTGCACACTCATTGGTGGCTGACATGGTCAAGAGTATGGAAACCGAACCAGAGAAGCATGGATATAATAAGGATGGCCTGGTTGGTGACTCTGATGTAGCATTTTTCTCATGGCTGGACTACAAAGAATAGATTGGAAAGCCATGGAGATGCAAAAAGATGGAAGATGGTTAAGAGACTCAACATCACCCATGATATGCTAGTATAGGTCAATTCCTCTAGAAAAGTAAAAGATACAATGCCAGAAGTCCATAGAGAAAAAAATAATCACTAAGGCGGAAGACTCCGACATTTGCTAATCCAAGAGTGTGTGTAGAATGAGACATACTAATCAAAAAACACACACTCCAAAATGAGTAATGATCACAGAAAGCACACACATATTAACATGTAATAGATATTCTTATTAATTCCAATAGGCACCAAGGACATCTCAAAAAAAAAAAAAAATTTCAAGTTTGCAAAACCATACTAAAAAAATCTTTTTGGATTTTTTTTTTCTTAACCAAAGCAAGACAAAAAACGAACATGCACACATTTTTTTTCTCATTAAAAAACAAAAAAAACACAGAGAAACCCAAAAACTAAAACAAATAAACAAATTAACACAAGTCAAGTTTTCTCACCCAAACCGCTTTAGTATAAACAAAGTTGTGAGAATTGCGGTTTTTGGATGGTGTCTTGACGTTGTGTTTCCCTTGCCATTCAATGAGAACCCGTCTTGACATGGTTTTCAACTTCCTATTCCTAGGTCTAGGTAAACACAATCTCTGTTCATGTTTGGTCTCAAGCAAATCAAAATAGCAAGTTTATTATGACTCTTAACCTTCTTATGACCAATGAAGTGTATCATACCCCTTGAGATATTAGAATTTCTTCCACCTCTATGAGACATTCTCCCATGCAATTCATAACAATAAGGGCGAATATGACCATGCATACCACAATGATGACAAATAAAAATAGAGTGTACTTTCTTTTCTTTGGCCTTACCAACTCTAGGAAGTTTGAGAAGTCTATCCTCATGTTGAATTTTTTGTTCTCCCTTTCCTTGAGTTCTTATATCACAAGATGTGGAATCCTTCTGTTTTTGCTCTTTCTTACCACCAAAGCCAATGCCACTCTTGTCAGAACAAATTTGTTGAGACCCAATGATATTGTCCAAAGTCTTTGATCCTCTGTTCCAAAGACCAATGGTAGCTATAGCACACTTGAGTTCTTCCTCTTTCTTGATCATTAGTTCTTCCAAAGCAACTTGAGATATCTCGAGAGTTTCAATCTTTTCTTCATATGTTGCATAAATTTGCTGTAGCTCATTTCTCTCTGTCCCACAAGTCAAGAGTTTTGCACAAAGATCTTGTCGATCATTAGAAATCTTAAGGGCATCATTCCTTTTCTTTATATGCTTGCTGAAGTTCTTCATCTTTACTCCCCGAGGATTCGTCAAGTAGGGGTGGTCGAACCATAGAATTTCCCTCACGAATTGAATCTATTATCACAAATCAAACAAGATCTCGTTCTAAAAGAATTTTTTTGAAAAAAAATAGAACGACCTGCTCTGATACCAATTGAAAAATCTAGAAACCCTAGATATTGATTTGTGATTATGTACCAATTTTAAGCAGAATATAACAATCCCAATCAACCAATAAAAGATAAATCGACACAACGATTTTACGTGGAAAAACCACAATTGGACACCTTCAACTGTGATTAAAAAACCACGGACAACAGCCACAAAACAATCCACTAAGAAGATCTAAAGAAATTACACAAGTATACTCTCAATTACCTAGCGAATCCACACTTAATTGAACTAACCTCTATGTGCCTCTTCCAACCCCGTCTTCACCTCGGAATTGTCTTTACGATGAGCCACTCCAGAAATCCACAAGCTTTCAGCTCGAATTCTTCAGAATCCACCGAAGAACAACTCTCTTTCTCTTGTATATAACAAACAAAACCTTTGATGCACTCTCTTTAAACCATGAGTTGAATACTCAATAAAACATCAATGAAAACTAACAAAATATCCTCAGATATAAACCTTAAGAACCAAAAGAAGATCTGGAGGAATTAATTTAGTTTTGGGAGAAAACCAATTATTTATAGAAAACCAAAGTAATCCTAATTTTGAAAGAAAACCAACTTCTTAAAGAAAATCCAAAAGTAATCCTAGTTTTGGAAGAAAACTAAACTAGCAAATCAAATCCCCTTTAAATCTAAATTTTTAAAAAAAATGTTTGACCACTTTTTCAACCAGAAAAATGTTGTCATTTTGTTTGATTTAATACGAGAACTGAATATCCTCCAAGCATCACCCGTGTTGACCGTTGAGTCTGTTTCTTGAGGACTCTATTTGCATTGGCAAGATATCGCCATCCTTGATTTCATCGATTATGACAAATGTTCCACAAGATACGGCTTCAAGGCACACCGTCAAATTTTCGAGCTGCATAGTATACATAACAAAGATTCATCAGTGAAATAAAGTTGCATGCTTGCAATGGAAATAGTAGGAGGTCGAAATTTATGTAATTTGATTTATTTTCTTTCTTATGTAATTTGAATAGTATGTACCTGTTCCTCAAATTCTCGTATTTTATCATCCTTGATTTTAAAGTCTTCTTCTCCTGGACTAATACTAATCGAGGGTGAAAAACATGGGAAACCGTAATGCATAAAGAATAAACTAGATTAGATGGTTATCCGTTGTTTTGTCAATAAAAATAGTAGTGATCAGGCCAGAATATGCACAAAAGTGGTGATGGCCAAGAATACACCTTCATAACACCACTTGACAATAGGATGAATCACAAACCATAGGAAGTTGTTTTCTAAAGCCAAATGGATGGTAATATGATGGACCGCATATCGTGAAGTCCATTATAGACATTTTTAGTTCTTCCTAATATCACGATCTTGTTTAAATAGTAATATCAACAACATTGCTTGATAATTCAACAAAGAAACATCATATGCTTGATAATTCAACAAAGAAACATCATATGCAAATTCCAATCCCAATTTCAGTCAATTGTAATTTTCCAATGAATTCATATAGTAGGACAATACACTATTGGAGAAACCCAATTTTGCTTCCCAATGGTTCATTTACAACATAAAATTTTCATTCTTGATTGCTAACAAGACAAGTCTATAAGAATTAACAGTCAATTTGACATGATATAATCATAACATATCTCCACAGATTCTCATAACTAATCTTCCGTGACTACCATCATAATCACCCTACGCTTTTATTTACCATATCAAGGACCTCCACTCTATAGAAATCAGATGTTTGAAACAAATTGAAAAGAAGACGTCATGTTTAATTCAAATCTCTATTGATTCCTATTTTTTTAAGGGGGGTATGTGAACCTCGTGAGATTCCACGGTTTACCATTATGAAAATCTAGATTGTAGTAGATAAGCGAAAAAAATCAATCATCCCATACAAGCTTGGCGGCGACAAGTAGAGGAAGGTAGTCATACCTTTCTTCAATTTCCACTATACTTGCCTTCAATATGTCCCGATTTTTCAAAAGACTCTTGTTGATCTACATGTAAGGAAACAAATTTTACAAATTTTCTTCTCATGAACTAAAACATCTACTTGTCAATTTGTATAATAACTAACTATAGACAAAGATTCTCAAACTCACTTACAATCAACAAAGAAAAATACCTCATCAAAAAACTCTTCTCTTGATCACATTTATCCAAATTTTGGCTTGCATCTTCTCGGTTTCGACACCTCGGCAAATTTCTAAATGGCTTCAGATATTTCCCTTTAAGTTTCTTCTTCAACTTCTCTCAAGAAAGACTCAAAATACTAGGAGCAAAGGAGAGGCTATTATTATGATAAACAGAGAAAAATTCTCCAAAACTATCTCGCCTTACCAAGAAATCGTAATAGACCAGAAAAGAAAACACCGAAAATCAAACTCAGGACACCTTAAAAGTTGGTAATGTCAACTTGAATGTCAACTCAAGCACAAAATTCAATCCCAACTCATATTAGGTTGTATAAATCAAAGAATGGACTTACTATTTTTGGTTCTCAAGCTGGGTAGTAAGAAGTTCATTGTACTCATTGACAATCACGATAACGTTTAAAATGAGCATTGCAGACAAAGGCAAAATAATGTTAATCGGAAAAAATAAAATAAAATAAAATAAAAATGAGAGAATGAATTAAACATGAAAAACAAGAGTTAAACGAAGCAAATGATAAATAAAAGCATTACATTTTCAACTTTACTGCTCAATAGAGTCTCACTAAATCCAAGATATCATATCTTGCAACTACCACAACCATCGCCAAGATGTACAAGAGTGATTCACCTCAACCAACTTCCATCAGTTTTGGATTTGAAAAATCTAGAAACCTCCTAGATGTTGATTTGTGATTATGTAACAATTTTAAGCAGAATATAACAATTCCAATCAAACAATCAAGACAAAGAGACACAACGATTTTACGTGGAAAAACCACAATTGGACACCTCCAATTGTGATAAAAGAACCACGGGCAATAGCCACAAGAACAATCCACTAAGAAGATTTAAAGGAATTACACAGGTATACTCTCAATTATCGAGCGAATCCACAACGCCTAATTGAACCAACCTCTATGTGCCTCTTCCAACCCCATCTTCACAACGGAATTGTCTTTCTGATGAGCCACTCCAGAATCCACTGAAACTTCAGGCTCGAATTCTTCAGTATCCACCGAAGAACAACTCTCTCTTTTGTTTAACAAACAAAACCTTTGATGTACTCTTTTTTAAACCATGAGTTGAATACTCAATAAAAACATCAAAGAAACTAACAAAATATCCTAAGATATAAACCTTAAAAACCACAAAGAAGATCTGGAGGAAAAATTAATGAGTAGTCTAGTTTTGGGAGAAAACCAACTACTTATAGAAAATCCAAAGTAATCCTGTTTTTGGAAGAAAACCAACTTCTTAAAGGACTCCAAAATAATCCTAGTTTTGGAAGAAAATCAACTTCTTAGAGAAATCCAAAGTAATCCTAGTTTGACCCAACATGTGAATTTAAAAAATTACAACCTTGGGTTTGATCCATGGAATTTGACAACACAGAGTCCTAACAATCTCCCCCTTTGTCAAATCCCGGACAAAAACCATGCTAAAACAGTTTTCCTAACAAAAACACTAAAACAATTTTCCAATCAAAACAAGAATAACTCCACCAACTAGGAACCAGCACTTATAACCAAATCTCTTTACAAACTTATTTCTCAAGGTCATGATCTGCAAAACAACTATTAGTGCCACATTCTCCAAAACAACTATTAGTCTCACAAGAGTATATGAAAAAGCAATAGACATATGACACGATTATCTTGAAACATGAGATGAAAAACATGAATAGATGAAAACTAAGACTCATGAACAACAACTCTCACTCTTACACAACAAAAGCAAGATCATAAACCACACAAACAATGATATGACGATGTAAATATCAGGAGATGCAAGAAGGAAATAATTTGCAAACAGTGCACAGAAACATGCAAAACAACAATCGCCAATTTCCCTTACCAAACAAATCAAAGTGTACATGCTAACAAACTCTTGCAATGATAAACCAAACTCCCTTACCAACCCAAATCAAGATGAACCAAACTCCCCCTCACTAAAAACAACCACAAACACTGAAAATAGTGAATAAGAAAAAAACGACAAAAATAATATGGTGGAGTAAGCAAGGAATTTCAGATTAGTACCTTAAAACACACAAGACTATCCAACAAGCACAATTACAAGAAAACACAATGTACACAGTCTGTAGAAGATTCCTCATGCAAGAAAGTGATGCATTATGTGAAAAGCATAGATCCCATGATAAAAGTGTGTGTGTGACTCTTGGAGTTCGACAAACACTAGATTCAAATCGTAGTAGTGATCTAATAGCTGAACCTCCGACAAGAGAATCTAAGCACAACTAAGGAAAGTCAAACCACTAAGAATCAAGGGGTATTTGGTGAGTAAAGACGGAGGCTCCCCTTCAATCAATGAATCCTTTATTTTTTTCCTTTTTTTTCACATCTTTTTCTTTTCTTTTTTTTGCACATTTTTTTTCTTTCTTTCTTTTGCACATTTTTTCTTTCTTTTTCACACTCATTGGAGGCTGACACGCTCAAGAGTATGGAAACTGAACTAGAGAAGCATGGATATATTAAGGATGGCCTGGTTGGTGACTCAGAGGTAGCCTTTTCCTCATGCCTGGACTACAAAGAATAGAGGGGAAAGCCATGGAGATGCAAAAAGATGGAAGGTGGTTAAGAGACTCAACATCACCCATGATATGTTAGTATCGGTCAATTCCTCTAGAAAAAGAAAAGATACCATGCTAGAAGTCCATAAAAAAACAGATCACTAAGGCAGAAGGCTCCGATATTTGCTAATCCAAGAGTGTGTACAGAATGAGACGTACTAATCAAAAAAACACACACTCCAAAATGAGTAATGACCACAGAAAGCACACACATATTAACATGTAATGGATATTCTCATCAATTCCAATATGCACCAAGGACCACTCAAAAAAATTAAGCTTGCAAAACCATATTAAGAAAATCTTTTTGAATTTTTTTTTCTTTTTTTTTTTCATAGAATTTCCCTCATGAATTGTATCCATTATCACAAACAAACAAGATCTCGCTCTAAAAGATTTGTAAAAAAAAATTGAGTGACCCGCTCTGATACCAATTGAAAAATCTAGAAACCTCCTAGATGTTAATTTGTGATTATGTAACAATTTTAAGCAGAATATAACAATCCCAATCAAATAATCAAGACAAAGAGACACAACGATTTTACGTGGAAAAACCACAATTGGACACCTCCAATTGTGATCAAAAAACCACGGGCAACAGCCACAAGAACAATCCACTAAGAAGATTTAAAGGAATTACACATGTATACTCTCAATTATCTAGCGAATCCACAACGCCTAATTGAACCAACCTCTATGTGCCTCTTCCAACCCCATCTTCACCACAGAATTGTCTTTTTGATGAACCACTCCAGAATCCATCGAAACTTCAAGCTCGAATTCTTCAGAATCCACCGAAGAACAACTCTCTCTTTTGTTTAACAAACAAAACCTTTGATGTACTCTTTTTTAAACCATGAGTTGAATACTCAATAAAAACATCAAAGAAACTAACAAAATATCCTAAGATATAAACCTTCAGAACCACAAAAAAGATCTGGAGGAAAAATTAATGAGTAGTCTAGTTTTGGGAGAAAACCAACTACTTATAGAAAATCCAAAGTAATCCTGTTTTTGGAAGAAAACCAACTTCTTAAAGGACTCCAAAATAATCCAAGTTTTGGAGGAAAATCAACTTCTTAGAGAAATCCAAAGTAATCCTAGTTTGACCCAACATGTGAATTTAAAAAATTACAACCTTGGGTTTGATCCATGGAATTTGACAACACAGAGTCCTAACAGGATTGAATCAAATGGTGAACATAGTTGTCTCCGGCATAATCCCAGACTCGTTGCGTGTCCAATTCAAGGGAGTAGCAATGTTGTGTTTCTTTCCAATGTCTTATAGAATGTCCTTCATACCTACAAAATTTCAAAAATTAGGAACTGCAGATGATAAAATGGTCACCACCTTTCCTTCCTGTGGAAAGTAGAATCACTCATAGAAAGAAAAATCAACTTACCTTCCACAACCAACAAACCCACAAATAACACAAATCCAGAGATTCTCAAAAGTCTGTCAAACAAAACATATTGATTTTTCAGTCATTGGCAATAACGGCATACCCGCAATAACATGTGGACACCAAGTCAACCCAATTACCTTTTTCCATAATTGTTCATCTAGAAGAAATGTTCTGAATCGATGATGAATATACACGATATACTTGGAAGTCTAGAATGAGTTGGATGACAAAGGACAATACAAGTTATACAACTTCCAAATACATAACGAAGAGCCCATTTACACGACATGAGTCTGCTAATTTATATCTAGACTATTTCCTACCACACTTTTTATGTCGGTTTTAATACGTGGGGGTAAGATTATGACACCAACCCTTTCCTGCACCTCGCCAAGGGAGCTTCATGCACTGGGTATGCCCTTTTTACTTTTTATGTCTTTAAATGTGGGATTAGTGTTAAAAGCGACAAGGTTATTAAACTCTAAGCTAGCTTGGTTATTAGCAAAACCTTGAGGTGAAATAAACTCACAAAGCAGGTCATTAAATCGACCTAACTCTCGGAGGGAAAAGGAATACCATTTGTTGAAAATTGAAACAAGTCTTAAATGGCATATGATAAAGAGAATTAAGGCTAAACACCAAGCAGAATTTAAGCCAATATCTTTTTTATTTTAATTTTTTATTTTAGTTGACAAGTGGAATTCAAATACCGTAACAATGCAGCAAATAGTAATGAACCAACATTTATATGGCCTAACACACCAAGCTACCTATGTTATTTGACTCATTCCAATGATTTAAAATCTCAATTAAAAGAATGATTTGCTTAGTTTCAACCATAAGGGATAGGATATGTGGAGATCTAAGTTCATTTTCCCCATGTAACGTCTTAAAGTACTTGGCTGACATAAATAAATAAATCATGCCAAGAAGATCTAAGTTACTTACGGGACAAGAAGAATCTGCCCATTTAGAAATACAAGAGCAATGGAAAGAATGATTGCAGATAGTTGTGAGAATTCCACTCATGTCTTGCTCCAATCTCTCTGCAACAAAGGAGAAAAATAAGTGAAATCTCTCTGCAACAAAGGAGAAAAATATGACATTTTGCATTCTCATCAAACTCCCCACACTTATCTTTTGCTCGTCCTCGGGCAAAACTCAAATTCACTTTCCCAAGAACACACACCTAGGTTGAAATGCCATCAACAAAGAACCACCAAGCTCTTAAAAACTCATAACATATCATGAACAAACATTCTTAAACAACTTACAATTACTTAGTAAGCATTTTCACTCGAAGATAGAGTAAACTAAATACGTAGACCCTCACAGAAATAAATACTCGACTCTCATGTGTTTGAAGTGTCACGCCCTAAAATTTGGACAATTAAATATTAACTTAGGATTAACCTCAATCAATATTCCATCATCCAAATCCTAGGGGTGAAACAAAAAAACTAAACACAAACTAAACCATTCACCATAATTCTATACTAAGGTCATAAAAGAAAATAAAAATACATAAACTACTAACAATCATAAACATGAGAAAACAAAAGAAGTCCAATCGACATGTCCTACGATCATAGTTATTTCTTGTCACCACCAAAGCCTCTACTAATCCTGCAAAGGAAGCTCAGCTGCGCTCAAACAGAACGCACCCGAGTTGCCAAGAGACAAAACGGGTCAGTATACAGGTATACTGGTATGAGTACAAGATTTAACACCCACGTGTCTACCAGACACAAATAAAAATACATTTAATTCTTGTTACGGGACAAGACAAGTAGTTCCAACCGCACCGAGACAAATGGGTAGTTTCCCGAGATACAGTGGCATTTAGTTTCTTGTCCGCACACAACGAAATATAAATTGATTATAAAATAAACAAAAATAGAAATAGAAATAGAAATATGGTGGGTCAGCCCTGCATAAAAAGTTAGTAAGACCCACCATCCTGCAAAAGAAAATAATGTTAGTATAAATTAATCATAAGTAACTTGCTGAACTTGTATAAAAATGTACCGTTTCATGCTTAAATAATTCGAATTGACGAAAACTTAAAGAACGAAAGTTGTACAGAATCAAATTTTATAAAAGACAACGCGAACGAATTTGACAGAAACTAAACAGGTTAAGAGGAAAACTTGATCTAAAATTCTAGACGGAATTCAATCGAAAAATCTGAAACTGAAAATGAACAAAAACTGCCATAAGATGATTTTTTTTCGAAAAAGTTCAAAACATGAAAAATGTGCAGAATAATGTTTTACTTCAGTTTACGCGAAACCAATAAAAATGAGCTCGTTTCATGGGTTAAAACAGCCTATAAAATCTGCATTACCAAAATAAATCAAACCGACAATAACCAAGGTCATCCGATTATAAGTTCTAATCTATCTTTTTAATAAAAAGCTACAACACAAAAGTTGTCCAAAATCACGTATACATACCTCTACTCAAATTTCATAATTTATTGAGGCCGATTACTATTTTTCAAGATGTACAAATCAATAAACTCACAATTCATTTTTTGTACCTTAACTCCATCAATATAATTCGAACTATACATATAAGTTCATAATTACTACTTGTACCTTGACTTAATTAAGACAATTCGAACTAACATACAAGTTCATAATTAATTCTTTGTACCTTGACTCCACCACTTCGGCCCTCCCCTTCTGGCCTACACATATATCCCATGTGCCTCCCGTATACCTAACCCACTCCGAAGCCAAACTTGCACGGGGATATCGTCCCGAGTTTGACTCACACTCCCCGGATGGTTAGCATATACGTACGCGCGCAAATCAAAACACTCGTCTACTCATGAAAACGAGGCAACAATATATATAAACATCTTATCGACATCATGAGACAAATATAACAATGCCGGGCATAAGGCATCAAACAACTCTCATAATCCTCACCTTTTTTTTTATACACTCTTTCTCACCATCACTCAAATAAAATAACAATCCATGGAGTCATGGTGGAGTACAAGGAATTTATCTATGAATTCTTAATTTATTAAATTTCATATGACCGTGAATATGATTACAACCATAGAATAAATCCATATAAAAACCCTAAACATGGCATACACCACTAATCAAAATAATTAAAATCAATCCATCATCTACATGCAAATACAAAATCAATTAAAAATAAATAAATAAAAACAACGAATCAATCCATCCTCTAACCAATATCTATGGATTCTAACTTTATTCCAATTTCATATAATTATAAGTGTGATTAAATCCATAAAATAAATACATAAAAAAAACATAAACCTTGCATACACAACTAATTAAAATAATTAAAATCAATCAATCATCTAAAAATCCTAAACTTTACATATACAACTAATCAAAATAATTAAAATCAATCAATCATCTAAAAATCCTAAATCTTACACACACAACTAATAAAAATAATTAAAATTAATTAATCATCTAAAAAAACCTAAACTTTACCTACACAACTAATCAAAGTAATTAAAATCAATCACTTATCTAAGAACCCTAAACTTTACATACACTACTAGTCAAAATAATTAAAATCAATCTATCATCTATAACCCTAATTCTTTTATCCACAACTAATCAAAATAATTAAAATTAATCTATCATCTTTATGTAAAAACAAAATCAAACTAACATCAAGCAAATAAAAATAAATGCAACGAATTAAACATAAATCAAGGGAAGTGGGTTTTGTACTTAAAATTATTTTTGAAGATCAAAGAATCACTCAAAGAATTAATAAAGTCACCCAAAATAAAACCCTAAACCTTACATACTCAACTAATTCAAATAATTAAAATCAAACAATCATCCAAAAACTCTAAACCTTACATACACGTCTAATCAAAATAATTAAAAATTAGTCAATCATCTAAAAATTCTAAACCTTACATACCCAACTAATCAAAATAATTACGATCAATTAATTATTTAAAAATCTTAAATCTTACCTATACATCTAATCAACATAATTAAAATTAATCAATCATCTAAAAAAAATCACAAACCTTACATATACATCTAATCTTCATAATTAAAATTAATCAATCATCTAAAAATTTCCAAACCTTACATACCCAACTAGTTAAAATAATTACGATCAATTAATTATCTAAAAATCTTAAACCTTACACGTACCACTAATCAAATTAATTTAAATTAATCACTCATCTAAGAACCCTAAACCTTGCACGTACCACTAGTCAAATTAATTAAAATTAATCAAACCTCTAGGAACTCTAGACATTGCACGTGCCACTAGTCAAATTAATTAAAATAAATTAATCATCTAAGAACCCTAAACCTTGCACGTACCACTAGTCAAATTAATTAAAATAAATTAATCATCAAAGAACTCTAAATATCGCATATACACTAATCAAAATAATTAGATTAATCAATCATCTAAAAAAAATAATAATAAAATCAATAATCATTTAAACACCCTAAACCTTATATATATCACTAATCAAATTAATTAAAATAAATCAATCATCTGAGAACCCTAAATTTTACACGTTCCACTAATCAAATTAAATAAAATTAATCTCTCATCTAAAAACCCTAAACATCTCATAGACACTAATCAAAATAATTAAGTTAATTCATCCTCTACATCCACATACAAAAATATCAAATCACATCAACCTAATAACATAAATAAATAAATAAACTAACGAATCAAACATAATCAAGAAAAATAGGGTTTGTACTCATAATTATTTTTGAAGATTGAAGCAAGACCAAGAGAATTAATTGAACCACCAAAGTAAAACCCAAAACCCTATCTTTTTTCTTCCTTTTTCTTTTCTTTTTCTTTTTCTTTCTTTCTTCCCTCTATCTCTCTTTTCTTTGATGCACTCACAGAATCTCTCTCTCTCAGGCACTAACACTCACTCTCTCTCTCTCTCTCTCTCTCTCTCTCTCTCTCTCTCTCTCTCTTTCTCGGCACTGACTCACGGCTGCCTCCCCTGGATTCACTTTTCTATTACCAACTCCTAAACCTAATTGATTACATATCATATTATATATATATATAAAATAATAACCTAATTTCATATTCTAATCTAATATGATTATTATATAATATAATACACATGATTATAATATATACAAATATAAGATTATATATATATAACACCTTTTTTTTTTATATAACCAACATAATTATTTAAAGATTTGGATTAATTATATATAATTAAATAACACATTAAATTAATTAATCACCACATTAAATTCATTAAATATCACAATAAATTCTCATGTAACCCACACAATTAATAATTACAACATTAAATCCATTAAATATTACATTAATTTTCATGTGACCACACAATTAATAAAGTCAAAAATAAAATAAGATAATAATAACCATAATAATAATAAATAATGACTAAAGAAAATTAGGGTCGCTACATGAAGGGTATGTGTTTCGCTCAAATTCATTCCAAAGGGAATGATCTACCATTGGCTTGCACATCTTCTCATTCTCCACCACTGGGATCACATGCATAACATGAATTAAAAGGACTTTTCAAGGGTTGTAACAGGGTTTACAATCAAGGCAGGAAATATTTGTGAGTGTTGCTCAAAAGGCCATCGAAACTAGTGGAGCAAAAACGAATTAACTCAAGCTCGAATGTATAAGACATGTAAAACCAATCACTCCATTCAGCAGCTTCTTCAATTTGGCTTTAAAGCATTTAAAGCATGTAAAACTCCCATATTGAAAAAGAGATCGTTCAAAAAGAACACTTTTCGTTTGTAGCAGGGAACGATCCTTCGCAGCAGATCCCACCTTGTATATATCATGTATAAACAGACCCCTTTATTGGAATTTTAGGAGGATTTTGAACATGGACGGTTTGTTATATCGTAAACAATTTCCTCCATCACTTCCTTTTTCTTTTTTTTCCTTCTTTTGACAAACACACGAAGTTACGAATGAGAACATGTTCCATTTCTCCAGTCATAGCCATACCACAAATTCAGACACCCCCTACACTTATAACTTGCACACCTGCATATATCATAATGATGAACAATGCTCCACTAGCTTTATGGCTTGGGTAGAGACGTTGTTGTTTTTTTTTCGGGTTTAAAGCTTGTAACGTGGGTTCACAATAAACAAAAAATAAAATAAAATAAGGCTCAAAGGGGTTCAACAAAGGGAAAAATTAATTGCAAGGTAGGCTATTTGGCTTATGTAGCTTATAACAAAGAGAGCCTTAATCATGTTTATGCATGCATGTGTCAATATGACCTCGAAGAGAATCAAGGCAAGTTCTAAAGAAAGAAATCCATGGAAAAATATCCCTCATGAAAGAACATAGTGAGACTGATATGGTTGCATCACTTTAAAGGCTCAAAATCTCACCAGCTTTTGTCTACCAAATTTAGTCACTACCATTCTCAAGGAAAATAACTAGACTAATTAATTCTAAGCTGGAAGATTACTTATTCAATCATGTTATGAATTGTTGAAGCTTAATTGAATATTGCTCATGACATACACAACCAAAAAAAAATTGTTGAAAACCATAAAAACAAAAAGCAAAACTCTTTTTTTTTTTTATAAAAAAAACAAAAATAAAACAACCTAAATCCCCTCCCCCACACTTCAAACTTACATTGTCCCCAATGTAAGGTGATATGCAAAGAAAAGGCAAAAATAACCAAAATATAAATGGGAGAATAAGAAAACAAACTCCCCTTGGGTTCCTCCCAAGCAGTGCCTTTCTACTTTAATTAGTATAAATTGGATCCTCAAGGTCCAATTGTTCCACATTCTGTACTTGGAAGCCTTCATAGAAAGTCTTAAGTCTATGGCCATTCACCTTGAACACTTTGGAAGTTGCTAAACTTTGAATTTCAACTGCACCATGAGGAAAAACATTAGTAACTACAAAAGGTCCAATCCAACGAGAACGTAACGACCAAAAATCAGGAGTTCTTGATGCAAACGACCAATTAAACTTTGAAGATTCATTGGAAGTGTCTGAGAGTTGCAAACGACCAAAAATCACAAACAGATTTTCTTCGAGGCTCATCTTTTGTTTCTAGATTGAGGTGGAAGAATCGAAATAGTAATGGCATGGGGTTGAGATTTAAAAAATCATGCAGATAATTTGAGGGTGACCTAATCTAGAAACAAATTTATGTTTAATGTTCATTATAACTAAAGATGATCCTTCACCTAATTAGACAGCATTTTCATTTTAGGTCTTTCCACTGTTGGAACAATCTTCTGTGTAAATAAAATAACTCGAAATAAATTCAAACAAAATAAATAAATAACATACCAGATTTATTTATCGAACCAAATTAAAATTAAGACCAAGTCGAGTGTGTGACACTCATTCTTGAGATGATTCGCCCGCCATTTGCTTACGGTTGAGTGGCGTCTATCTCCCAGGATACAATGATCTTCACAAAATTGTTGTAGCACACCAAACAAATTTGTACGGCGAACCAAACCTTATGTTCTATACTCTCTTTTATTTTTCCTTAAACTAGAACGAAGATTAAAATGCAAAATATAATCTGGACAGCAAAGAGGGTGTTTTTCAGACTGTTCTCACTACTTTCGGACTGCTGGAAATGGATTAATATATATAGGCAACTTGATCTGACCCGAACAGGTGCAACCTGGAAGTGAACAGGTTTGAATCAAAATTCAAACAGATCTGAACTATTTGAACAGATTTCTGCCGTTGCCTATTTGAACATTAATATTCAAACTTTCTGAAAAGCAACCGTTGGTCTTAGATTAAAAAAGCTATTGGAACATTATTTATTAAACTATTTGAAATATATATATATATATATAACAAATTGAATAGTTTAATAAATAAAGAAAAGAGGTACAAATTTTAGGAAACTACTTAGGAATCCAAAATTTAAATTTAGAATTAAATTAAATTCCCTCAATTATAAACTTTAGGAAACCACTCAAGAACCCAAAATTTGAATTTAGAATTAAATTAAATTCCCACAATAATTTTATTGAAAAAATTCAAATGAATTTTATCTAAAAAAAAATTAATGTTAGACCCGGAAATGACGTCAACTTCCCATTCACTCATAAATGGTTTGACGTTCTGTCTTCATCATGTGACTTGCCACGCAGCAAGGAACACGTCACCTCTTCAAACCAACCCCAAAAGACGTTTGGGATCCACTCAAATTTGGGCTAAAAAATATGCCTATATTAAACCATTTTTCTAACAATATATTGTCGGAACAATCTTCTGTGTAAATAAAATAACTCGAAATAAATTCAAACAAAATAAATAAATAACATACCAGATTTATTTATCGAACCAAATTAAAATTAAGACCAAGTCGAGTGTGTGACACTCTGTCCTTAAGACAGATTCGCCTCGCTACGGTGCTTACGGTTGAGTGGCGTCTGTCTCCTAGGATACAATGATCTTCACAAAATTGTTGTAGCACACCAAACAAATTTGTACGGCGAACCAAACCTTGTGTTCTATACTCTCTTTTATTTTTCCTTAAACTAGAATGAAGATTAAAATGCAAAATATAATCTGGACAGCAAAGAGGGTGTTTTTCAGACTATTCTCACTACTTTCGGACTGCTGGAAATGGATTAATATATATAGGCAACTTGATCTGACCCGAACAGGTGCAACCTGGAAGTGAACAGGTTTGAATCAAAATTCAAACAGATCTGAACTGTTTGAACAGATTTCTGCCGTTGCCTATTTGAACATTAATATTCAAACTTTCTGAAAAGCAACCGTTGGTCTTAGATTAAAAAAGCTATTGGAACATTATTTATTAAACTATTTGAAATATATATATATAACAAATTGAATAGTTTAATAAATAAAGAAAAGAGGTACAAATTTTAGGAAACTACTTAGGAATCCAAAATTTAAATTTAGAATTAAATTAAATTCCCTCAATTACAAACTTTAGGAAACCACTCAAGAACCCAAAATTTGAATTTAGAATTAAATTAAATTCCCACAATAATTTTATTGAAAAAATTCAAATGAATTTTATCTAAAAAAAATTAATGTTAGACCCAGAAACGACGTCAACTTCCCATTCACTCATAAATGGTTTTGACGTTCCATCTTCACCGTGTGAGTTGTCACGCGGCAAGGAACACGTTACCTCTTCGGACCAACCCCAAAAGACGTTTGGGACCCACTCAAATTTGGGCTAAAAAATATGCCTATATTAAACCATTTTTCCAATTGTTCCATGTAAATTTCTTCATTTAACTCACCATTTAAGAAAGTGGTTTTAACATCCATTTGATGAATTTCTAGATCGTATAGAGATGTAATGGCAATTAGTATTCTAATTGATGTTATTCTAATAACTGGTGAGTATGTGTCAAAGTAATCTAGACCTTCTTTCTGTCTAAAACCTTTGACTACAAGTCTTGCCTTGTATTTGTCTATTGATCCATCCGCTTTCAATTTTCTTTTGAAAATCCACTTTTACCCAAGAGGTTTACAACCTGGTGGCAAGTCCACCAATTCCCAAGTGTGATTTTGCAAGATGGATTCAACTTCACTGTTGACAGCTTCTTTCCATAAAGGAGCTTCAGGATTGGACATAGCCTTTTTAAAAGTTAAAGGCTCATTTTCTAACAAAAATGTTAGAAAATCTGGACCAAAAGATTTTGAGGTTCTAGCACGTTTACTACGCCTAGGTTCTTCTTCCTCATTTTGGTCTAACTCTTGCTCTTGATCATGTTCTTGATCATTACTAGTAATAGCATCAAAAGATCTCTTATTATTACTAGTCTCTTGTCCAGTCTTATTTGGAAATACATGTTCAAAGATTGGTGCATTAGAGACTCAATAATAGTATTTACATGCATTTCGGAATGTTCAGATTTATGAATCAAAAACCGATATGCACTACTATTCTTGGCATAACCAATGAAAATGCAATCAATGGTCTTAGGACCTATCTTAGTCTTTTTAGGACTAGGAATAGCCACTTTAGCCAAACACCCCCACATTTTTAAGTATTTGTAGGATGGTACTCTTCCATGCCACAATTCATAAGGTGTTTGATTCACTTTCTTTCGGGGTATTTTATTTAAAATATAATTAGCAGAAAGTATTGCTTCCCCCTATAAGTTCTGAGGTAATCCAGAACTGATTAATATGGCATTCATCATTTCTTTTAAAGTCCTATTTTTCCTTTCAGCAATTCCATTTTGCTGAGGTGAGTAAGGAGCGGTGGTTTGGTGAATTATTCCATGTTCTTTATAAAATTCACTAAAAGGTGATTCATATTCACCACCTCTATCACTTCTAAGTTTCTTGATTTTCTTGCCAAGTTGATTTTCAACTTCATTCTTATATTGAATGAAAGTTTCCAAAGCTTCATCCTTGGTTCGAATTAAATAAATATAACTATATCTAGTATAGTCATCTATAAAAGTGATAACATACTTTTTCCCACCTCTGGTTTGAATTGATTTAAAATCACAAATGTCACTATGAATTAATTCAAGTGGTTCTGTACTTCTTTCAATTGAATGAAAAGGAGTTTTAGATAATTTTGCCTCAACACAAATTTCACATTTATGATTTGAATCAATATCAAATTTAGGTAAACAATCCATATTAATTAATCTACGCAAAGATCCATAATTAACATGTCCTAGTCTACCATGCCATAAATTTGAAAACTCAAGCAAGTAAGAAGAAGATGTAGTATTATTAATAACTGAAGGTACAACGGTTATTACATTTAACTTGAAAAGGCCATCAGACATGTAACCTTTTCCTACATACATCCCGTTTTTGGTAAGTACAAACTTGTCACTTTCAAAAACTAGCCTAAACCCATTCTTACTCAACAAAGATCCGGAAACTAAATTCTTGTGAATGTCCGGTACATGCAGCATATTGTTGAGCGTGAGTTCCTTTCCAGATGTCATCTTGAGTACAATCTTTCATTGTCCTTCAACATTGGAAGTTGAGGAGTTGCCCATAAAAAGTTGTTCACCATTGTCCACTGAAGAATAAGATGTGAACATCTTTTTGTCGGCATAGATATGGCGAGTAGCACTAGTGTCCACCCACCATTCTTTAGGTTTTCCGACAAGATTTGACTCGGAAACAACTGCAGAAAGATTGATGTCATCGACACCATTGGAAATATTGTCCACTTCAGTCATGTGGGCATGAGCAGGCTTCTTGCTTGTTCTTCTTTTGCTTTTGCCTTTGTTACGGAAATCTTTGGCCCGATGTCCCTTTTTGTCACAGATGTAACATTTGCCATTAAACTTGTACTTTTTATTATCCCCCCCTTTAGAGCCTTGTGATGAACTTTCTCCAGAAGACTTTCGTTTCTTGGTTTTTGAAGCATGTTCCACCACATTTGCCTTAGACTCCATAGGATGCTTACCAGCCCGCTTTTCAGAATTGTGGTTGTCCTCCTCAATTCTCAAACGCACAATTAACTCGTCCATAGAAATTTCTTTGCGCTTGTGTTTGAGGTAGTTCTTGAATTCCTTCCAGCCTTTTGGTAATTTTTCAATTAAGGCTGCAACTTGGAAGGATTCAGCGAGTGACATGCCTTACGTGTGAATGTCATGCGAGAATGAGTTGGAAATCTTGAGCTTAGGCGATCACGCTTTTGAATCAACCATTAAAAATCCAGAATCGCCAACCACAAATTTCTTTGAGTTGGCATCTTCTTTTGTACTTTTTCTCCAACGATTCCCAAAGTTCCTTTCTTTGTCTTGATTGGACTTTAGGCGTTGTATAATGTGTTGTCATGTAGCAATCCGGTTTCAATCTTTTTTTTTTATGTTTTGCCACTGACCGGTATTTGGGTCGAGGGCAACCCCTTCATGGGTCGAGGCGCCTTGGCGGTCCAAGGTAGCACTGGCGGGTCGAGCTGCCGGTCATTCGCGGGTTCAGGCGCGCCAATCAGGTGAGGCGCGCTCAAAACAAAAATTCATAATGCATTCGAAGTTACTTGACCTATGTCTGCAAAAATGCTGGAGAACATATTTCACGCTCGAGCATAGGGTTTCACATTTTGTGTTCAAAGGTTTCCACTTTATAAGCATTTGGACACAAAATGTTTCCTCCTCTCAGCGATGTGGGACTCAAAGAGTGGACGAAAGTGTTGTGCCAAACGACGTCGTTTGGTGTGTTTGTTGGAAGTCCCACATCGATTACAAGATATATTTTAAGGTGGACAAACTTTTATATAAGTGCAAGTGCAGAGGGTTAGCTTATCAGCTTCTATGGTTCTTTCTTGGTTTAATGAGCCATTACGAACCGAGCTCGAGTTATAAATTTTTGTTGTGCCGAGCTGGATTTTGGCCATAGTTCCATTGGGATTTTGGCCATAGTTCCTTCGCCAAAGTTGTGTAATTTCTCGAGGGCTTTGTGGTGTGTGGTAGAGATCGAGTTTCATCTCTTTTCATCTTCTCCATTTGAGCTCCATATTTGAGGTAGAGATTCCTACTCATTCTTTTGTGTTTTAACATAAATGTTGAGTTATTTGTATAGATGGTTTGATTTGGGAACTTAAGGTTGGAGATGTAAAATGTCGAAAAAAGGGGTTTTGTTCAATTGACTCATACCTGTGTGTTTTGGGTTTAAAATGGAGATTTTTGATGTTTTTGATAATATTTGAGCCTTTGGGTCAATATTGAGAAAATAAAGGGAAAAATGCCATGTTTTGGTATATTTGGGTCATTACTGTAATTAATGATAATTAATACAAAAATATGAAATTGAGTTGGAAATAATAAAATCGACTTAATATGAGGTAGAATGGTAGAGTTGGATTCTTTAATCACTCACTTCGAAAATGTTGAGATTATATATATCTGTTGTAGCATTTATTTTCTGTTTAGAAATAACTGTTTTGGGCTATAGGTGGAGGATAGTCTTGATTTGTAGACAATGCATGATGATTAGGCAAACTAAAACTAATCAATTGAATATGTCATCGAATATCCGGTTGGAATAATACATTGAATTTATATATTAATTAATTATGTATATGATATGTGTTTATATACATTGTACTATGTGGGAGGAGATAGGGATGTACTCACGGTTTAGGGAAGATAGGGATGGACTCAAACCGGATATTATTTGGGAGGAGATAGGGATGGACTCCATTGATCTGACAAATAAGTGTATCTATTAAAGTATTGATATAGCAAATCAGATATTATATATGAAGTATGGAAGTGTTTTGTTTGAGATTGATACAGCAAATAAGTGTATCTATTGAAGTATTGATATAGCAAATCTGAATATCATATATGTAATGACCCTCACACTACCCTAACCGTACTCATATGCATTTTATATGATTTTGCTCTGTTAAGCTTGCATTTCAAATCTTGACTTGTCTTGCATAAGTGTTACTTGAATGCTATGTTCCTTTGGTGTGTGTGTTACAGCCGAGGTTATCTTGAGCCTAGGTCGCTCCTTTGATACTCTTATACTTAGAACTACCTTGGGATTTCTTTGGTTGACCTCCATCCGCACCCTGGCATATTGGCCGAGATATCATTATCTAGGCCGAGGTGTTCACCACCAAGGCCGAGATGTGTACTATCTGGGCCGAGATGTTGCCCTTGAACCCCAGTGATCTTCCCCTAGACTGGTACGACCTAGACCGAGGTGTGGCACATCTAGGCCAAGGTGTGGCACAGCTGGGTCAAGTGTTGACCTTTCTAGCCGAGGTCATTGTCCCTTTGTTTGCCGAAGTCTTGTTGTTAGCCGATGTCATTACTCGCCGGAGTCCCTTGCCGCCTAGCTTGTTGAACACACTTTGTCATGGTCTTGTCTTTTCAATCAGTCACCTTTCGAATAGAGCCAACCAGCCGTTGCCACGTGTCCGGGCTGAGCGTTAAGTCAGCCGGCAAGCCTAGAAATGTATCATTTTGTATCATAACTTGTTCTTGAGGAGAGAGAAGCTCTAGAAGGGGAAGGAGGAGTTTTAGAGTGAGAGAGTAGATAGCAAGCTTGATGCTTAGAGTTCAAACCGTTGGATTTGAGTATTGAGGTTAGAATCTTGATCAACTCTTGTTGTTTTTATTGATCATCTAGCTGCATTGCATGATTGAATATGTTCTGCATGCCATGCATTGATTTAAAGATTGGTTTTAGAAAGAGAAAGTTAGTGTTCAAGAGTTCTTGAAGAAAAGCTTTGTTTGATCCGAAAGCTTACATTAAAATCCATGCTTTTATGTTTGTTTTCCTAAAGGTCTT
Organism: Camellia lanceoleosa; assembly: GCA_025200525.1. Lineage (NCBI taxonomy): Eukaryota > Viridiplantae > Streptophyta > Magnoliopsida > Ericales > Theaceae > Camellia > Camellia lanceoleosa. The sequence goes on along the minus strand of CM045769.1, from coordinate 160,695,975 downwards.
CTAGTATGGGTACCCAGGTCCATGTTTTTAAACTTATAGCATGAAATCTCAGATTTTATAATGATAAGTTATGATCTTTGCATTCATCTTCTTCATGATCTTTATGTTCACGTTCTTCATGTTCTTGAGCAAAGGGAAACCCAGATTTTTCCCAACTTCATTTCCTTGAATGTGGCCAACGGGACCTCACCTCGGCGAGAAGGTGTGGGACCTCGGCCAAGACCTGGTGGGTGCCCAGCATATTTCCCCGAGGTGGGAGGCAGTGTTTGTTTTGATTTGACTTAGTTTTGGTGAATGCCGAGATCATTTGCATCCATATAAAGTTTGTTTGAAAGTGCATTCAATAAACTTGCCATGTGTTTGTAGGGCTTGGACTTGCCTCGACCCCGACGTTTGAAGAAATAAGTGAGTGGTATTTTAATAAAGATATGTTATAAAGCTTTGATAAAACCTTGTTTTGCCTTGTTCGGAAATTATTTACAAGCATGAATGATTATTCCTCCTTGCAATGAGTACTATATCTTGTTTGGTGACATTCTCGGGAAGTCCGTATGTGCTAGGGGACTATAAGCATTTGTAGCACAAGTCCTTAGTGTCCGGGGACTATAACGCAACGACACCATTGTTTAGAGATCTCCCTTGTCTTGTCTTGCCTTGCCACTGACGGTTTTACCGCGTGGGTTTGTTTGTTCGGAATGTCATCTCTTGTATTATATTGATGTTAGTAAGCATCCCTTGAAGCTTGAAAGATTTGATAGATAAACTTGATTTATTCCATGTACTATTTTGCTAAAAGATCTCGGATATCATTCATGTAAACCCTTTATTATTTATACCATTCACTGAGTATCCAAGCTCACCCTCTCTATATATATGTAGGTGATGAGCAAGGCGGCGGTGACTCCTAGATGTGTTTTGCCGATGTGTTTTGGATTCGTGTTTTGCAACATCTTGAAGATCATGCTTCTTAGTTATTTCATTGTATTTTGTATTTGATGGCTGAGAAGCCTTTTGGTCAAGATGTAATTTTTGTACTCCATTTTGTTGTATATAAGCTATTGTAAGATGTATGTCATTTCATTTAACTTATGCACTGCTCTTATGGACTACTTGGCTTTTATTTATTGCTTCCGCATTTGTAAGCCCCATATGTATATTCTGATTCGTGTGTGTGATCTTGTAAGCGGCCTTTGGTAATCTCGAATTACTGGCCATCATGGCACCATTCTACTAGGGGCGGGATGGGGTCGTGACAATATATGAAGTATGGAAGTGTTTTGTTTGATATTGTTACAGCAAATATGTATATCTATTGTGAAGTACGAAATGTTTAATTTGAGTCTTTATCTCAATTGAAATGGAAGTACTGTTGATATGAGATGTAATCTCACTTAAAGGGTATGGCCAGGTTCTGAGCCAGGATTATGAATTAAGAAATGGTAATTATTATGAAACATGGATACATTTATCATGTAATTGAAATGGATTATGAATGGATATATGTGAGTCAAACATTTATCGAATGCTTACGTTTTAGTTATTGCCCATATTATGTTTAGCATATCTCTCTTTGGTCATTAGCTCACCCTATACGGGAATATCATTTTCAGGTGCAGGTGAGATGTTACCTCCAAGGCAATAGCATGGATCGACTCTCGGGAAGCAAGAGTTTCCCAGTTATGCTTTATGTGTGCATGAGTGTTATTTGTAAAGCCAAGGGCTTAATGTGTAATGAGCGAGACTCTATTTATGTAACCAAGCAATGTCTTGGAAAGATGAAAGCCAATATGGCATTTAATTGTTTGCTAAACAGTGAACTCTGATATATGAATTTATGATGTTTCTTATATTTATTCCGCATATGAGTATCTTTATTGCAATATTTCGGGGCGTGACATGTCAAGTCCGTTCAAGACATAATTCCGGCAAAGAAAATCGGCATATTTCCAAGCATCAACTGCAGCAACCACTTGCCGGTCGGTTTCATCCTCTTTCAGGATAAGAGCATCTTCACGGAGAAAACGAGCCAGGTTTAGAGTTGTAAGATAGAACAACATTTTCTGTTGCCATCTTTTAAAGTCAGTTCCTAAGAACTTCTCTGGCTTTTCTCCATGATTTATTAGCACTGTCACCACAGGAGAGGGGGTTGGCGTCATTGCAGCCACCACAGTAGTACTTGTTTGGGCATTCGTTTCAGTAGCCATCAATTCTAATGTCACGACCCCAAACCGCCCCTAGTAGTTTGGTGCCATGATGGCCAGTAATCCGAGATTACCAAAGGCCTCACTCAAAAGATCACACACAATCAGAGTATACATATGGGGCTAACATGTGCGGAAGCAATATTTAAAACTAAATAGTCCACAAGAGCTGTGCATAGATCCAATGAAATGGCATACATCTTTAATTAAAGTCTTACAACTTGGTTACAACATAAATCAAATACATACATTACATCTTAACAAAAGGCTTCTCAGCCGACATAATCTAATACATGAATTACAAGGTCAAAACATAATCTTCATGGTTGCCGACATCCTCAATGCCGACCTAACATGCATACAAAACATCGGCACAAAGCACATATCTCGGCGGAGCCGACTTCTTGCTTGGAACCTACATATATATAGAGAGGGTGAGTCTGGAAACTCAGTGAATGGTACAAGTAATAAAGGGTTTTCATGAATGATTGCCGAGATTCTTGGCAAAGCATACATACATATCATATCATGTTCAAATCATGTACTTCGGCAAAACTATTTCAAAACATGTACTTGGCATAACTTGCATCAAAACACACACTTGTCATAACTTATTCAAAGCTTGCTTACTTCACAAACTTAGGCCGGGTTATTGGGGCTTAGTTCCCCCGCACCACGTGCTCCAAAGTAACTTAACAAACTTAGGCCGGGTTATTGGGGCTTAGTTCCCCCGCACCACGTGCTCCAAAGTAGCTTAACAAACTTAGGCCGGGTTATTGGGGCTTAGTTCCCCCGCACCACGTGCTCCAAAGTGACTTAACAAACTTAGGCCGGGTTATTGGGGCTTAGTTCCCCCGCACCACGTGCTCCAAAGTGACTTAACAAACTTAGGCCGGGTTATTGGGGCTTAGTTCCCCCGCACCACGTGCTCCAAAGTGACTCTACACTAGATACGCAAAACTCATACTTGATATACAAAAGAGGGACAATCATTCATGCTTAACAAATACTTTTATGAAACAAGCAAAGCTTTAACAAATCTTTACAACATAACTTTATTAAGAATACCACTCACCTAGTCCTTGGGACGTCGGGATCAAGGCAAAGGTCCAAGTCCTACAAACACATGGCAAGGTCTACTGAACATACTTCTTAAAACAAGTCTCACATACATGCATGCAATGATCTCGGGAAAACATGCTGGAAGTCAAAACACTGCTTTACATGTCAGAGAGACATGCTGGGTACCAACCAGGTCTTTGCCGAGGTTCCACACCTCCTGGCCGAGGTGTGGCTACCTAAGCTTCGGCGTGCACTGCATGCCGAGGTTCATGCAAGACAGACTAAGGTGCAAGTGATCATGCAAGAATGATCTCGGCGGCTACACTTCGGGAAGCGGAGCCTGGAGATCTGGGTTTCCACCCGTGAAGAACATGAAGAACATGAACATGAACATGAAGAACATGAATGCCAAAATCATCATTTCCTTTGTTCCAAAATCTGGGTTTCATGCTATGAGTTCGAAATCGTAGACCTGGGCACCCATACTCAAAGATCATATGAAAACAAACATGGAAACATAAATCTTGACTTGAGCTTTCGGATCAAAACATGGCTTTTCTTGAAGAACACTTGAACATCATCTTCTCTCTCTAAAACCGAACTTCAAAACAATGCATGGCTTACAAAACATATTCAATCATGCAATGCAATAACATAAACATAAAGAACATCGTGAGCAGATCAAGAATCTAACCTTAGATCACGAATCTATCGGTTGGATCTCTAGGAATCAAGCTTGGAAGTCCACTCTCTCTCTAAAACGCCTCTCCCTCCCTTAGAGCTTCTCTCTCTACTCTTCAAAACATAAAACATAACAAATGATGCATTTCTCTCTCTCTGCCGGCTATAAGCACTCAGCTCGGACACGTGGCAACGGCTAATTGGTTCTCCTCAAAAAGGTGACTGATTGATAAGACAAGGTTCTGACAAAGCGTATCTAACAAGCTACACAGCAAACACTCCGGCCAGGAATGACATCGGCAAGGGACAAGACATCGGCAAACAAAGGATGATGACTTCGGCACTAAGGTAACAATGATCTCGGCTAGGTAGGACAACTCTGACTAAGCTGTGCCACACCTCGGCCTAGATGTGCCACACCTCGGTCTAGGTCATGCCACTCCCAGACAAGATCACTTCGGTACAAAGGTAACATCTCGGCCCAGATAATACACATCTCGGCCTCGGCGATACACACCTCGGCCCAGATGATAATCATCTCGGCCAATATGCCTGGACAAAGGTGGAGGTCAAGCAAAGTACTTCTAGGCTTAGGATGACCTCGGCTTAACATATCCTAGGCTCATCATGACCTAGGCTTCACACAGCAAAGGGGAAACAAAGCATACATAAACACTTAGGCAATTCATGTAAGTACAAAACAAGGCAAAGTCCATGAAGGCAAATCTTAACATGGCAAATCACATGAATGCATACAAGTATGACTAAGGCATGAAATGTGGGTCCTTACATCCTTCCCCCCTTAAAGAAGTTTGGTCCCCAAACTTAACTTACCATGTTCCCAAAACCTCTCTGCATGTCAGACTCTCATCTTCTCTTATCAGAATTAGCTTTCACTCTGGGACAATCCTTAATACGATGACCCTTCTCACCACATCCGTAACATGCTCCAGTCGCTCGAAGACAATCCCCAAGATGTAGCTTCCCACAACTTGTACATGTCGGCCTGGTATCCCTTCCTGATTTGTGTTGTTGGGATTGTGCATAACTGTCCCCTCGTCGTCATCATCCAGGTCTGCTTCTTCCTCGCGATTGTCATAAGTCTGCCTCTTCTTCTGACTTTCTCCCGAACTCTGACTTCTGTTCAGGTTGGCTTCTGCCAGAATGGCTTTATCCAACACTCCAGCATACGTCGGCATGTTGAGCAAATTCACCTGATCTTGTATTGGTCCGCGAAGCCCACTCTCAAACTTCCTAGCCTTCATATATTCGTCGTTGACCATGTGAGGTGCATACCTCGCTAACTCGGTGAAGGCACGGTCATATTCAGCCACTGTTTTACTGCCTTGTGTCAATGTCTGGAATTCGGTAGCCTTACGGTTTCGAACACTCAGAGGGAAATGTTTGTTGTAGAACAGCTCCAAAAATCTAGCCCAAGTCAAGTCTGGGTTGCCTTCTCGGATCATCATCCACCATCTACGTGCGTCGTCATCCAATGTAAATGCTGCCAATGACACCTTCTGAGCGTCAGTACTGGGAAAAACCTCAAACAGCTTCTCCATCTCAAGAACCCATGCTTCTGCCTTCATCGGCTCCATACCTCCTTGGAACGTCGGCGGTTGCATCTTCTTGAACTCCTTGATCAAAGTCAGTGTATCATCCCCATACAAAGCTGGCTGTGGAGGCACTTGTTCCACTGGAGGAGGTGGAGGTGGTACTGCTTGTCGGCCAGCCGTTTGCTCGGCTTGAGTAGATGTAGCACCAATGTTCTGTTGCCTTGTTTGCCTCAACTCACCGACCAAACCTTCAACAATCCTTTCTAGTCTGTCCAACCTGTCTTCGGTCTGATCTCGGCGAACTGGGGGTCTACCTCTTCTCATAATGCTAAGTGTATGCAAAAATGTGGCTCTTAAATAAAATAACAAATAAACATGTGTGCAAGTGAGTATGAGCATGCCGATGTAACAAATGCTGATGCCGAAATAATGCACACCTTGTCAAGTAGCAAGCAACATGATGCAATCCTAATATCAAGTCTAAGGAAAATTCCTATGCTCTTTAGGACTCAAAGTGTGTGAACAACGTACTATAAGGAACTTGTGCTCTGATACCATTCTGTCACGACCCCAAACCGCCCCTAGTAGTTTGGTGCCATGATGGCCAGTAATCCGAGATTACCAAAGGCCTCACTCAAAAGATCACACACAATCAGAGTATACATATGGGGCTAACATGTGCGGAAGCAATATTTAAAACTAAATAGTCCACAAGAGCTGTGCATAGATCCAATGAAATGGCATACATCTTTAATTAAAGTCTTACAACTTGGTTACAACATAAATCAAATACATACATTACATCTTAACAAAAGGCTTCTCAGCCGACATAATCTAATACATGAATTACAAGGTCAAAACATAATCTTCATGGTTGCCGACATCCTCAATGCCGACCTAACATGCATACAAAACATCGGCACAAAGCACAAATGCGGCGGAGCCGACTTCTTGCTTGGAACCTACATATATATAGAGAGGGTGAGTCTGGAAACTCAGTGAATGGTACAAGTAATAAAGGGTTTTCATGAATGATTCCCGAGGTTCTTGGCAAAGCATACATACATATCATATCATGTTCAAATCATGTACTTCGGCAAAACTATTTCAAAACATGTACTTGGCATAACTTGCATCAAAACACACACTTGTCATAACTTATTCAAAGCTTGCTTACTTCACAAACTTAGGCCGGGTTATTGGGGCTTAGTTCCCCCGCACCACGTGCTCCAAAGTAACTTAACAAACTTAGGCCGGGTTATTGGGGCTTAGTTCCCCCGCACCACGTGCTCCAAAGTAGCTTAACAAACTTAGGCCGGGTTATTGGGGCTTAGTTCCCCCGCACCACGTGCTCCAAAGTAACTTAACAAACTTAGGCCGGGTTATTGGGGCTTAGTTCCCCCGCACCACGTGCTCCAAAGTGACTTAACAAACTTAGGCCGGGTTATTGGGGCTTAGTTCCCCCGCACCACGTGCTCCAAAGTGACTCTACACTAGATACGCAAAACTCATACTTGATATACAAAAGAGGGACAATCATTCATGCTTAACAAATACTTTTATGAAACAAGCAAAGCTTTAACAAATCTTTACAACATAACTTTATTAAGAATACCACTCACCTAGTCCTTGGGACGTCGGGATCAAGGCAAAGGTCCAAGTCCTACAAACACATGGCAAGGTCTACTGAACATACTTCTTAAAACAAGTCTCACATACATGCATGCAATGATCTGGGGAAAACATGCTGGAAGTCAAAACACTGCTTTACATGTCAGAGAGACATGCTGGGTACCAACCAGGTCTTTGCCGAGGTTCCACACCTCCTGGCCGAGGTGTGGCTACCTAAGCTTCGGCGTGCACTGCATGCCGAGGTTCATGCAAGACAGACTAAGGTGCAAGTGATCATGCAAGAATGATCTCGGCGGCTACACTTCGGGAAGCGGAGCCTGGAGATCTGGGTTTCCACCCGTGAAGAACATGAAGAACATGAACATGAACATGAAGAACATGAATGCCAAAATCATCATTTCCTTTGTTCCAAAATCTGGGTTTCATGCTATGAGTTCGAAATCGTAGACCTGGGCACCCATACTCAAAGATCATATGAAAACAAACATGGAAACATAAATCTTGACTTGAGCTTTCGGATCAAAACATGGCTTTTCTTGAAGAACACTTGAACATCATCTTCTCTCTCTAAAACCGAACTTCAAAACAATGCATGGCTTACAAAACATATTCAATCATGCAATGCAATAACATAAACATAAAGAACATCGTGAGCAGATCAAGAATCTAACCTTAGATCACGAATCTATCGGTTGGATCTCTAGGAATCAAGCTTGGAAGTCCACTCTCTCTCTAACACGCCTCTCCCTCCCTTAGAGCTTCTCTCTCTACTCTTCGAAACATAAACATGACAAATGATGCATTTCTCTCTCTCTGCCGGCTATAAGCACTCAGCTCGGACACGTGGCAACGGTTAATTGGTCCTCCTCAAAAAGGTGACTGATTGACAAGACAAGGTTCTGACAAAGCGTATCTAACAAGCTACACAGCAAACACTCCGGCCAGGAATGACATCGGCAAGGGACAAGACATCGGCAAACAAAGGATGATGACTTCGGCACTAAGGTAACAATGATCTCGGCTAGGTAGGACAACACTTGACTAAGCTGTGCCACACCTCGGCCTAGATGTGCCACACCTCGGTCTAGGTCATGCCACTCCCAGACAAGATCACTTCGGTACAAAGGTAACATCTCGGCCCAGATAATACACATCTCGGCCTCGGCGATACACACCTCGGCCCAGATGATAATCATCTCGGCCAATATGCCTGGACAAAGGTGGAGGTCAAGCAAAGTACTTCTAGGCTTAGGATGACCTCGGCTTAACATATCCTAGGCTCATCATGACCTAGGCTTCACACAGCAAAGGGGAAACAAAGCATACATAAACACTTAGGCAATTCATGTAAGTACAAAACAAGGCAAAGTCCATGAAGGCAAATCTTAACATGGCAAATCACATGAATGCATACAAGTATGACTAAGGCATGAAATGTGGGTCCTTACATCTAATATATAAAACAAAATTATAATTAGAATTTACACTACACAGAAAATTTAAACCAAATTCACAGAATTAAATTATGTAAAAATAAAAGAAACAAGAATGTAACTTTTATTTTCCAATTAATTTGAAAATAAAATAAAATTTTATTTAAACAAATTAATTCCACATAGAAAATTAAATTCTGTAAAATAAAAGAAATAAAAAACTATAACTTTTATTTTTCAATTAATTTGGAAATAAAATAAAATTTTATTTAACCAAAATAATTCCACACAGGAAATGAAATTCTGTAAAATAAAAGAAATAAGAATATAACTTTTATTTTTCAATTAATTTGGAAATAAAATAAAATTTTATTTAACCAAATTAATTCCACACAAGAAATTAAATTCTGTAAAATAAAAGAAATAAAAACTATAACTTTTATTTTTCAATTAATTTGGAAATAAAATAAAATTTTATTTAACCAAATTAATTTCACACAGAAACTTAAATCTCTTGTAACACTCCAATAATTAAAATACTGAAATAGAATTGTAATTAATGAAAACTCAGAAAATAATTTCTAAAACTCAAAATTAATTTTCTGGCAAAATTCCACAAAAATATATTCTGAATTGTTAATGACGCCAGTATCGTACTACTAGTTGTCAAAGAAAAGAGACAGTATATTACTACTATCTGTCAAATAGCATATAATCACTATTTGTTTTTCCAACCAGAATATTATTTTGTAAATTCACAGAAAATAATTTTCTTAAAAGAAGAAAGAGAAAAGGAAACAAACGAAAAAATTCTGTAAACAGAATAAATTCGAATCCGTCTTAAGATTGTCGGAACAATCTTCTGTGTAAATAAAATAACTCGAAATAAATTCAAACAAAATAAATAAATAACATACCAGATTTATTTATCGAACCAAATTAAAATTAAGACCAAGTCGAGTGTGTGACACTCTGTCCTTAAGACAGATTCGCCTCGCTACGGTGCTTACGGTTGAGTGGCGTCTATCTCCCAGGATACAATGATCTTCACAAAATTGTTGTAGCACACTGTCACGACCCCAACCCGCCCCTTGTAGGTCGGTGCCGAGATGGCCAGTAATCCGAGATTACCAAAGGCCTCTTACAAGAATTCACACACAAACAGAGCGTACATATGGGGCTAGCAAGTGCGGAAGCAATAAAACAAAATACACGTGGTCCATGAGAGCAGTGCATAGATCGAATGTGTTAACATCTGAACATGACCGCCGGCTGACTAACAAAACAAAATTCGATTACATCTCGATCAAAAGGCTTCTCGGTGACATATACAAAATACAATGATTACAAGCAAAGAAGCATAATTTTCAAGATCTCACGACGTAAATACACAATGCCGAGGTAAGCACAAAACAAAGCCGATATATGCAAAAATCCCAAAACAAGCTTTACAAATACTTCTAGGCGTCGCCGTCCTGCTCATCACCTACATATATATAGAGAGGGGTGAGCTTGGAAACTCAGTGAATGGTACTAGAAATAAAGGTTTGCATGAATAATAGCCGAAGTCTATTCAAAACAAAGCATGACAAGCCATTCAACATTAGCCGAGGTTCCTTCCAAACGAGGTATAACAATCATGCCAAACCAAGAGATGAACCGTATTCACCTATCGAGTCTTACAAGTCAAAACATACCGAAATCATACAAGTAGTAGCCAGGGTCCCCTCCAGAAAACATAACAAGTCAGTATCAAATCAAGAGATGAACCGTATTCATCTATCAAGTCTTACAAATCTTGTTTGCTTATGTGACTTAGGCCCGTAGCCCTTTTTCACCATCTTATGTCACTTAGGCCCGTAGCCCTTTTTGACCAAGTGATGCTACGAAAGTTTAAAGTCCTCTAGCACAAGGGACTTGTGTTACTTAGGCCCGTAGCCCGCTTTAACACCTAATCTTTTCAAGAAAGGACCGTATCCTTTTTAACAAGATGGTACTGCGAAAGTTTAGAGTCCTCCAGTACAAGGGACTTGTGTTACTTAGGCCCGTAGCCCGCTTTAACATTTCATCTTCTCAAGATAGGACCGTATCCTTTTTAACAAGATGGTACTGCGAAAGTTTAGAGTCCTCCAGTAGAAGGGACTTTCCAGGGATATCAAGACAAGGCTCAAACTCATTACAAGGACGTTATCAAGACAAGGTTCATACTTAGCTTTGTACACTTAGTCTTTGCGAAAGTTTAACGTCCTCCGGACAGGGACTTTCAAGGATATCATCAAACAAGCTCATAACCAATACATCAAAATAGGCTAATCATTCATGCTTAACGAATACTTTTATCAAAGCGAAACAAGCAAGGTTTATCAAAAGCTTTATAACATAGCTTTATTAAAAGCACCACTCACCTCGGTCTTCAGGTGTAGGCTCAAGCAAAGATCAAAGTCCTACAATCACATGGCAAACCATATTCTCAAAACGAGCTTTACATACATGCAATGACCTCGGCACTCACACCGAATCTAGGTCAATAACAAAACAAACAAACATGCTAAGAGTTTTTAAAAAAACGTGGACTTAGGTGCCTAACCAAGGAACATGCAAGAACAAACACAAGAACACAGTCCCTGGTCCAACTTTCGGATCAAAAGGGGACTTTCATCAAGAACACATGAATACTAACTTTCTCTTTCTAAAACAAACTTCAAATCGATGCATGGCATGCAAAACAAACTCAATCATGCAATGCAGCTAGATAACCAACAAGAGTAACCAAAGTAGAGCAAGAATCTAACCTCCAAACTCAAATCTAACGGCTGGATCTTCCAAGATCGAGCTCGAACTCCACTTCTCACTCTAGAACTCCTTCTACCTTGAGAGCTTCTCTCTAAAAAAGGACAAGATTTGAGACCAAATGATGCCAAAAAGAATACCAAATGATGTGTTATAGGCCTGTCGGCTGACTTAGCCTCCAGCTCGGACACGTGGCGCCACCGGGTTGGTTTAACTAAAAAGGTGACTGATTGACAAGACAAGTCTCTGACAAAACGTATACAACAAGCTAGATGGCAAAACACCTCGGCAAGCAAAGACATCGGCTAAGGACAAAGCTTCTGCAAGGGTAACAAGGACATCGGCAAGGGAGGTCGGCACTTGACTAAGTGGTGCCACACCTTGGCCTGGGTGTGCCACACCTCGGTCTAGGCCATACCTGCCCAAGGACAAAGGTTGCTAACACAAAACATCTCGGCCGAAAGAGTAACATCTCGGCAAACATGCCGAGGTTAAGATAGAGGTCAACCAAGGTTCCAAAACGATTCTAAGTATTAAAGTTCAAAGGTGGACTAAGCTCAAGGTGATCTCGGCCACAACCGAGCAAGGATCAAAATCAACCAAGTAATACTACAAACAAACCAAGGCTAAACAAGATTGTAAACATATCAAACAAGATCATACATGAATGTGTGCAAATATAGCTAAGTCAAGAATGAGGGTTGTTACACACACCAAACAAATTTGTACGGTAAACCAAACCTTGTGTTCTATACTCTCTTTTATTTTTCTTTAAACTAGAACGAAGATTAAAATGCAAAATATAATCTGGACAGCAAAGAAGGTGTTTTTGATTTGTTCTCACTACTTTGATCTTTGGAAATGGATTAATATATATAGGCAACTTGATTCGACCGAACAGTGCAACACTGAAGTGAACAGGTTTGAATCAAAATTCAAACAAATCTGAACTGTTTGAACAGATTTCTGCCGTTGCCTATTTGAACATTAATATTCAAACTTTCTGAAAAGCAACCGTTGGTCTTAGATTAAAAAAGCTATTGGAACATTATTTATTAAACTATTTGAAAAAATATATATATATATATAACAAATTGAATAGTTTAATAAATAAAGAAAAGAGGTACAAATTTTAGGAAACTACTTAGGAATCCAAAATTTAAATTTAGAATTAAATTAAATTCCCTCAATTACAAACTTTAGGAAACCACTCAAGAACCCAAAATTTGAATTTAGAATTAAATTAAATTCCCACAATAATTTTATTGAAAAAATTCAAATGAATTTTATCTAAAAAAAATTAATGTTAGACCCAGAAACGATGTCAACTTCCCATTCACTCATAAATGGTTTTGACGTTCCGTCTTCACCGTGTGACTTGCCACGCGGCAAGGAACACGTCACCTCTTCGGACCAACCCCAAAAGACGTTTGGGACCCACTCAAATTTGGGCTAAAAAATATGCCTATATTAAACCATTTTTCGAACATCCACTTCATCTAAAAGCAAAATCATGAAAAAAATTGTGATCTTGCCATTGAATTAAGATGGTCAGTACTAAGATTGTAAGATAGCAAAGCATTGTTGACTTTCCAAAATGGCCCAAATAGCTACTTTGTGAATCAACAAGTAAGAATGCTTGATTACTATTCACTATTCAGATCTTAAGACTTGTGTTGTTTTCCCCTAGGCAATAGAGTATTCATAGAACAAATAAAACTAATAGAGTAATATAATTCAATAGCGATTCGTAGCTCGAATTTACCAATGCCCGAATGGCTTGAGGTGCCAAAACGACGTCGTTTTGGCACTTTTTTTTTTTTCCTTCCCCTCTCTTCCTTCCCCTCCTTCCTCTGTTCTGAATCCAAACTCAAATCAAAATAAAAATCAAATTTTTTTTTTTTTCCCCTTCCCCCTCTCTTCTTCCTTTTCTTCCTTTCCCCTCTCTTTTTCCTTACTTTTCCCATTCTAAGCTTTAATTGACTTTCTTTTTTTTTTTTGGATTTTCATTACACTGTTTTTATCTCTAAAAGTTTCCTAAAAGTTTAAAAATGTTAGTTAAAATTGAAAAGGTAGCATAAAAAAACTGCCTTTCAATCAAAACTATTTTTTTTCAATTCTCATTAAAAATGGAGCATTTTTTTTTACAAATCCCTTTCACCTAATATTGTATTTAATCCACATTATTTTTTTATATTCCAATAAGTTCTATAAGTGACATAATTATCAAAATAACCCTAATAATATTCACATTTACAATGTGAATGTTCAAATTGTCAATGTGAATGTTCACACCGTCAATGTGGTGTGAATGCTAACTTGTCAATGTGAATATTTACACTATCAATATGAACCTTCACACACCAAATTGCTAACCGTTCAAAAAATATTTGTATACTTTAAATATGAGAATTAGGATTTTGTGAATATTGAAAAAGGATTTTTCAATAAATCTCCCATAAAAAATTTCAAATTTTTTTCTAAAAACCCCTAACATAAAATTGCATCAAATCACATTAATCATACTAAATCAAACATTAAACTGCATTAAACATAAAATCAAAACATTAAATTAAATTACCTTAATTTCATACTCCACGCTAGCCTTGCTCAAATTCTTAGCCTTGAGCTTCTCCAACTGAGTCAAAGCATTCTTCTCTTCCATCGCCCTCTGCAACTCAGCCTCCCTCAATGCCACCGCCTTAGCCGATTCCACCTCCGCCAGCTGGGCCAACTGGGCTCACTCCGCTTTCTTCGTTGCCAACTCAGCATTCGCCTCCGCCACGTCAGCCGCCTTTTGGTTCTCAAATATTTGTACTCTGTTTTCACTTTTACTTCCTCCTTCTTTCCCTCTCCTTGCCTCTTTGTCGCTATAATCTTCGTCTCTGCGTCAATTTTCACAGCATTTTGTGTTGTTAGCCCTTCTCGTTGCTTCGAGCCGATCTCACCCTTCATCTTTGCCTCTGCAACATCAATCTATACCAAAAAATACAGTCAATGCACATTGTAAAAATTGAAGTTCATCATTATTGAAACTAAAAAACTTTCTTGATTCATATTTATTTATTTATTATTTATTTTTTAGTAATTTAAAAAAAAAAACTTTTTAGGTAGTCTTGGCTAGATTATTCTAAAAAACAAAATAAAAAATTGAGGTAATTTTTAAAATTTTTTTTACTAAAATAAAAATAAGCCAAATTCTATATTAATAAAAAAAAAAACTTACAAAAATTGGCTTGTTTTTGTTTTTGCTAAAGTTTTTTCATTATAAAATTTTAATTGTTAAGATAGGGATCTACAAGTAAGAAAATTAATTTATGCTACAAGTTTTTTCCCAAAAAAAAAAAAAAAAAATTTCTAAGATAGGTATCTATAAGTAAAAAAGAAAACATAATTTTGAAAAAGGTAAACTAAAAATAAAAATAGCCTAATTAAAATAAATAAATAAATAAAAACTCCAAAAGAAGCTAATTGATAGATAGGCTATGAAACTTTTTTTTTTTTTTTTAGTTTACAAAGATAATTTTAAAAAATCATGAGATTGAAACTTGATATCTAAGATTTATAGCTTCATATCGAAAAATATTATCAATCATACCAGAAACCCTAATACTCCCTATATTTTGATAACAGCCGTGTATTTAAAACCCTAATACTTATAATTTCTATACACCAAAATCAATACATAAGAAAAAAAAAAAGTTACAAATAATATATAGCCTAGCTTGATTGGTAGCCTCCATCTGAGTTTTCTGCCCCAGATAAGAAAAATACTCATGCCCTCTCACGTCAACCAACTGCTTAACATTAGCATTATAAATATGAAGCCCAAATTGATCAAGTTCAAGTTGAACCTTATCAAAAACCTCCTACTTAAACTCCTTAGTTCCCTTAAAGATCTGCTCCATAGTCATCGAGGCAGCGAGAACTCGAGTCTCGCCCTCGATGACTCCCTGCACAAGCTTCGTGACGTGGTTCGAGAGCTTGTCGTGCAGGGATATGAGCTTTGCGTACTTCAACATGCTCTCTTCACAGTCGACCCTGGAGCCGATCATGAAGACAGCAAGAAGTATGAATGGGAGTTTCTCTGCGTTCATAGCCTGCACTTCGAAGGTGTAGTTGACCGGTGAGATGTCGACTCGGGTGAACTTTTGGCCCGGCCATATCCACTTCTTTTTGGCGAGCTTGATGTCGGGGATTCCGCAGCCGGTGACGGCGAGGACCTCTGATGGGCCAACGATGAAATACATGGTTTGATTGATTTCTAGAGAGAACGAAAAAATGAGAGAGAGAGAGAGAGAGAGAGAGACTGTGTGTGTGTGTGTGTGTTAGGCGTATGAAGAAGAATTTTTATGGAGAAGATTTGGAATAGGGGAAGATTTATGGAGAAGATTTGGAATAGAGGATGCGTTTGTTTGTTTGATTTATGGGTGATCATTCAATACTCCCGGAGTACGGACACGTGGTGCTCTATAAGATTTTGATTGGTGGAGAGATGCAAAGGCCCACGATTTATGTTGGGATGGGGGAACAATATGAGGCTAACTAATTGGTGATTGGTTTGGAATATAGACACGTGGTGCTCCGGGAGTATTGAATAATTTTCCTTGATTTATGGACGTGTGTGGATGCGAAATTTGAGTTTTTGTGGAGCTAAGCAACTTTCTCGCTCGATCATAGAGTCGGTTTAGAAAAGATTTTTATTATCACACAAAATCTATATATATATATATATATATTAAGGCGACGTGTGAGAACATGTTATTTTAGAGATAAATTATAAATACATTTTTTGAGATTTATTTAAAATATAGATTAGTTTTTGTAGTTTAAAAAATTACAAATATATTTTTATTAAAATTTTTCATTTAACAGAATTAATTGAAAAAATAAAATTTATAATCTCTCTCTTATAAATTAATAAAATTATCTAAATTAATTATTAAATGAAACATATTTTTAATATCATTAAAAACTGTTAATTGACTTAGGGTTGGTTTGGAAAGTGGGTTGGCTTTTTAGCTTTTTGGATTTTTTGGCTATTTTAGCCTGGGCTAAAAAGCTTGGTTTTTTTTGGCTTTTTTGGCTTTTTTTGTGAGAGAAGAGTGTAATGATTATGGTACTTACCAATTAGTCCTATTAACTAGACTTATTTACCTACAGGTCCTAACTAATAAATTTAACACTATAAAAATAAGAGAGTGATAAATTTATCACTAAAAATTTATTCATAAAAATAAAGAGAATGATAAATTTATCACTATAAATTTATTCATAAAAATAAAAGACTGATAAATTTATCTTTATCACTTAATAAATTTATCAATAGGACTTAATGGGTAATAAGTCTCAAAAGTAGGACCTATTAGTAGTTTACCCTTTTGTCTTTTGTGGCTAAAATAGCCAAAAAAGCCCACAAAACCACTTCCCAAACAGTGCCTAATGATTTATTAATAGAATGGGTAATTTGTTATAAGATTAGAAACTTCAGTGGTAGAATGTAATTTTCAAAACCATAGAGAGCGATTCGTATTTTAATAAAATCTCAGGAGGTGTATTTGTAATTTATCCTTATTTTAATAATTTTTTTGACTTTTTACAAAAATATATGCAAAGAAAGAAAGAAAAAAGAAGAAGATAGTAATGTGACAATTTGTAAAAAAAAAAATTGATTTTTTAAATGTTTAATATATAATATTTGGTCGATAAATGGGCTTAAATATTTTAAAAATAACTTACACTACAACATATAAGAGTTTTAGAAATTGAATTTTTTGATCTCTAAAAGTGAAAATTTTATTGCAAAAGACATTTATGATCAATTTCTATCGTCGTGAGAATAGTCACTAGCCGTTCCGAAAAGTCAAAAATAATATTTTTAGCAATAAAATTTTGAAAACATAACTAATAAGTAGACTTTTAGGGATAAAATAATTTGGTTTCAAAATGGTTTATTTTTTAAGATAAAAAATTTCTTCCCAAAAGGATAATAGTTTATCACTAATATCCAATTTTCCTTACTAAAAATATAATAATACTTTTCACAATAAAAATATTTAATTCCTAAAAAATAATTTTATCCCTAAATTTTAATCTCTAATTTTTTTTTTTTTTTGGTAGTGTTGTAGTGAGGCATCCTATATGCTTGCATTCATCAGTGTCAATCCCAAAAGTCGATTCTAATTTCAAAGGGATGCACCACTTTAATAACAGATGCTCATAGTTTAATGGTTAAATTACACTTACACTCCTAAGATTTGAATTTAATACATATTATTTCTTGACGTTTGAAAAATTACATTAACCTCCTGTCATTGTAATTATTTAGATAGGATGAAAATATTGAACTCAAACACTCTTTCTTTTCTTATTTTGCTTTATTTCCTCTATTTTTTTTCCCTTTAATTTGCTTTTTTTTTTTTTTCAATGTAATTTTCTCTATTTTTCTATCCAGAGTTATTGCCTTCTATATAAGTAGGGGATTGTGAAATAGGAATTGGGGTTCTTCTTCTTGAATCTAAGAATCAAGCATTGTGCATCGAAATGGGTTTATTCAGGGCCCATTTTGATAATCCGAACCGTGCATATTTTAGAATACATCATAAAACATACATAAAAATTCAAGTTAATCAGATATCATTTACACATTCATCCACTTACATTTGTATCTACAAAAATAAATAATAATTGTGATTTAAAGTATTAAAATGAATAAAAATGTGAGTGGATGAATAGGTAAACGATATCTGATTAACTTATGTTTTTGCAGGCATGTTCTACTTGATATGTTCTAAAATGTGAACAGCTCGAATTATCAAAATGGGCCCTGAAATGAGTCCATTTTGGTGCATTGATTCTTCTTGCTTGCGAGATCTTGAAAGAATCCCAAATTCTGTGAAATGAGACTATTAATCACAAGGGTGAGAATGTAATTTTTAAAATGTCAAGGAATAAGATGTAATCAGACCAAACTTTAGGGATATTAGTGTAATTTACCCTAGTTTAATATTATTTGTCTTGGATGCATTAGATTTTATTTTTGTTGTTTTGTTTGAATTTAATTTAGTTTTTATTTATCATTTCTATTTTAATAGTATGCACATAATTTTGTTTGGGCCCATTCATGCACTACTTTTCTTATTATTATTCCATTTATTTGTTTCATACTTGTTGGTGTTAGCTTAAATAAGTATGCTAATCTATTAATGCATAGCAATAATGAAAAATATTATGAGTGAAGAATATTTTTCATTGACTAATAAAAATTGAAATTGAAATTTTAAGACTCTTACCAAATATATGTCCATAATTTATGACATTCCTTTTTTTATTAAAAAAACTTACACATTAATAAGGAAATCTCTCTCATCCCTTCCCAAAATAAAAAACCCACACTATTAAGGAAACTATTGTCATTGCACTAATTATAAAAAATTAAATTTAAAATCTATATATCTATATCTATACTATATTTTAAATTTTTGTGGGAAGCATTGTGAAGACTTCCACCTAAATTTGTGAATTTTTTAATTAAAAAATAATTTTAAAAAAACACTATTGACTAACTTATCTGTAACAACCCTCACTTTGATTTAGTCATACTTGCATACTTCATGTGTGATTTTGTCTTGTTACGTGGTGCCTGTAAATTTTGTCTTGTCTTGTTTTGTTTAAGACTTGTCATGTTTTGTTTAAGTATTGCTCGCATGATTTTGTTCCTTGCTTGGTGTAGCCGAGGTCATCTTGAACCTAGTTCTCCGCTGAACCTTTGTACTTAGAACCATTTTGGAACCACTTGGTTGACCTCCATCTTCACCCCGACATGTTAGCCGAGATGTCGCTATCTAGGCCGAGGTGTTTTGCATATAGTGATCTTCGTTCCTGGGCAGGTATGGCCTAGACCGAGGTGTGGCACATCCAGGCCAAGGTGTGGCACAGCTTAGTCAAGTGTCGTCCTCCCTAGCCGATGTCTTTGTTACCCTGTTGCCGAAGATTTGACTTAAGCCGATATCACTACTTGCCGATGTGTCTTGCCATCTAGCTTGTTGAATACGCTTTGTCAGAGACCTGTCTTATCAATCTGTCACCCTTTTGAGCTGAACCAACCCGGTAAGGCCACGTGTCCGAACTGAATGTTAAGACAGCCGGCAGACCTAGAAACAAATTATTTTGTCTCAAATCTTTGCCTTTAGAGAGAGAAGCTCTAGAGGAAGAAGGTAGAGTTCTAGAGAGAGAAGTTGATTTTCGAGCTTGATCTTTGGAGTTTGAACCGTTAGATTCGAGTTTTGAGGTCTGAATCTTAATCTACTCTGGTTATTCTTATTGATTATCAAGCTGCATTGCATGATCGAATCTGTTTTGCATACCATGCATTGATTTGAAGTTGGTTTTGGAAGAGGAAATAATGTTCATGTGTTCTTGAAGAAAAGTCTTGTTTTGATCCGGAAGTTTATGTCAAAAACCATGTTTTGTGTTTGTTTTCACGCGATTTCCTTGTGTGGGTACCCAGGTCCATGTTTTTGAACTCTTAGCATGGAATCTCAGATTTTTCTTTGTATAAACAAGTTGTGATTTAAGCAATGCATGTTCTTGATGTTCTTGATTCTTCATGTTATTCAAAGGGAAACTTAGGCTTTCTTGACTTTGCTTTTGAAGTGGCCATCGGGACCACACTTCGGCAAGGAGGTGCGGGACCTCGGCAAAGACCTGGTTGGTACCCAGTGTGTTTTCATGAGATCTAAAAATGTTGGTTTAACTCCCAAAGAAGTTCTCGCTTGGTTATTGGCACAGATTTGGTGTGAATGCCGAAATCATTTGCATGCATGTGAAGCTCGTTTTGAGAATGTATTTGCCATGTGATTGTAGGTCCTTGATCCTTGCTTTGAGCCTACACCCGAGAAGATCTATGTGAGTGGTATTTTTAATAAAGCTATGTTATAAAGTTTTGATAAATCTTGCTTTGTTTCGTTTTGATGAAAGTATTTGATAAGCATGAATGATTAGCCTTATTTTGATGTATCGCGTATAAGCTTTGTTTTGATGTCATCTTTGGAAAGTCCCTTGTGCTGGAGAACTCTAAACTTCAGACTAAGTAATAAAAACTCCCTTGTACTGGAGGACTCTAAACTTGTGCAGTACCCTCGTGTTAAAAGGAATGGTCCTTTCTGGGAAAGACTATCGTGTTAAAGCGGGCTATGGGCCTAAGTAACACAAGACTATCGTGTTAAAGCGGGCTACAGGCCTAAGTAACACAAGTCCCTCATGCTGGAGGACTCTAAACATTCGCAGCACCTTTGACTAATCGATTACGGATCGTGCAGTCCCTTGTTTTGCCACCGACGGTTTACCGCGTGGATTTGCTTGTTCGGAAAGCTATTGATTTGTGTTTTGCTGATGCCAGTAAGCATCCCTTGGGGCTTGTAAGACTTGTTAGATGAATACGGTTCATCCCCTGAATTGTAAAGTTCTGATGTGTTTTGCTTTGAAAGAATCTCGGCTAATATTTATATAGTTTTGGATATGTTTTGTCCTGGAGAGACTTCGACTATTATTCATGCAAAACCTTTATTACTTGTACCATTCACTGAGTATCCAAGCTCACCCTCTCTATATATATGTAGGTGATGAGCAGGACGGCGGCGACGCCTAGATATGTTTTGCAAGCTTGGTTTGGATTCTTGTCATGTCGGCTTGACTTATGTTTATGTCGGCAATGCTGTGTTTACGTCGGCAAATCTTGAAAATCATGTTTCTTGGCTTGTACTCGTTGTATTTTGTGTATGTCGGCTTGAGAAGCCTTTTGATCAAGATGTATCATGTATTTTGTTTATCTGTAACCGAATGTGGAACCGTATTATGTATGCCATATCATTTGATCTATGCACGGCTCTTATGGACCACTTGTACCTTAAGTTATTGCTTCCGCGTTTGTAACCCCCTATGTGTACTCGGTTATGTGTGAATCTTTGAAAGAGGCCTTGGGTAATCTCGGATTATTGGCCATCATGGCACCATCCTACTAGGGGCGGGTTGGGGTCGTGACATTATCTATCTATACTACATATAATTGCAAACTATTATGGGTCTTTAAGCTCTAAAAACTCTATTTTCTTAGATTTTTTAAATTTATAAAATATGAAAAAACATTAATTCTTTTATTAGAAATATAATTATTAATTGTTTAATTAATATATTAAAATCTGTTAATTCTTGACACGTATAAGAAAATTAATTCATATTTCTAAATTTGTTTATACTATATATAATTGCAAAATATTGTTAAAATATATTAGTAGTTCTCATTAAGAGAGCTTTTTTGATAAATTCTTTTTCTAAGAGTTTTATTTCATCCAACCCATATTCTTTTTGACTATTCCATTAGATCCTATTTGAGGTAAGAATACCAAAACACCCTTAATCTCTCTTGCTCCTATTAATGTCGATATTTAATGTTGATTGTCATTATGATTTGGTATTGCTCCTATTAATGTTGATATTTAATGTTGATTGTCATTATGATTTGGTAGTTCTCATGCATCAGAATGTTGACTGTCATTGTATTCATATTAATTTGAAATGAATATTCACATCATGATATTCACATTAATTTAAAATGAATTTTTGTCATTGTATTATCAATTACATGATGTGAATATTCACACTAAAACATACGAATGTGAACGTTCACATCACTATATTAATGAGAGAGAATGTTCACATTACTACACATTGTGAATAAGAATGTGTTGTCAATTAAAAATAGAATGAACGCTATTTTTAATGTGTTGTCAATTAAAAATAAGAAGGTTCACATATTGTGAACGTCCACATCACTACATTGGATGAGAGAGAATTTTCGAAAAGGTGTTATGAACATTCACATAAGATGAGAGAGAATGTTCACATTATTTTTAACGTGTTGTCAATTAAAAATATATTTACATTATATAATAATATAAAATAATAACATCAATGTTATTTAATTTGTGTATAAAATTTCCTATGCCTTGGTTCTTTTTCTTCTCTGTCCTCTCCCAACATTAAATATTAATAGTGAATATAAGGGCATAAGAGTCTAAGAAAATAGTGTAAATCAATAAAAAAAAAAGGACTTTATGGAATAAAAGTAGAAACGGTGGTGCTATATGCACCAATTAGTATACACATTAGTGTACTAACTAGTGTTATAATATCATTAATGACCCTATTTAATACACAAATTACAAATACCCAAAACCTCTAAAATTATGCCACATCATCTGTTGATACACTAGTGTGTACACTAATTAGTGCATATAACATTATTCAAGTATAAATACATGGGACTAAGTGAGTTAAAAAATTTATTCATGGACTTTTTTTATATTAGAACACTTTTAAATGAGATTTATTAATAAAAATCCCTTTCATTAATTATCACTTAATCTTTCCCCTTCAAGATATCTCCTTCAAATTTCAACCAAAATTATGAAATTGAAAAAAAATTATTTATTGACAATAACAAATATATAAATTAAAATTTCACCTCAGAAACTTTTGTCTCATTTTCAATATTTTTTTAATTATTGCCAATAAATATTTATTACAATTTTCCCTTATAACTAATTAATAAATTTGTAATGGAACTCATACTCGAAATTTATCTCTCACATCATGAGAATGATCCTATTAAGAATATATTTGTTTTTAGCACTTGCCAATCATGATTAAATCTTGTTGAATTTTTTTTTTCTCATTTGTCAATTAAACAAATTAAAATCAAAAATAAAAATATTTTTTTAACTTAAATAGCTAAAAAGTGACTTGCTAAAACCAAATAAGGAAATTTTTTTTTATTAAAAGTTATAATTGGTAAAACTTAAATTTTCTATTAAAAAAATTGATGGTTGCACATAATAATTTATATTTTAAATATTTATATGTTCATATATATATAATTGGGACTTTAAATTGTTCAAGTTGTTTGATATTTTTGTTGAAACCCACTCAAATTTAATTCAGATTTATAAATTTAAGCCCAACTACTCCACACCAAATTAGACCAAGCCTTAAGTTCCATCAAATGGGGTCGGATACATGAATATTTCTTCTCCACTCAACTTTATCTAAGGCCATTATGTTATTTAAATTAAGTAGATTCATATCTCTATTTACTATGTTAGCCAACGGCAATTTAGGTCTACCTCGTTCCCTAACCTTTCCATTTACCGTTACTATATTGTATCTCTTCACTACTGCCTCTGTTGGTCTCCGTTGAATATCACCAAATTATTTCAACATATTCGCTCTCAATTTATCTTTTATCAATGCAACCCCTACCCATTCTCGAATATATTTATTTCTGATTCTGTCTTTTCTAGTCTTGCCACATATCCATCTTAGCATCCCCATCTCTATAACACTCATCTTACCTACATATTATTTCTTAGTTGCTTAACACTCCGTTCCATACAATATTATTGGTCTGATAGTCGATCTATAGAACTAAGCCCAAATACTCACCAAATTAAAAAAATATGTTGCTCAATCCTTAAAGAAATTCATGTTGAAATTGGGTTGCTCAAATTTAACTCGCGCAAGTTTGCAACTCTAACAAAGAAGCTGAACACATAAGCTCTATATCATTATTGTAAAATTGTTTGACTTAAATTATGAGTCTCAAACTTTTTTTATTTTTGTAATTTACATACAAAACTATCTATATTATTTTATATAAAAATACTGAAAAATCTAGAAACCCCTTAGATGTTGATTTGTGATTATGTATCAATTTTAAGCAGAATATAAAAATCCCAATCAAACAATCAAGATAAAGAGACACAACGATTTTTACGTGGAAAAACCACAATTGGACACCTCCAACTATGATCAAAAAACCACGGGCAACTGCCACAAGACAATCCACTAAGAAGAATTAAAGGAATTACACAGGTATACTCTCAATTATCTAGCGAATCCACAACGCCTAATTGAACCAACCTCTATGTGCCTCTTCCAACCCCATCTTCAGCACGGAATTGTCTTTCTGATGAGCCACTTCGGATTCCACCAAAGCTTCAGGCTCGAATTCTTCAGAATTCACAACTGAAGAACAACTCTCTCTTTTGTGTATAACAAACAAACCTTTGATGTACTCTCTTTAAATCATGAGTTGAATACTCAATAAAACATCAAAGAAAAAATAACAAAATATCCCCAGATATAAACCTTCAAGAACCAAAAAGAAGATATGGAGGAATTCAATGAATACCTTAGTTTTGGGAGAAAACCAAGTATTTATAGAGAACCAAAAGTAATCCTAGATTGGGAAGAAAACAAACTCCTTGAGAAATCCAGATTCTGAGGCTCGCTCGAGCGAAGCTTTGCTGGCTCGAGCGAGGAGTGTATTTTTCGTGATTTCTACTAGTGCCTTGGCTCGAGCGACGAATCATTGGCTCGAGCGAGGAATACACTCTTTCAGGTTTTTGTATGGACGCTATCCTTGGCTCGAGCGAGCTCTTCTTGGCTCGAGCGAGCAAGGGCAGACATGCAACGTTGAATGCAATTTTGAATGCAATTTTGCATTTTGCTTCGGCTGCGAGCTGACCGGGCAGCTTGACCCCCGTAATAATCAGCGAAGTGGCAATCTTGAAAGTATTGACATCACAAACTTCTCTACAAGGCTCGATTCGGGTTGGATTTGCATCTAATAAACTCATAGCCTCACTAAAATAAAAATGTGAATAAAATTACAATTCAAAGGAGTTTTGTCAAACGGGGTTGCCAACAATAAAAACCTAACAATCTCCCCCTTTGGCAATGCCGTGACAAAACACACCTAACAAATAAAATCCTAATCATCCCAACCCATTACAGCCAACAAACGCAAACTTCTTCTCGACGTCCAAGATCGCAAAAAACAACTATTAATGCCACAATCTCCAAAACAACTATTAGTGCCACAAGAGTATATGAAAAAGCAATAAACATATGACAAGATTATCTTGAAGCATGAGATAGAAAACATGAATAGATGCGGCTTGAAGATTTTAAGAACATGTAGCATGAAAACCTGAAACACATGAAAAACAACTTTCTCCCCTCAAACAACAAAAGCAAGATCATAAACCACACAAGCAATGATATAATGATGTAAATATCAGGAGCATGCAAGAATGCAAAGCAACACGCAAAACAACTAAAGTCAATCTTCCTTGCCAAACAAATCAAAGTGAACATGCTAACAAACTCTTGCAATGATAAACCAAACTCCCTTACCAACCCAAATCAAGATGAACCAGACTCCCCCTCACTAAAAGCAACCACAAACACTGAAAACAGTGAACAAGAAGAAAGCGACAAAAATAATATGGTGGAGCAAGCAAGGAATTTCTGATTTGTACCTTGAAACACACAAGATTATCCAAGAAGCATAATTACAAGAAAACACAATGTGCACAGCCTCTAGAAGATTCCTCATAAAAGAAAGTGATGCATTATGTGAAAAGCATAGATCCCATGATAAAAGTGTGTGCGTGACTCTTGGAGTTCGACAAGTACAAGATTCAAATCCTAGTAGTGATATGAAAGCTGGACCTCCAACAAGAGAATCTAAGCATAACTAAGGAAAGTCAAACCACTAGGAATCAAGGGGTATCTGGTGAGTAAAAGCGGAGGCTCCCCCTCAATCAATGAATCCTTTTTTTTATGCTCTATTTTTTTTTTCACATCTTTTTTTTTTCTTCTTTTGCACTTTTTTCTTTCTTTTGCACATTTTTTCTTTCTTTTGCACATTCATTGGCGGCTGACACGCTCAAGAGTATGGAAACCGAACCAGAGAAGCATGGATATAATAAGGATGGCCTGGTTGGTGACTCTGAGGTAGCATTTTTCTCATGCTTGGACTACAAAGAATAGAGGAGAAAGCCGTGGAGATGCAAAAAGATGGAAGATGGTTAAGAGACTCAACATCACCCATGATATGCTAGTATAGGTCAATTCCTCAAGAAAAGCAAAAGATACAATGCCAGAAGTCCATAGAAAAAAAATAATCACTAAGGCGGAAGACTTCGATATTTGCTAATCCAAGAGTGTGTACAAAATGAGACATACTAATCAAAGAACACACACTCCAAAATGAGTAATGACCAGAGAAAGCACACACATATTAACATGTAATGGTTATTCTCATCAATTTCAATATGCACCAAGGACTGCTCAAAAATTTTAAGCTTGCAAAACCATACTAAGAAAATCTTTTTGGATTTTTTTTTTCAACAATAAAACAAGACAAAAAAAAAAAAAAAAAAAACAAAAACAAATATGCACACATTTTTTTTTTCATTAAAAAAAACACACAGAGACCCAAAAAACTAAATAGAGTAAACACATTAACACAAGTCAAGTTTTCTCACCCAAATCTTTTTGGTCTTAACAAAATTAGATCTAGCTGTCTTGGTAAATGTCGTGGTGTTGTGAACACCCTCATGAATCTTGGTATTCCGCCTGGACATGTAAGGTTGTCTACTAACCCAAAAAGAATTCGAATTTCTATCCTTTTGAGACACTCTCCCATGTAACTTATAACAATAAGGGCGAATATGACCATGCATACCACAATGATGACAAATAAAAATAGGATGTACCTTCTTTTCTTTTACCTTACCAACTCTAGGAAGTTTGAGAAGTCTATCCTCATGTTGAATCTTTTGTCCTCCTTTTCCTTGAGTTCTTGCATCATGAGATGTTGATGCACTCTGTTTTTTGCTCTTTCTTGCCACCAAAGCCAATGCCACTCTTGTCTGAACAGATTTGTTGAGACCCAATGATATCCTCCAAAGTTTTTGATCCTTTGTTCCAAAGACCAATGGTAACCATGGCACACTTGAGCTCTTCCTCTTTCTTGATCATTAGTTCTTCCAAAGCAACTTGTGACATCTCGAGAGATTCAATCTTTTCTTCAAACATGGCATGGGTTTCCTGTAGCTCATTCCTCTCTATCTCACAAGTCAACAGTTTTGCACAAAGAACTTGTTGATCATCAGCTATCTTGATGGCATTGATTCTAGCCTCAGAAATCTCCTCCTTAAGTTTGACATTCTCACTTTCACATGCTTTAAGTTTCTTTGTGAGTTTGTCATTCAACTTGAATAAGTTAAGAGACTCCTTATACAACTTTTCGTAAGCTTGCTCAAGCTCTTCATGATCACTCTCTGAGGATTCATCATCAGTAGTATTCTCAACTGACCTTTTCGGAGACTCTGTTTGTCCTTCAGTTTCGGAAGCCACCATGAAAGCAAGGAATTGCTTATGTCCCTCTTCGCCTTGATCTTTATCGTCACTTTCGTCTTCATCAGATTCTGATTCATCATCCCAAGTGACAGCGAGGGCTTTCTTTTTCTTCAAACGAGTAGGGCATTCTTGAGCAAAGTGGCCAAAACCTTGGCATTTATAGCATTGGACTCTTTCATAGTTCCCTTGTATCTTTCCTTTCTTCTTCTTGGCTATAGAATTAATTTTGAGTTTATCTTTGCCTTTAAATTCATGAGCATGAGTAGAGTCTAAAAGATTAGGATTCGTTTTCAAAAAAGATTTTTTAAATTGTTTAACAAAAGCATCCATAATCTTAGAATCTATCTCACAGTCCTCATCAGAATCCTCTACCACTTTATGAGCACTACTAAATGCAACATCTTTTTGTTTCTTTTTGAAATTTCTATGTGCCTCATAAGTTTGGAGATTTCCAACCAACTGATCTAGCTTGAGGTTGTCAACATCTTGAGCCTCCTCAATGGTCAGAACTTTTGGTTGGAACGCATTAGAACAAGGACCTCAAAATTTTTCCTACAATCTTGGATTCGGTATTTTTTCACCTAAATTGAAGTCGAATTTACAATGTCACTCAACCAAGATAAAATTCATCAAAGGTCTCACTATCTTTCATTGAAAGATTTTCAAACTAGACGTGAGCCTTTGAAGTTTTGAGCGCTTCACGTATGAGTGCCCTCATGAATAGTTTGTAAGATATCCCAAGCCTCTTTTGCGACTTCACAATTACAAATACGGCTAAACTCTTCAGGTGTGACAGCGCAAAAGAGAGAATTGATAGCTTTACTATTCCAGCTACTATTTTGGTAATCAGTTGTGTCCCACTTATCAATTGGTTTGGGGAAAGTTACTCCATCAACAGTAATTGTTGGTTCAGTCCACCCATTCATGACGGATTGCCAAACTTTTTCATCAATAGATTTTAAAAAAGATCTCATTCGAGCTTTCCAAAAAGAATAATTGGATCCGTCAAGTAGGGGTGGTCGAACCATAGAATTTCCCTCACGAATTGAATCCATTATCACAAATCAAACAAGATCTCGTTCTAAAAGAAATTTTTTAAAAAAAAAAAAAATAGAGTGATCTAAAAGAGTATTGACATCACAAACTTCTCTGTAAGGCTCGATTCGGGTTGGATTCGCATCTAATAAACTCATAGCCTCACTAAAATAAAAATGCGAATAAAATTACAATTCAAAGGAGTTTTGTCAAACGAGGTTGCCAACAATAAAAACCTAACAAATACATTATTAATTTTTTCACATCCCGTGTATAGCACGGGTTCACCTCTAGTTTCCTTTCAAAATCCAATCACTTTAGTTTTGAAACTCAAATTTTATTTTTGAGTTCTTTTTATTTTTATTTTTTAGTTTTATGTTTAGTATTTATTTTAGATCCTTTAGGGTTTAATACATTTAAAAAGTAAAAAACAAATTATACTCACCTCCTCTGAGGTTTGAGAAAAATACTATTAACTCCACAAGTTTGACATAATTACATTTATCATTTTTTTAGTAAGGTTAAAATTAGGAATGCTCACAGGTCGGGTTTGTGTGGGTTGCATGTCATCCACTACCTGACTGAATGGGGTTTAGGATGAGAAAATGCCATCCGTATCTGACGACCCATGGTTTCAAAATCGACCGAGAGAATTGGTGGGTGGATACAGATGGAATTGGTGACTTGAACAAATCCTAAGTTTTTTACTAAACAAATCTTATTTTACAAAAGTCCTAATTTTTTTTAACTGAACAATGAGGAGTGAGGGTTCCACTTTTCTGAAAAGTAAAAACACATCTTTCAAGTTCTAATACTTTACTTATTGAACAAATAAATAATATGTACATATATCAATATTTATGAAGAATTCTTCCTTCTGTGCAATCGGGTTGGGTTTGATGGATTGAAAGTTGTATATTCGCCACCCAACCAAAACTCAATTTTTTTATGAAATTTCTAGACCCGCATTCGTCCATCTATTGTATCGTAACTGCACATTTAGAGTCGGATTGAATCGGGTTAGGCTAGTTAAGCGGATCGGCTGGATGTTTACCCAATCCTAGTTAAAATTATCAAAACCAATGCAGATGTTGAGTAGATACAAAAATAAATAAAGGTAAATATTCATTTTAGTAAAAAATATATGATAACATTATATTTTAATCTATACGACTCATGAATTAACAATGAAAAAAACTTAAATGTTATGTGAATTAAAATTTCGAGAGAGATCGCTGTAATTATGTTAAAATTGTGGGACTAACTATATTTTCTCCCAACTTCAGGGGAGGTGAGTGTAATTTACTGAAAAGTAAAATATTTGTGAAAAAATTTATAAAAAAATTCACTAAATATAAAAAACAAAAACAATACAAAAAAAATTCTAATATTACTGTATTTAGTATTTTTTTTAATAGAATTCATTACAAGTATTTTACCTTTAAAGTATATTTAAATTAGATATATAAATAAAATATTTAATTAAAATATTAAAAAATCATTAAAGACCAAAAAAAATCAAAAGTAATTTTAGAAACAGTGATTTAAAGATAGAAAACAAAATAGTTGGGTAAAATACAGATCAGAGGGAGTTTGAAAAAATAATTACAAATTGATGAAAAAGTTTAAGTTTTTAATTATTAACATTTATAAAGTTTATCATTGATTTTTAATAATTTTTTTTATATTTTTTCCAATATAGTTTGATGGACTAATTACTTTTTAAAAGTGAGTCCATTAATAAATTTTAGGGTAAATTACAAATACACCTCCTGAGATTTACTTATATTACAAATTATCTCATGTGGTTCTAAAAATTATATTATGCCCATAAGGTTTCTAATTTCATAACAAATAGGTCATTTTATTAATAAATTATCAAGTTAATTAATAGTTTTTAATAATGTTAAAATTTTATTTCAATTAATAATTCAGACAATTTTATTATTGTATAGGTGAACAGTCAGAAATTTCACTTTTCAATTAATTCTGTTAAATAAAATTTTTTGACAAGAAGGTATTTATAATTTTTCAAACTATAAAAGACAATTCGTATTTTAAACAAATTTCAAGAGGTGTATTTGTAATTTATCCTAAATTTTATAACATTTTATACAACTATGATTCATGAATGTCTCATTCTGAATAGGATTTGAAAATCAGGTGACTTGCAAGGCAACATATCGAATCAGAACGGCTTTGAATAAATTGGGGATTGTGGCAGTTTCCGTAGCTGCAATGATTTTTCTTTTTTAAGAAAAAATAAAAAAAGTTGTTTATTTGCTTTATACAAAGCTGTGGCTTTAGTGGTTATTTTGAAATGACAAAAAAAATTTTCCTTTGTTTTTAGCTTTTGCCAATTCAAAAAGTTTACGAAAAAGTACAAAAGAAAAAGATCTTAGAGTTTGATCCAATAACAAATCAAACTTCAGTTTCTTAATTTTATCATTTTAAATTTTGTACTTTTAAATAGGTTTCAATTCAACTTTTTTGTCAAAATTCACTAACAGAGAAAGAATAAAATAAGTCCTTTTACCTTCCATTCTATGAATAATTTTGTCAATTTACCCATATAATATTGCTACTAAATACATTCACTTAGGCTTATTTTGGGTAATTCTATTTACACATCTTTACTTATCTTAATATACACCATTTACTCAATTTACACCATACACAAATTAAAACTTTTAATTTTGTCTTAATACACATCAATAATTTCAGATAATACTAAACTACTCTCATCTTCTCCAACAAATCCTAACCCTCACCATTGTCGACAACTGTAACGCCCTCAAAAAAATACATAAAACCCATCATTTATAACATGCATTTATATAAGATAAATAACACCTTTCTATTCATCAAAGTAGTTCTTTACAAAAGTATTACATGCTGACATCAAAAGTAAATGTCCTATGGGCTTACAACTTTCCAAGTCAACACTTGGTTACAAAAGAGAGTGCTAACTCTATACAAAGAAAGCCCTTGGCTTGATATACATGTAATACAACAAAACAACAAAAGTAAACCCCGCCACTAAGCCTCCCAAGCTACGTCCTTGGAGGTGGCATGCTACCTGTACCTAAAAATGATGTCCCATAAAGGGTGAGCCACAACCCATTAGAAATATACTAAACCAATTATAAACAATGACTAAAATAATAACATTCAATAGATGATCCACACTTATATTCCACTTATGCCATATTACAGTTTCATGACAATCATGCCCATGTTACATTTCAGTTTCCATTTCTTATTCAACTTTCAGTTTGAAAACAAGGCTCAGAACCTGGCCCAAACAACGTAATGAGATTATAACTCATCACTCAATTACTTTCAAAATTTATGACAAATACACATTTTAGTGTTGTATCAATATCGCATAAAACCACTTTTACACTTCACGAACGATACACATTGTAGTGCTGTATCAATATAACAAAACACTTCCATACTTCACAACTGATACACATTGTAGTGCTGTATCAATGTAAAACAATCTCCGGTTTAGAGGTCCATCCCCTATCTTCCCCTAAACCGTGGAGTACATCCCCTATCTCCTTCTACACAACACAATGTATATAAACAATTATCATATACATGTTCAATCATTCAATACACAATTTCGATGTAATATATCAACCGCTATACTCGATAGCCTACTCAATTGATTAGTTTTAGTTTGCCTAATCATCATGCATTGTCTCCAACAATCAAGACTATCCTTCACCGATAGCCCAAGCTTATTTCTAAGGAAAATAAATGCACCAAATGGATAAATTATCAACATTTGCCTAGGTGAGC
Organism: Camellia lanceoleosa; assembly: GCA_025200525.1. NCBI lineage: Eukaryota > Viridiplantae > Streptophyta > Magnoliopsida > Ericales > Theaceae > Camellia > Camellia lanceoleosa. Next base: position 160,663,506 of record CM045769.1, on the reverse strand, counting down.
GATAAATTAATCCAACTACACCCTTTAATTCCATACCATTCTAATTTGAATATTTCCTATTCAATTTCTCATTTTCCAAAATTAATTATACGAATTAATTTGTCATAACAATTAGGGCTTTTTCCCATAATCTCAATACCAACCCTAAGGTTCCATTTTCATCAACAATCCCACACCAAGTCCATTTTCCAATGTATTACATACATAAAGGTTTTAAACGTTGAAAACCCTCTCTTTTGAAAATTACAAGGCCCCAAACTTTCTCGAAATTACCCAACAACCCCCAACATATCGAAATACCAAAATTTAAAGACAAAGCTCATAAGATGGAGTAGGATATCCCTACCTCGAAGTTAGAACTCGAATGGAGGAGATGAAGAAATTCAAAGTGCTCCAAATGAACAATTTCTCGGATCAAAACGTAGCCCTCGACGATCAACACACTTTCTACAAAGGCCGAAGGATAGGGGGACACTCTAACTAGATCAAACCCTAGAGAGAAGGGAGATTCTAGAGAGAGAAGCTCTCAAAACGGCTTTTAGAAAGTAAGAGAGAGAGAGAATGAATGTAAAAAGTGATTCAAAAATGCCTAACTACCATATGATATACGACACTCCCGCTCGAGCATAGAATAGAACACTGGAGTGTCAAGCACAAAAATCTGGACACGCTCGAGCGCAAGAAGGCCCGCTCGAGCGCCAAGACACAAGAATAAAGTATATCCGCTCGAGCGTGAAAACCAGTCTGCTCGAGCATAGATTTCCCCCTCCCAGAACTTTCACAGACAAAGCACTACCTGCTCGAGCGCCAACATACCTGCTCGAGCGCAACCGCTCGAGCGTAAATAAACCCACTTGAGCGTGAAAAACATGCTTGCAGAATTTTTTGCAGAGGCACGAAATACTGGGAGTGTGCAAACCCCGCTCGAGCACAAGAAGACCCGCTCGAGTGGACCGCCTAAAAACTGGGCAACAAGGAATTGAAACCAAGGCTTAACCAACCTGTAACAACCCTGCCCAATACATCCTAAAACTCAAACATGTGGAATTAAAGGATGACAACAAGTTATACAACCACGAACACCACAGAACCAAAGTCCGGAATACAATAAATACAGAAAGGGAAAACCAGAATCGCTATAGCAACCATCGCCTTCCACCAGCGTCGTTCCCTTCTCAATCTCTCTTAACCTCTCACGGCCGCCGCCCCTTCCTACTCTTCTCCCCCTCCTGCTACTACTTCTTCCTCTCTATCGCCGCCTTCAGATCGGATTTGTGAAGAACCCAGTTGATCTCAGCCTTCACACCCTCGCCGCTACTCCTCTATCAACCATCTCACCCAGGTCGCCTCTCCTCGCTGTAACTCATGCCGCCCTTCTCTACCACCGACGAAGATCTGAAAACCCTTGGCTAGAATGAATCGCGATGTGGGGAATGAATAACGATGGCTAGAGAGATAGAGAAAGAGAGAACCCAGCTCACTACTTTGTTTCTTTCTGACCAAACTTCCAATTCTTTCTCTCATTACTTTCTCTCTTTAAAAGTCATGGCACCAGCATCTGAGCAACACAACTCCAAAATGGTCTATGTAATGGATGTCGGGCAAGAGAAGAGAAACGCTATAAAGGTGGTGATGATCGGAAAAGAGTGAGGTGACTGCTAGTGGTCGAAAATGGCAAAGGTTAGGGTTGAGTTGGTTGGGAGGGAGGGAGAAATGGAAGGGTGTGTTAGTAATTTGATTGAAGGATAGAAATGTAATAAAAAAATTTAGAGAAAAGATATGCACTGAGTTAATCAAGTGTATGGAAATAGAATTTCCCGCTTGTTTTGGAAAGATGGAAAAAAAATTCCTTTTGTTTGTTTGTTTGTTTGTTTTTTTATTTTAAAAAAAATGCATTTGTGAAGTTTTTTTTTTTTTTGAAAAGTATTATAATATGGTGTCACATCATTAACGAAAAGGGTAAATTATAAATACATTCCCTGAAATTTGATTAAAATACAAATCACCCCTTGTGGTTCAGAAAATTACATTTCACCATTTGAGGTTTTTAATTTCATAACCAATCACTCATTTTATTAATAAATTATCAAGTCAATAAACAGTTTTTAATAATGTTAGAAATATATTTCAATTAATAATTTAGGCAATTTTATTATTGTATAGGAGAGCAATTATGAATTTTATTTTTTCAGTTAATTCTGTTAAATAAAAAATTCTGACAAGTGGGTATTCGTAATTTTCTAAATCACAAGAAGTAATCGACACTTTAAACAAACTTCAGGGGATGTATTTGTAATTTACCCTAATTAAAATTATGAAATTCTCATATTACCCTTATGTACATTTGTGAAATTACCATTTTATCCTTAAAAAGTGGGGGTATTTCGGTAATTGTACATTCGGCTTATTTATCTCTTCCGAAATGAAAATACAAAAAAGCCTTAAAACTGCTTTTTCCAAAAGCACTTTTTATCTACACTAACATGTACAATATATTTTTTTTTATCGGATGTCCGGACTAATTTATGCTTATCTAGATCTAAGCAAAGCGCTCACTCCATGTGAATTTTATAAATCTCAAGTAAAGAAATTCTATTTACACATATCTACTTAGTTCAGTTCGCACACTTAATGAAATATTATTTTAATAACAACTTACTCTAAACTAAAATGACCATAGTAGACATTCAGTAACACCCAAAATATTATATGAAAATATTCTCTATACACTCCTTTTAGGTTGAAGATTAGTCTTGCTTTATTAGTCAATGCTTCCATTCACATTTCAGTAATTGGTCTAACACCTTTTATTTTCTTTAATTTTTTATTTTTTTATCTATAGGAAAAACCTTGCAAATTGTACAATCACATCATAATAACAATTCAGCTAAAACTATTCCAGATCTTTTAAAAAAGAATTAGCATAATGATGCTATCAAAATGAGAAGAAACAGAAGCATTGCAATTTCACATGCTCATCGAAACCATAAGGAGACCGTGATTCTTCTTGTCTCCGGCATCTTTTGTTCATAGTATACCTCCAATTCATAATATGAAATCTGATTGTATTTGAATTTTGAAAATGCATATATCTTATTATGCAAGCCCTCCCACTACTAGTTAATGCATATATTTATTTCTTTTCGATAGGATGGAGTAAAGCACTATGGGACTCAATACAATGAAAGTTGGGTTATGATAGTTATTCAATTGTAACAACCTGTTGCTTTTGTCCCTTATGATTTTTATTGACATCAAACAACGAAGCCTGTTGTTGTGTTTGTCTTCACTGTGAATCGAAATGGGGCATCAAATAATGAAACCTGTTGTTGTGTTTGTCTTCATTGTGAATCGAAATAGGGCATATTGTTGCTCTTCATTTTGAATAGGTGTGTGGAAAGAGGATTGAGTGTATGGAAAGAGGGTTGAGGTTGAGGTGGTGTATGTACAATATATGAGTTAAGGAGGGTATGATTGAAATAATTGGTGTGTGGAATGAGAACAAAAATTAATAATTAAATTACTAAAGGCTATTTTGGGAAGATGATTATAATCAGCTTTTTGTGAGAGAAGGAAGTGGGTTATAATCTGGGAAGTTATAACCCACTTCCCAAAAGACCCCTAAATATGTGCACTGAGATAATCAGATGTGTGGAAATATAATACCCAGACCTAAAGTTTGTCACCACTACTGAACCCAATATGCCACCACTTTCCTCATCCCTATACCTGACTTCCTTATGAACACATATATATCCACTTAAAGCCGGCTTATTGGATTTTTAACTTTTTAAATCACATTATTTTTCTATTTTTTACATATTTTTCTTTTTTTAAAAAAATAAATAAAACCAAAAAATTAATTTGTAATTTACTTTTCAAAATGGGTCATACATATAAATCAATTTTTGATCGATTTGAAACTATAAAATCTCAATATCGTAGTAATGGCAAGGGTAATTGAGAAAGGATGGTAATGGCGACTGTAAAAAAGTGAAGACGGGGCTCTGCCGCCTGTGAAATGGGAGAAGTGGGATCAAATTTTAGGATTATTTTTTTATTTTTATTTTTTGTAATTTTCTCAAAAGTTTAATTACCCAAAAGGATGGACCCTACATATGAGAATGTCACATGAAGGGTCTAACCTCATCTCTATTTACAAAAATTTATATGGGTAATGTTAAGGTTGTGTACCAAGTAATGTTATTTTTGAATTTGATTATCATAAATGACATAATTTAATATTATGATTCATAATTATAAATAAATAAAAAGAAGAAGAATTACAACCAAACACCACATAAGTTATAACAAAGAAAAATATTTAATCATAAATAAAATAATGTTATAACCAATATTATATTGAGTCGAAATTAACAATACAATAGGTCATAATAAAAAATATAAAATTCATAATTAGGATGCATATAGAATTTCCCAATTTATATATTTTGTTTCTCAACAAGTAGAACACTTGTTTGCAATTTTTCGCAGCGGAATGAAAAAACTAAGAACATAAACTTTTTCATAAAAATGATAAATATTTTCCAACCTACCACTAAACTGTCATTTTTTTTTTAAATTTATTATATTGATTTGATACCTTTTTAAGTTGAATAGAGGTTGGCTTTACAGCCGTAACAATCCACCCTTAAAAACAATAAGAATTCACAATTTTAAATCAGTTCAAAATATCTTTTGATTATGAAATCGATTGTTTTTGACCAATCACAATTTATAAGGACTCATTTGGAAATTGATTATTTTAATTATTTTTTAATTTTTTACAAAAAAATATACGAAAAAAATAAAATAATTAAGTGTTTAACTTTTTAATTATTTTAGCCAAAAAAATAACATGCCAAATGAGGCCTTATTCATACACTTTCTAAACTGAACAAATTCATTATCTAATTGAGGGATGTGTTTGTATCCCCCAAAAAATTAGAGAATGTGAACGGAGGTAATGTCAATGACTTGCTTTACATTTTAATAACATGGAGGGGAATAATTAGAAAGGACAATCAAAAAAAGAAAAAAATACAAAGGAAAAAGTTTGAGGGCTTAAAATATGATTTTTAAATTTATATGTAATAATGTGAACTATAGGTTAGTTATTGATTAATTTAAAATTTAATTATTTAAGATCTAATTTTTTGTCACATCATTTAGTATGAATTTAAAAATTATATTCTAGAAATCTCTACTATTTTTTTCAATAGTCCTTTTAATATATTCTATTCTACATGTAAGAATAAAACTTTCCTCTTTACCTGTTCATTCCCTTTATCTCCCAAATAATATATTATTTCCTTTTCTTTTTAATTTACACCCTTTAACCTACCTTTAGTATGAAGAAATGGAATAAAATGAGAATGGGATTGATGTGTGAACGGAATATAAAGTTGAATTCTTATTTCACTTTTTTTTTTTTTTGATCAGCAAAAAAGATCAACTTTATTGATGAGATTCAACAAAACAGATGAACACATCAGCAAAGAAGGGAAAAAGCACTCCAGAGGATGGTGAGATACCATCCAAGAAGAAAAACAAACAAGCCAAAAGAACTACACCCCACCAGAAAAACAAAACAACCAAACACCAAACAATGAAACTAGCAGCACCACCAATCCAGTCCTAACACCCCCAACTTCCACCAACTACAAGAGAACAGAATCAACCCAACACCACCGACATCATCAAGACAAAGGCACATACCTGACTTGTTGCAATTTCCGAATGATGTCTTGGACTGAATAAGAACACCCCTTTGAATGAGCTTTGACCCAAAAAGCCACTCTAGCCATAGTCAACTCACAGAATTCTGCAAGGCAAACCTGCTTCCCAGAGAAAACCACATCATTTCTGAGTTTCCAAGTAGACCGCATGACTGCCAATGGAATAACTTTCCAAATTCTAGCTTCAAACTTTCTCCACTTAAATCCCATCCACCAATGTAGCAGCCCTTCAACATTACCAGGCACAACCCACTGAAGCCCCCACCAATTCAACACAGTAGACCATACTTGCCATACAAAAGGGCACCAAAGAAGAACATGATTAACTGTTTCAGCATCATTCCTGCAAAGGACACAATCAATGGAAGCACTTTGGTTTAGCACGCCAATGTTCTACAGAAACACGGTTGTTTTCAATCTACCTTTCCACGCTAGCCAACCAAGGAACTGAACTTTCGGAGGGGCCAAATTATGCCATAACAGACCAGAGCTCAGTATAAAAGGACTATCCATAAAAGCATTTGAAAGGGAGGATATAGAAAATTGTTCTGATGAACATGCTAGCCACTTCAAACAATTGTCACTATCCACTGCCCCCAACTCTTCCTGATTAATTAAATTGACTAACCTTTCCAACTCCTCAGCCTCCCAAGCAAACAACACTCTTCGAAAATTAAATTCCCAGACCCCTGATAATCTTTTCCTCTCCAGCAATGCACTTAAAGTTGTCTTTTTCTGTTGATAAACTGAATAGCCTAGGGAATTTCTCCATAAGACACTGATGCCCACACCAATGATCCAACCAAACCTGAGTCCTGCCCCCATTTCCCACAACCAACTTAACATTATCAAGAAAGACGCTATTCAATTGAGGGTTTGATTGGCCAACCCTTAATATCCCACTCCATACCTTAGATAAATATTCATCAGAGCAAGGAAAAGGCAACCATCTCCCACTATTATGCTGATATCTACTACACAAAACCCTTTTCCACAAGGATTTATCTTCAATACCAAATCTCCACCACCATTTAGCTAGAAGACAGTCATTCACATCCTTTAGCCTTCTGATTCCCAACCTACCTTGGTCCCTTCTTTTAGTAATCTCCTCCCATTTAACTAGATGAATCTTCCTTCTTAATGCGGACCCTCCCCATAAGAAAGTCACCCTCAAACTGTCAATTGTCTTAATCACAGATTGAGGCATCTTAAAGGCAATCTAGGGTTGGCACCTAAAGACAACCCAAGATAAGCTAGAGGAAGACTATGATTTTGACAATTGAGCACACCAGCACAGTCCTTCACCATCTGCTCAGACACACCAATTCCACATACATAGCTTTTATAGAAATTTATTTTCAGCCTTGACACTAATTAGAAACATCTCAAAATTCGTTTTATTGCTATAACCTCCCCCACATCAGCCTTGCAAAAGATTATAGTATCATCGGCGAACTGTAAATGTGACATAGTTGTGCTTGCCCCAGCCCGACTAATAACCGCTCCTGTGATAAGCCCAGATTCACCTGCCCTTTGAATCAACATATTTAAACCCTCTGCAACCAGATTAAAAAGGAAAGGTGACAAGGGGTCACCCTGCCTGAGACCTTTTTCAGGACTAAACTCTGCCGTAGGAGACCCATTAACTAGTACAGAAACTCTAGGAGTACATACACACTCCTGGATCCATTTTCTCCATCTTGTTCCAAACCCAAACCTACTTATCATAGATAGAAGGCAGTCCCAACTCACAGAGTCATAGGCCTTTTCGAAGTCTAATTTCAAGATCAAACCTGATTGACCACTTCTCTTCCACCAATCAACTACTTCATTTGCAATCAAGACCCCATCCAAAATGTTCCTCCTCCCTAGGAAAGCGGATTGAGCCTCCCCGATTACCCTAGAAATCACTTGCCTCAATCTGTTAGTAAGGACTTTAGCAAGGGTTTTATACACAGAGCCAATTAGACTAATTGGCCTATACTCCGAAATGCTAACTGGACCCTCGAATTTTGGAATAAGAGTGACGAAGGAGCTATTAACACCACCTACCAATTTTCCATTTTCATGAAACTCATTGAAAAACCTCAGCATATCAGCCTTAATGACCTTCCAGCACTTTTGAAAACACAGAAGGTTAAAACCGTCAGGACCGGGGGCTTTGTTCCCATCACAGCTCTTGACAGCAGCCCATACCTCATCCTCTATGAATCTAGCTTCAAGACCATCAGCAACACCATCAATACCAACAGATTTAAACTGACCAACAAGCTTAGGCCTAATCCTCCATTGTTCAGAGAACATATGCTTGAAATGATTAAAGACCTCAAACTTCACTCGTTGCGGGTCCTCATATAACACCCCACCCACAGATACAGAATTTAGCAAGTTCCTACTTTTTCTCCTAGACGCCACGACATGGAAAAATCTCGTATTCCTGTCCCCCAACATGCTCCAATTCATCCTGGACTTTTGAAGCCATAACCATTCTTGTTTCTTGTTTAATGACCATACTTCTTTTCTTAGCTGTCTCCTTCGATCTACTTCAGCATTTGATAACTCCCTTAATTCAGCCAATAAATCAAGATTATGTAACTCAGATTCAGCTACCTTCACTAAGTGTGCCACATTCCCAAACACTTCATGATTCTATCTCTTTAGCACCCGACGAAGATTTTTAAGCTTCTCTTGAATAACATAACTAGCCCAACCTCTAACTCCTGAATCTACCCAAGAAGACTTAATGACTGACAAAAATTAGGGATGCAAAATCCAAGCATTAACAAACCGGAATGGCCTAGGACCCCAGTCCCTGTTATCCTCCATAAGAAGAAGAGGACAATGATCGGAGAGCCCTCTTGAAAAACCCCATAGCATAAAGTTAAACTTATCCAGCCACTCTGATGAAAGCAGAATTCTATCTATTCTACTCCAACTGCCCCTCACACTTGAGTTACTCTATGTAAATTGTCTACCCTGCATGGGTACATCATATAGTTCAACACCCTCAATAAATTCATTAAACTCCCTCATCCCTTTGTCTCTTCTTATACACCCCTTCCTTTCCCCCATACTTCTAACCTCATTAAAATCCCCCCCTAAACACCAAGGATCTACAAACTGTAACTTTAAATTCTGCAATGCATTCCAGACAACTCCCCTTCTGGTTACGTCATTTGGAGCATAAACATTAACGAAAACACAATTGAAACATGGAAGGATCGTACCTGATAGAATTAAGAAGTTCCTTGAGCTACAACACTTAGCAAGTGAAAACACACTAGCCTTCCATACACACAGAATACCACTGGAGAAACCATCAGCATCAACAGACATATATTCCAAAGCATCATATGGCAAGATAGACTTAACCAATTCTTCAGACACTCCAACCTTTTTTGTTTCTTGCAAAAACAATACATCAACCATCCTCTCCTGAACTATATTCCTAATTTTTCGTTGCTTCTCAGATCGCCCAAGACCCCTTATATTCCAAGACAACAGCTTCATTACAAACATTAAACATCTTACCTCTACCTAATGGGTGCTCGTAATCAAACACCATTAGCCACCTGTGCTGCTTTGCTTGCATCTTCCACTTCAAGCTCAACAATTCTACGCACCGCCTCTTCTTCCTTGCCTAAAAAATCAATCCCCAAAGCTTTGCCCAGATTAACGGTTTCCCTCGCCTCAACTATGAGGACAGTGTTCTTGGATGAATCCTGGCCAAGAGATTTCTGCCGTGACAAAACAGAAGCTGCAACACGGAAAACCGGACCTTTATGCCAATTTGCCTTGGATGATGATCCTCCACCTTTTGACACAATCTTTTGCTTTTGCCGAGCAATCCCTCCCATTCTTTTTTTTCCCAAACCATCATCACCCAGAGCCCTAATTTGGGATTGAGCTTTGTTAGATTTTGATCCCCTATTTGACAACAGCCCACCAGGTTGAGCCCCAGCCAACGTTGTAGAGTTTCTACCTTAGGCCTGGACCACTGAACAACTATTAAGGGTCTGATCTAAAGCCACAGAATTATTATTGGGCTTACTTAAACCAATATCCACTTGGTTGTTAGTGGGCTTACTTAAGGCCAAACTTAATGGGGCTTTATCCAATACAACCTCTATATTTATTCCAGGCCTATTAGCAGCATCCCTACTCAAACTGTTCATATACCCAGGCGTGATAACCTTTACTACCTTGTCGTCCTCACTACTGCCATTAACACTCTGAGTCACCAGCAAACCATCTTCCTCTGCACGATTTTTATGAACCTCAGACTCCTTTGTGTTTCCCCCACATTTACTTACCGATTCCACCACAATAGATGGATACGAAGCGACTTCCTCACCTTCATATGCATTGGCCCCACTAAGAGACACCTCATTCCGTTGAACAACTGCCACCTCTTCTTCATCAGCCACATCATGAGGCTCATCACTGACCACCTCAAAGATCATCTTCCTCATCCTTTGTTTCCATGTTTACTGTCTATCCGCCGAGCTTATTTGAGCTATAACAATCATGTATGGCACACTTACAACCCACTACTTTTGGACACAATGACTTGCTCCTCACACACCCCACAGGATATCTCCTATCTCCACTTAGAACACGAATACTTGAATTGATAGAATCCATGAATTTAGTGGCGATCTTAACTCTACCACACGAGAAAGATAATTGCACTTTGTTTCATCATCTACCTTAATAACCTCCTCCAAATTCTACCAATCTTAATAAAAGTATCCGCACTCCACAAGTTAAAAGGTACACCATAACAGCATATCCATACTTCTCTTTCCTGCTCAACATAGTCCCCTTTCTTCCATTCTGCTGCTGATTCACACCATTCCTTCCAACAATCCTAAAGCAGTAGTTGATTTTCCTCCAGGTGGGCTCGAGACGAAAAAGATACAATGGCTTGTCTTCCCCCACCCCCTTTTCTTACAATAACCTCACCAGACCCTTTAGTCAACACTGTCATCCGAAACTCTGGAAAGACATGATAACTTCTCAACTTCACAATAAGACTGTCAAATAGCCAACCATTCCCCGCTTCAGTGGCAATAATCTCATGCTTCACCACCTCACGACACTGCCCACCTTGGACAACATCAGCATAAGACTTAACACCAGTATCTACCAATTCTGAACGCCTTGTATACATGGTTATAACTGTTTGAGCGAGTAAGTTCTTTACCCGATTTGAACCTGTTGTTCCTCTATTCTCTGCTGGTGCCCTTCTTTCAAACTCTGCTGCCTTCACCTGGGCTTTGTCATCACACCATAACCCATTGGCCTTTTGGATGGCCACTGATGCAGCAATATTGCAACCATACCTAACAAAACCAAACCTTGATCGAGTTACTTTCCTAGTCTTACTCGGAATAAACACATCTCTAACAACTCCAAATTTCCCAAACAGGGAATGCAGATCCTTTGGGCTCATAGACCATGGAATATTATCAACGAAGACAGTGTAGATCTCATTTCCCTTTGTATTAGCCACCTTTACTTTACCAGCAGACATTCCTCGCCCATATACCACCGATTGCCATCCACCTTTGCCTCCACCGGTAGCCATCTTCCTCTTGCACAGTTTTTCTTTTGATTGTGGTTCACTATTAGTGCTGCAATTTCTCTTCATCAAACTACAATTGACTGATGTCAACTTGTTATGTTGTATGTGCACAGTGCAGTCACTCTCAGGATCAAGAGATTTCACATCAAATGCAATACAGTTCATTCATATTTGGAATTTTGCACTTATGTAAATCACGAATTCTTATTTCACTTGTAACAATGAAATGACAATTTTCGTTCTTATGTTGATTATTCTACTAAACTAATGAAATAATTGTTTATTTATTTATTATTACATCAAACTAGTAACTACCAATCTAAACTCGTGTAACTTATGATTGTGTTCATTTTGTGGAGGTGGTGCTGGAGACAACAGCATCAAGTAGTTGAAATAGTGGTTGAAGTGTGGTGTGATGTGATGTGGTAGTAGTTGTAGTAATTGCAAGATAGTGACAGCGGTGGTGTGAGTAGTGATAGGGTTGAGGTTGTAGCAATAGCAGTAACAGTGGTAGTGATGGTAAATGATAGTAGCAGGACGGTAGTAATGGTGGTTTATAGTAGCAATGGTGGCATTGTGGTAGGGTGGTGGTAATCGGATTGTTAGGGGTGTAAGAAAAACCGATGGAACAGAATTGACTGTTAAATCTGTTTTGGTTTTGAAATTTTTTATATTGATATAAATCGAAATATTATATTCACATACTCCTATATTGTAATCCTTTCAACATTAGAATATAAATAACCAACATTACATATTTCATTAAGGGAGGGATGTGTAGAACAACTTTCATACTTTGCTTTATATTTATTCTCAATATGAAATTCTTTGAGGTTTTATATGCTTGGATATCATTTTTCAAAAACACTTTTCAAAAAAAATTTTACTTTCTTATTTTCCGTGTTTTTTTGTTTTTACTTTTTTTTTAAAAATATTTTGAGCATTTTTTTTAAATATTAGACATACCTAACATAAATATACCTAAAAAGTAAAAAAAATTGAAAAAAACTTTTAAAAATTCACTAAATACCAAAAATACAAAACAAAACAAAAAAAAAAAGAAGAGAATTTAGTACATTTTTTAAAATTTTATGTATTTATTAATTTTTAAAAATATTTTTTCACAATTTTTTTACTTTTTAGAAACATCTAAGTAAGGTGCATCTAAAAAAGTAAAAAAAATGTTTAAAATTTTAAAAATATTCACTAAAAACAAAAATACACGAAAACTAAAAAATTCAATTTTCAAAAAACTTAATTCAAAAAACTCAAACCAAACACACTTAAAACTCTTTAAAACCTCATGTGAATCACTTTCCACCCCAAATCAACAAAATTGAACCGTAACATTCGGTTCTTTTAGTTCCCTAATTAACAAAAATGAAATATCTGGTTTAATATTAAACTTTTCATGAATAACAACCAAACCATGCTGCTTGCACTCCTAAAGATAGTGGTTGTGGTGTAGTGGTAGTGGAGTGGATGTGGCTGCAGTGATGGTAGACAATGGAGGCGTTGATAGTAGTAGGATGGTAGTAGTAGTAGTAGTGATACCGATAGCAGTAACGATACAGTAAAGGTGATGGCAGGATGGTGGTGATAGCCAACGAAAGAAATAACAACAAATATAGTTTGTGGTAGGGTGAAGGTGTTAGTGGCTATGTATTCTGACTTTTTATTGGAATGAAATAACTATTTTCACTTGAATAAGAAAGAAATGCCAAGTGAAATATATATATATATATATAAATTTGGAGTGGACATTCCATTCAAGTTCATTGCATCGAATTAAATGTGTACAAACAAGAGAGTAACCTTTCCAAGCATAAAAGACTTCAAATAAGCCGTAGCATATCAGTTTTTAACTTTGTGAAACACTAGTTAAATAAACAACTTTTCCTAAAATTTTCAATCTGAGAAAACTTTACAAGTATATTCTATCAAGATCTTCAATTGCAAATAATTTAGAATTCATTATGACTATTAGCTCAGACGGGACAAGAATTTGACAGCAATATTGAATATGTTCATCCAAATGAAATTCTTAACAGTATAACACACATGGCCTTGGCAGATATATGCACCATCGATTGCACACTATTTTAAGTTCTTATGTTCAGAATTTGGCACGGAAATTGCATTCAAAACTAACAAGAACCTGAAATTAATAAAGACCACTTGGGCTTGGGAGGCAAGGAGTTAAAATACAAAGCAAATAACATATGCTTAATCTTATAATCATGTAAATATTGTAATATCTTGGCTAAATTATACAAATACCAGAGTCAAATATAAAATTCTTGTGTACACTAAATTGTATTGATATTTCTATTTGACATAAAAATTTACAATAAGTGTGGGTAGCGATAGTTCTTTACATAGTCTTTTTACCAAAAAAAAATGGACCTCCAAATTAACCACAAAGAATCTTTGGTTAACGCTCATTAGCTATCACCATCTATTATGATATCACTAAACTAAACTAGCAAATCAAATCCCCTTTAAATCTAAAATTTTTAAAAAAAAAATGTTTGACCACTTTTTCAACCGGAAAAATATTGTCATTTTGTTTGATTTAATATAGCAGGAACCAGAATATCCTCCAAGCATCAGCCCGTGTGGACCGTTGAGTGCTGTTTCTTGAGGACTCTATTTGCATTAGCAAGATACTGCCATCCTTGATTTCATCTTATTATGACAGTTGTTCCACAGTATTACCGGCTTCAAGGCACACCATTAAATTTCCGGGCTGCATAGCATACACAACAAAGATTCATCAGTGAAATAAAGTTGCATGCTTGCAATGGGAATAGTAGGAGGTCGAAATTTATGTAATTTGCTTTATTTTCTTTCTCTCTTTTTTTTTTTCCTTTTGAACTGAAAGCTTATGTAATTTGACTAGTAAGTACCTGTTCCTCCAATTCTCGTATTTTATCATCCTTCAGTTTTAAAGTCTTCTTCTCCCTAGAATAATACTAATCAGAGGGTGAAAAACATGGGAAACTAGAACAAACAGTAATAAACTAGATTAGATGGTTATACGTTGTCTTGTCAACAAAAAATAGGAGTGATCAGTTTCAGGAATATGCACAAAAGTGGGCTGGTGATGGCCAAGAATACAGCCTTCATAACACCACTTGACAATAGGATGAATCACAAACCATAGGAAGCTATTTTCTAAAGCCAAATGGATGGTAATATGATGGACCGCATATCAAGAAGTCCATTATAGACATTTTTAGTTCTTCCTAATATCACGATACTGTTTAAATAGTAATATCAACAACATTGCTTGATAATTCAACAGCAAACATCATATGCAAATTCCGATCCCAATTTCACTCAATTGTAATTTTCCAATGAATTCATATAGTAGGACAACACACTATTTGAGAAACCCAATTTACTTCCCAATCGTTCATTTACAACATAAAATTTTCATTCTTGATTGCAAACAGAAGACAAGTCTATAAGAATTAACAGTCAATTTGACATGATATAATCGTAACATATCTCCACAGGATTCTCATAACTAATCTTTCTGTGACTACCATCATAATCACCCTACGTTTTATTTACCATATCAAGGACCTCCACTCTATAGAAATCAGATGTTTGAAACAAATTGAAAAGAAGACGTCATGTTTAATTCAAATCTCTATTGATTCCTTTTTTTTTTTGGGGGGGGGAGGGGGAGGGGATAAGAGGTATGTGAACCTCATGAGATTCCACCAGTTTACCATTATGAAAATCTAGATTGTAGTAGATAAGTGAAAAAATCAATCATCCCATACAAGCTTCAGAATTGACGACAAGTAGAGGAAGGTAGTCATACCTTTCTTCAATTTCTACTATACTTGCCTTCAATATGTCCTGATTTTTCAAAAGACTCTTGTTGATCTACATGCAGAAGGAAACAACTTACAAATTTTCTTCTCATCAACTAAAACATCTACTTGTCAATTTGTATAATAACTAACTATAGACAAAGATTCTCAAACTCACTTACAATCAACAAAGAAAAATACCTCATCAAAAAAACTCTTCTCTTGATCACATTTATCCAGCTTGGCTTGCATCTTCTGCAGTTTCTGATTGCCACTGGCAGCCTTCTCAATGGCTTCAGTTATTTCCCTTTCAGTTTCTTCTTCAACTTCCCTCAGTAAAGACTCAAAATACTAGGAGCAAAGTAGAGGCTATTATTACAATAAACAGAGAAAAATTCTCCAAAACTATCTGCCCCTACCAAGAAATCGTAATAGACTAGGAAAAGAAAACACCAGAAAATCAAACTCCAGGGACACCTTAAAAGTTGGTAATGTCAACTTGAATGCCAAGCTGAAGCACAAAATTCAATCCCAACTCATATTAGGTTATATAAATCAAAGAATGGACTTACTATTTTTTGGTTCTCAAGATGGGTAGTAAGAAGTTCACTGTACTCATTGACAATCTGCTGATAAAGTTTAAAATGAGCATTGTAGATTAAAGGCAAAATAATGTTAACCCGAAAAAAAATAAAAATAAAAATAAAATAAAATAAAAATAAGAGAATGAATTAAACATGAAAAACAAGAGTTAAACGAAGCAAATGATAAATAAAAGCATTACATTTTCAACTTTACTATTCAATAGAGTCGCACTAAATCCATTATCTATACTGCAGTTGCAACTACCACAACCATCGTCAGCATGTGCACAGTAGTGATTCAACTAAACCAACTTTCCATCAATTTTGGATTGAATCAAACGGTGAACATAGTTGTCCCCGGCATAATCCCAGACTGTATTAGCTTCCTCTAGAAGCCTAGAACCCTTTGCCCCTTTTGGCATAGCTTCTTGGAGAAGCTTGGAGCACTTTTTGTTGCCTATATAAAGAGCCTTCCTTCTCCTTTGTCTAGGGTTGGAGATTTTGAGCAAGAAAACCAGAAGATATACTGATATATCTGATATATACACATATATCCCACCTCCCTCTCGATATCTATCTTATCCAAGCTTCCAAACACCTTGGTTCTTGCATCATTTGCTCTACAACACCTAGCACAACACCTCCATCTTCCATTCCAACATTTGGGAGGCCATTTACAGAGGTTAAGAGTTCAGAAACTTGGACCAAGGGGTGCTGGTTTGCTGCTCTTCAAGGGTAAGCATCCATTTCCCTTAAACTTGCATTTTTTAGCTTCATTGTTTAGCCCTATTTACAAGTATTTTTGGGCTTCGATGTAAACTGTAAAGAGGCTTGTTTTGAGCCCTTCTTCAACATTGAAGAAGGGCTCAACCTTGTTTGGGACCCCCATGTATGACTTGCTTCATTACCCCTCTTTGGTCCCCTTTTTTGCATGTCTTTTAGCCTACCATGCTTGTTTTTGGGTCTTGACAGGCTGAAACGGTCTTAGTTTGACCCCCCTCTACATGTCTCATGAAGGGTATTTGGCTGTTTGGTGCATCCTTTTGGTACTTCATGTTATACCCCTTTGTGGGCCTTAATCTTGCATTGCATTTTGAGCATGTGTGTATACTGTTTTGGGACTTGTCATCTACTGTAAATGTTCATATTTTTGGTCCCTCTTCAGTGTTGTAGAAGGACATTTTTCTGTTTGAGCATTGCATCTATCACTTGCCTCATTGCCTCCCTTGAGGAGCCATTTTTGCATGCCATGTTAGTCCCACTTGTGCTTACTGTCTTGCCATGCTTTGTACTATGAACATGCTTATTTTGGGGCTGTATAGCTGCTTTCTTCATACTTCATGTTCATATCTTGCATATTTGATATAGCCATAAGCCATTTCATGTACCTAGTTTTGCATTTCGGGAGCGATTCCATGCATTTGGTTCCATTTTGCCATGTTTCGGGGCTGTTTTGCCCCTCATTTTGCTGCTGAAATTTCCATGTTTTGTATGCCATATTCCATGTTATGCCATGTCTCATTAGAGTGCCATTTCGTGCCGTAGGCGCGGTCCTCAGTTTGCGTGCCCGTGTGCACACATTTCGAGGCATCTCATTTTCATCTAACGGCCTCTTATGTGGGTGTGGCTGAGGCTCCCTCATGTTAGTGTAAGTCCATATTACATTACATATGCCAGTTCCTCAGTTTGCGTGCCCGTGTGCACGCATTTTGAGGCATCTCATTTTCATCTCATGACCGCTGATTTTGGCATGCTTGCGAGTTATCCATGTTAGTTTAAGTCCATCGTTGCATGTTGTTGCATGCCATGTTTGTTTACATGTTTAGGTTGCGAGCCTAGCATACATTGCTCATTTGCATGTTCATGTTGCATACTTAGCCGCCATGCCTAGGTTGCATTTCATTGAGCATGCATCCCTTGCCTCTTGACCAATCATGATAGGGGTTTGGGGCCCTTTGATTTGTTTTGTGCTTGCATTCCATTTGATATCAAAGTTGCGAACTTGGCTTTCGGGCCATCATGCATTGAAATGCGTGATTGATGGCCCGGGGGTCGAGGGCCATGCTCCCTTGAGTCCATTACATGATAGGGAGTGTGTCCATGCATACATTTGCCTAGAAATTCTATGCCTTACCTTTCTTTGCTGCTCTTTGCCAAAACCTGTCTTCTCGAGAATTTTGTGCCGAATCAAGATAGAGTGCCGACCGGCAATGTATTTATTGCCGATAGCTTCATTTCGGCCGGTGGACTTTATACACGGCGGTGGACATTCTATCGGCCGGTGATGATCCTTAGGATTCAGGGAGCTGTTCCAGACTTTTGCAATTTTCGAGAGAAGGGCGTGAAACAGAGGCAACAAGTGGCATGGTGCGGATTACGGGCAAGTTAGATCAAGCATACATCATTCACAAGATCCCGAGGCGGAGGCTGTGGCCATCTCTTCTTTGCATTTAATTTAATTAGATTAGAGGTCTTGTAATAATTTATTCGTTTATTTTTCTTGGACTGTATTATTATTTTGGTCCCTCCGAGCGAGGGCGAATCTGTAATAAGTGTGCGTGAGTGGGTGTATGTCTTCCAACCCCACGTCTTTCTTCCCTTGTATTTACCTGTTTATGATGGTAGATTAGGGCACGTTTATTTTAGCATACCTTATGCTATGCATGCGTGCATTCATGCATTTGTTTACATGCATCGGGCTCGGTACATCATGATAACTGCATCGCTATTTCAAATCTAACTTGAATACGTGCATCAAGTGATTGCATCTCACATGCCATTTCTAGATTAGCCGAGCCTACTCTAGGTTGCATCTTTGCATGTGTTGCATTAGCCATTTTCAACATGAACTAGGTCACGCATGTTTGCTAACTAGTTTCTTGTTTTGGCACAGAGTACTAGGTAAGCTTTTATGCTTTAGCATATCACATGCGTGTGAATGTTGCCATAAAGATGCTTACCATGCGAACTAAGTGCTTATGTGAGATAAACTGCTTTGAATGCTGGGGTGGAGGTTGGGTTGCTTGAGTTGGAAAACTCATTGAAATCCGTGTTTTAGCCTACTTGCGAGTAGCAAACTCCAAAGCATTTTCAAAACGAACGGATATGCAATGTTTATTTCCAAATTAGGCAATCTAGTCTATACTTGTTTGCTGTGCGCATAACATAGTAATTCTAGGCTAATAATTGGAATAAGAACACGTAATGTTTTCAAAAACGGATATCACGGTTAGTAGAGGCCGGTCTTCGGACCGGGCGAAAAGGGGTGCTCATAGCTGACCTTCCCTAATCGTACCCAAGCTCCCGAGCCAAGACACTTTGGTTATGACGGACACGTGGCCTTCGGCACCGAGTCAGGGTTTCCTAAATTCCCCCATTAAAAAATATTTAGGTGGCGACTCTGTAATCTGGCAAAGCAGTCCATGTTTGGCACTACTTTTCAAAAAATCTGTTTTTCTTCAAAACGATTTGCCAGATTTGGACTCTTTGGTTCAGATTTAGAACCGACAAAAATCGAGTCCGAACTGTAGTAAACCCAATATGAATGGAACGGGACTTAACCCTCCCGGGGCGTTCGGGGACGTTTACAGTTTCTGGCGACTCCGTTGGGGATTTTAGAGAGCTTGACTCAAACTCGTGATATCCTGTTTTGACTACACTTATGTGTTTCTTTGTATTACATGTGCATTGGTGCGCCTAGGACACCGTGTTGGCCATCTGCTATTCCTGAGCGGTTTGCTGGAGGCTTGTCTTGTCAAGGCATGACCATAAGGCTGACCGGTTGCGGGCTCTGCCAGTATGGGAACACAAACCCCGGTTTTACCGGGGCACCCTTTTTGACCATTCGACCTAGTACATATCGAAATCCATAGTGACCATTCCAAACTAGGACAGGTTGCTCACCTGATATTAGGTTGTTTGAAACCGCTGCGTGCATAGTGAAACCCTTGCTCCTGACAAAATAGGACAGGGAAACCTTACCCCAACATAGGGGTGTATTGGCTCTCATTTACTTGCTATGTGCTTTTAGAGTGTATCTCTACAGGGAATCCATATACCGGTTTGCAAGTCTGGGTATCCGGCCTACGGGCACCAGTATCAGTATTTTGAGAATCAGTTATATCTGCGGGTATCAGATTCAGATTTGGGGCAGTGATTCCAGGGGAACAGTGATCAGGAATAGAATACAGTCGTTCAGCTCTGCTCGTATCTGTTTTGGTGAAATTGAGCTGAGATGCTGTTTGTTTTCCCTTTTGCTAGGTAGTCTTGGAACCATAGCTTCAGAAGGCTTCACTATCTCCTAGGTACATTGGATTTGTACTGATAGACTTTTGTCAGGTCAAAGACTCAGTTCAAAGGTAATCAGGGCCAGACAAGGCTAGTCAGGCACAGACCACCAGTACAACAGCTACCAGATCAGTGATCTTTGAGCAGTCGGGTTGAGATTACCGAGCCTACTGCAGACACAGATATACCGATTGCTCAATTAGATCAGGACAATATGTCGAGTTTGGAAGAGATGGTGCGCCAACTCCAGGATAGTATAAAAGCCATGCAGCAAGATGCTGTCCGTCAATCTGAATTCACCAAGCAACAGGCTGTGGTCATAGCCCAACAGGCAGAGACAATTGCCAGGTTAGAGCAAAGAAGCGGGGCATCGCCGCAGATCGCTCGTCCTCCACCAAGGGTTCCGATACCCGAGGAGACGCCAAATGTCCAAAATGTCCAAGAGGATACAGGCCTTCCAACGGGGCCGGCTCCGCCCCCAATTTTACCCCAGTTATCAAAAACACCCACCAACCTACCGGACTCTCCCTTTGAGTTCGAGACGGATCCCACAGCACTGAAGTTGAGCAAGCTTGAAAAGCTGTTCAAGAAATCCCAGGGAGACAAGACCATCCCTGACATTGAAGATGGATACACGAACACAGCTGTGACATTGCCAGATAGGTTCAAGATGCCTCACATCGACCGTTTTGACGGGTCAGGAGATCCCATGGTCCACCTAAGTTTGTTTTCAGATGTTCTGCGCCCCATGGGCTTGACAAGATTACGTAAGCTCTCCTCTTTAGTAGGACCTCGCGGTATCACGACCATCCGCACGCCAAATTAGAGGACTCGATGAAACGAAGCCGAGGAGATGTCCGAGGCCTTCGCCGCACAATATTCATACAATACCAGATCGAGATCACAACCCGTGATCTTGAGACAACCAGCAAGAGCCGAAGAGGGCTTCTCGACTTTGTAACTGTTGGAGAGCCAAAGCTTCTTCGATGACCACCGGGCCTCGACAAGGATCAAATACGGATGATTGTGCGCAATCTCCAACCCAGGCTCATGCAGAAGATGATTGTCCTCCCCTTATCCACCTTTGCAGACCTCCATGAGATTGGGGTACAAATCGAGGATGCTATAAAGCAGGGCCCCATTGGCCAGGAGAAGGAGTAGGCCAGAGGCGTTTACTGATTCGAATGTGACCACCAGTGGTGACGCAACTGCAAGACCTTCTGAAGTGGGCATGGTCACCAACACCACATCACAAAAAGCTACCCCATTCACCGGTGCGTCCGGAAGTAGCTCACAGAAAACCAAATATCCACCTCGAGTCAAGAGGGTTTTCACCCCACTTCATATGCCTTTGTCAAAGGCTCTAGAGGTCTTAATCCAGAAAGGACATCTCAAAACCATTGGAACAACGGCCTTTACGATCCTCTCCTTCAAAGCATGACCGGACTGGCATCAGTGCCTACCATCAACAAACCGGTCACGAGACCGATAGCTGCTTTCGTCTACGCCATGATGTACAAGATTTGTTTGACAACAACGTCATCGCCGCACATTTCAAGAAAGTCTATCGTCATCGGATCAAGAACTTGGGGGAGAGTACAAGTATGTGATCGGGGACAAACCACCATGGCAGCGGTTTCGCTTTAGATGTGGCGTATGGCACGCACTGTTTTGAGAATTTGCGAATGCTGGTTTTTGTATGTTACGCTTGATATCGAGTCGATTCTCATCATTTTTGCTTTGAGCCTGTCTCTTTGTCCTGAGTCAGTCTTTTTGATTAAGGATCTGTCTTGTTGTATCGAGTCAGTCCTGTTTTGTCAGAGTCGGGTGATTTCGGGGGAGTTACCTCGGACATCACTTGCTTGTTTTGCGTCTGTCTTTTCATTTTGTTTTGAGTCTGTTTCTGCCAGGGAGTCAGTTATGCCAACAGATTTTGAATGGAACAGCAGTGATTTTTACACTCTTGTGTTTGCTTCTGCCGTGTGCCAGTTGTGCCAGAAATTCTAAATGAGATGGGATTATTTGACTAAGAACTCTGTCTTTTCTGTGCCTTGAAGTCATTGCATTGGCCTAAGTTTTTCAAAACTTTTTCAAACACTGTGGTGAAAACGAAGATGAAGGAATTCCTCGGGATTTGCAAAACTTTGATCAAACTGAGAGAAAGAGAGGCGTGCTAAGCCCTTAATGAATGAAATCATGCTTGTTAGTGTGAGTACTGAGAAGGACCCTAGCTTTGATCCAGATTGGTTCCACACCATCTTCAGCGCGAGCGATTCGTCGCCTTCTTAAAAACTTTCAAAAAAAAAATGTTTTATGTGATCTGCGAAGACTTGTGTGGAATCGCTCTTGAGATTGTGCAGCTTAGGATCGCTCTCAGCCTCAAGATTCAATCCCTTTGCCCTCGAAAAACTTTGACCTTGGGTTCAGAGTATTCAACGATCAACCATCAAGAAAGGCCTGTGTGGCCAGATTTGAAGCAACCCTCGAACAAGAGGCACCAAAGTCAGATCAAGAAGGTCAGACCTCATCAGAAGAAGCTTGCAAAGCTAGAACAGCAGTACCCTTCGAACTAGGGGCAAAAATGTCAGATGTGCTCGAAGAGCCAAAGGTGGGTCTTTCTATAAATCAATACAACAGCCACTCTCCTGGATACAGAGGGCTTCAATCTCAAAACCATTTGGCATGGACTTGTTATACTTTTACCCTTTGAGAGGCTCGCTGGGCTGAAAACCCGGAAGGGCGGCCCAGGCAAAAGTTAGAGCAAAGAAAAGAATGAAGAAAAAGAAAAAAGAGAAAAAAAAAATGCAAAGATACAAAAAATGCAAAAAAGAAAAGAAAAGAAAAATGCAAAAAAGAAGAAGAAAAATGAATGAAAAAATATTTAAAAAAAAGAAAAGAAAGAAGAACAAAGCTCGCAAGGTCGAAAACCTGCAATAGGCGCCTTGGCAAAAGTTAGAGCCTAAAAAGGAGAGGTTAAATACCCGAGTGTACCTTAACCCCGGAACTACGTAAGGCTTGATTCCCATCTTTGGGATACGTAGGCAACTTCATTCTGAAGTCCAGCCGTAAAACACTTCAATTCGACTATGTCCATGTGATGGTTTTGATCATCTTTGCCTTCTCTGTATCCGAGAATTCGGTTGTAATCATCGCTCTGAGGACTGATCACAATACGTTGCGGTGTCATTTCAAACAAGGGGCAACTTTCCGTTGCCATGCAGTGTCCTTCAGACAAGGGGCAATTTTCCATTGCTATGGGTTCGAGGTTGTGCATCTCAAAGAGTCGATTCCTACTTGTTGAGCGGTGGCCGTTTGCAAAAACAGTTCTTGAGAATTTTTACTGAGGTTGACTATTCTCTCAAAAATCATTCCATTTTTCCAAAACTGGACCATTTTCTTGGACCCAAAAAAGGAAAATTTTCAGTGCTTACAACCTGACTTGCATGATTTCAAATCAAAAATCGAATAAGCATGTTAATCTAACTTTCATGTTGGTCAAAATTGTTTTAAAACAAAAAAATGGTCGAAATGATGAACTAGGGGCACAGTTGAGTCAGGCTTCCTGTCTTTCCCCCATTTTCAACATATTTGCCAAGAAAGGCACTCTACCTGCCAGAAAAGGGCACAACTGAAGTTAGCAAAAAAGGCTGACAGCTCTCCCGTCCTCTAAGCAGCGAGGTATCAAGCCATGTGCGAAGCATAAATTGGAATAGGGCGAGATGTTCCACTTCCTCATCTGGACAGATCTAACCACGTCCAAACTCCCCAGCAGGGCATCATCAACCGATGTTAGCTGCAGATTTGCTACACACCCAGTTGTGGCACAACCTCTCTGTGGGAAAGTTCACTGCTGTGTGCGGAAAAAAAAGAATCTAGTAGAATGCTAGGGGCAAGAGCCCGCAAATTCTTGTCTATCTACCAACCACTCTGGGAAGGGATAAAAAATGAGAGATTAAAGAATAGAGAGATGTGCGTTGAGAGAAAAAGTGAGAAAATGGCTTTTTCAGAAAAACAGAGCTTGAGGGCCGAGTGATGTGAGAATCACAAATGAGAAAGGGTGGGAAATAATACCCGGTGAAACAGGCTCCTTGTGCACATTTGAGTCTTGTGTTTTGTTTTGTCTGCCTCGATTCTTGTTTTGAGTCGTTTCGAGTGTCAATAGATGTGTTTAGGTTGTTTACCTTTGTTTTTGTTTGTTGAGTCTTTTTCGCTATGTTCAGTCGTAGGCTCAATACCCGGTTAAGAACTCATTTCTTAATTTCAAACAAAAAAAGAAATCAAATCATCTTGTGCTCAGAGTGCCGTGCCATTCTCCACATTTGTGCAAAGCAGATTCGTTCTTTCATAAAACTGCAGGGCCCACCCCCGATAAGTATGAACTGTAAAACCAGGACCTATTTGAAGCTATATGGTTCTGGACTGCAAAGTAAAAGCAAAAAAGGAAAACGTCAGGTATCTGAGTTTGTTTCAATTTTAGTAAGTTCCGAGACTACATCCCGTGTGTACCTCTTCAGGCCTTGCCAATGCTCCGAAGTATGAGTGTACCTCTACCTCAAGCTCAAGATCAAGTCTGCACCAAGCTAGAATAGTGTATCAATCACACTTCATTCTCATTTCGTGTATCTAACACACACATTCTCATTTTGTGTATCTATCGCATACATTCCCAATTTGTGTATCTAACACACACATTCTCATTTTGTGTATCTAACACACACATTCTCATTTTGTGTATCTACCACACATTCTCATTTTCTGTATCCATCACACTTCATTACCTTTTGTGTATCTATCACGCACATATTCACTTCAATTACTTTAGTGTATCCATCACACTTCATTACCTTTTGTGTATCTATCACGCACATATTCACTTTATTCCATTAGTGTATCAATCACACTTCATTCGCTTAGTATATATTTCATACTTTGTTCACTAAGTGCATCTATCACACTTCGTGTTCACCTTTAGTATATCAATCATATCTGTTTACTAAGTGCATCTATCACACTTCGTGTTCACTTTTAGTATATCGATCATACTTGTTCACTGAGTGCATCTATCACACTTCGTGTTCACCTTTAGTATATCCATCATACTTTGTTCACTAAGTGCATCTATCACACTTCGTGTTCACCTTTAGTATATCAATCATACTCCTGTTCACTAAGTGCATCTATCACACTTCGTGTTCACCTTTAGTATATCAATCATATTTGTTCACTGAGTGCATCTATCACACTTTGTGTTCACTTTTAGTATATCAATCATACTCTTGTTCACTAAGTGCATCTATCACACTTTGTGTTCACCTTTAGTATATCAATCATACTTGTTCACTAAGTGCATCCATTACACTTTGTGTTCACATTCAGTATATCCATCATACTTGTTCACTAAGTGCATCTATCACACTTCGTGTTCACCTTTAGTATATCAATCATACTCCTGTTCACTAAGTGCATCTATCACACTTTGTGTTCACCTTTAGGATATCAATCATACTCCTGTTCACTAAGTGCATCTATCACATTTTGTGTTTGCCTTTTGTGTATCCATCACACTTGTTCACTTAGTGCATCTATCACACTTTGTGTTTGCCTTTTGTGTATCCATCACGCTTTGCTCACTTCATTCATTTAGTGTATCAATCACACTGCTCATATAGTGTATCTATCACACACTCGCTTTGTATCTATCACACGCCGCTTTGTGTATCGATCACACACTTTCGCTTTGTGTATCAATCACACACTTTCTCTTTATGCATCTATCACACTATGCTCATCTTGTGTATCCATCACACTTTGCTTCATACTGTTGTATCCATCACACTACACTCACCTTGTGTATCAATCACACTTTATTCATATAGTGTATCCATCTCACTCTCTTCACTTTGGTGTATCCATCACACATGTTTGTCCACTTAGTGTATCTATCACGCTTTGATCGACTTTGTGTGACTGACCGACATGATCGTGAGAATTGCATCACTCTCGTACATCCTTTCGCATGAGATGTAGTTTGGTTCATGTCTACTTCGGCATAGCATTCGCTAAAATGTTGCATTTATTTTGCATAATTGCTTCATCATAGCTCTCTTTGCATGATCATAAGTTATGCACTTGCATTGTGCATCACTTTGCATCCCGCCTTGAACTACGCCGGGTTTGATTCCTTGCAAGGGATCGAGGCGACTGAGGGCACAACCACTTATATATCGATATCTTGGTTGTCTGTCCACGTCTTAGGTCTTGTCAAAATGGGTCGCCTCGGGCTTTGACACTCACTCCGTCATTGTTATGACTTACGAGTTCACAAAGAGGGCAATCAGAGACACCCC
Source organism: Camellia lanceoleosa (assembly GCA_025200525.1). Classification (NCBI taxonomy): domain Eukaryota; kingdom Viridiplantae; phylum Streptophyta; class Magnoliopsida; order Ericales; family Theaceae; genus Camellia; species Camellia lanceoleosa. The sequence continues at coordinate 160,637,136 of CM045769.1, read as the reverse complement.
TTTTTTGACCGCTCTCAGGACTTGGGCATTACTGATGGTTTGCTCGGTGTTGAGAGATGTGCAGGCCAAAGATTCAATTCCTTCGGCAAGGAGAGAGGCAAACCCTTCAAAACACTTTGTTTAGGGGTTTGGAGTTGAAGAAAAGAGGAAAGGAGAGGAGAAAATAGGTTGGAGAAGAAGTTCGCCATGAATCCTAGTAGAAGAAAGTCGAGCGGCCCTCGCTGAATCAGGCTTATTCAATTGCATACTTGGAGTTAAGCTATGAGGCCACCATCGTTGGAAAGAAGACTTCCGGGGCTTCATTTTTCACTCAAGAATCTCCCAAAGCCAAGTCCGGGTGGAGGAGATATGATTGGTTGAAGCTGGGCATCATTCCGTTTGGATCGAGTCTGCGCGGCTTCACCAAAAAGGGCATAACTTTCTGTACAGCAGTAATTTTGATGCAAGGTTTGCGCCATTGGAAAGCTAACTTCCGGGGCTTCAATTTTCATACGCACTGGCCTTTTTTTGACCTAGGAATCACCTATCGACACTCTATTTAGCCTACCAGCAGAAAATAGTGCCGACCGGCACTTTATTTTGGCCGACGACCAAATTTTCTGGCCGGTTTGCACCCTTTGCACCCTCCAAGCCTGGTGCATACCAGCTGTGCCAGATGGGATGCATAGAACCAGCTCCACGTGCATATATGTGGCTATTTTGCACCCTTTTGAGCCTTTTGGCCCCAAAACCTCTTCTAGAAGAGTGACCCTTTGGCCAAGCTTCTTGGGGAAGCTTGGCCAGCTGTATTAGCTTCCTCTAGAAGCCTAGAACCCTTTGCCCCTTTTGGCATAGCTTCTTGGAGAAGCTTGGAGCACTTTTTGTTGCCTATATAAAGAGCCTTCCTTCTCCTTTGTCTAGGGTTGGAGATTTTGAGCAAGAAAACCAGAAGATATACTGATATATTTGATATATACACATATATCCCACCTCCCTCTCGATATCTATCTTATCCAAGCTTCTAAACACCTTGGTTCTTGCATCATTTGCTCTACAACACCTAGCACAACACCTCCATCTTCCATTCCAGCATTTGGGAGGCCATTTACAGAGGTTAAGAGTTCAGAAACTTGGACCAAGGGGTGCTGGTTTGCTGCTCTTCAAGGGTAAGCATCCATTTCCCTTAAACTTGCATTTTTTAGCTTCATTGTTTAGCCCTATTTACAAGTATTTTTGGGCTTCGATGTAAACTGTAAAGAGGCTTGTTTTGAGCCCTTCTTCAACATTGAAGAAGGGCTCAACCTTGTTTGGGACCCCCATGTATGACTTGCTTCATTACCCCTCTTTGGTCCCCTTTTTTGCATGTCTTTTTAGCCTACCATGCTTCTGTTTTGGGTCTTCAGCCTGAAAACGGGTCTTAGTTTGACCTCTACATGTCTCATGAAGGGTATTTGGCTGTTTGGTGCATCCTTTTGGTACTTCATGTTATACCCCTTTGTGGGCCTTAATCTTGCATTGCATTTTGAGCATGTGTGTATACTGTTTTGGGACTTGTCATCTACTGTAAATGTTCATATTTTTGGTCCCTCTTCAGTGTTGTAGAAGGACATTTTTCTGTTTGAGCATTGCATCTATCACTTGCCTCATTGCCTCCCTTGAGGAGCCATTTTTGCATGCCATGTTAGTCCCACTTGTGCTTACTGTCTTGCCATGCTTTGTACTATGAACATGCTTATTTTGGGGCTGTTTAGCTTCTGTCTTCATACTTCATGTTCATATCTTGCATATTTGATATAGCCATAAGCCATTTCATGTACCTAGTTTTGCATTTCGGGAGCGATTCCATGCATTTGGTTCCATTTCGCCATGTTTCGGGGCTGTTTTGCCCCTCATTTTGCTGCTGAAATTTCCATGTTTTGTATGCCATATTCCATGTTATGCCATGTCTCATTAGAGTGCCATTTCAGGTCAGAGGCGCGGTCCTCGCTTATGCGTGTGTGCACACTTTTCGAGGCATCTCATTTCCATCTCACGCCCTCTTATGTGGGTGTGGCTGAGGCTCCCTCATGTTAGTGTAAGTCCATATTGCATTAAGTATGCCGGTTCCTCGATTTGCGTGCCCGTGTGCACGCATTTTGAGGCATCTCATTTTCATCTCATGGCCGCTGATTTTGGCATGCTTGCGAGTTATCCATGTTAGTTTAAGTCCATCGTCGCATGTTGTTGCATGCCATGTTTGTTTACATGTTCATGTTGCGAGCCTAGCATACATTGCTCATTTGCATGTTCATGTTGCATACTTAGCCGCCATGCCCAAGTTGCATTTCATTGAGCATGCATCCCTTGCCTCTTGACCAATCATGATAGGGGTTTGGGGCCCTTTGATTTGTTTTGTGCCTGCATTCCATTTGATATCAAAGTTGCGAACTTGGCTTTCGGGCCATCATGCATTGAAATGCGTGATTGATGGCCCGGGGGTCGAGGGCCATGCTCCCTTGAGTCCATTACATGATAGGGAGTGTGTCCATGCATACATTTGCCTAGAAATTCTATGCCTTGCAATTTGTTCTTTTATTCTTTGTCAAACCGTCTTCTGCAGAATTTTGTGCCGACCCAAGATAGAGTGCCGACCGGCAATGTATTTATTGCCGATAGCTTCATTTCCAGCCGGTGGACTTTATACACGGCCGGTGGACATTCTATCCAGCCGGTGATGATCCTTAGGATTCAGGGAGCCTGTTCCAGGACTTTTGCAATTTTCCAGAGAAGTAGGACAGTGAAACAGAGGCAACAGTGGCATGGTGCGGATTTCTGGGCAAGTTAGATCAAGCATACATCATTCGCAAGATCCCGAGGCGGAGGCTGTGGCCATCTCTTCTTTGCATTTAATTTAATTAGATTAGAGGTCTTGTAATAATTTATTCGTTTATTTTTCTTGGACTGTATTATTATTTTGGTCCCTCCGAGCGAGGGCGAATCTGTAATAAGTGTGCGTGAGTGGGTGTATGTCTTCCAACCCCACGTCTTTCTTCCCTTTTATTTACCTGCTTATGATGGTAGATTAGGGCACGTTTATTTTAGCATACCTTATGCTATGCATGCGTGCATTCATGCATTTGTTTACATGCATCGGGCTCGGTACATCATGCTAACTGCATCGCTATTTCAAATCTAACTTGAATACGTGCATCAAGTGATTGCATCTCACATGCCATTTCTAGATTAGCCGAGCCTACTCTAGGTTGCATCTTTGCATGTGTTGCATTAGCCATTTTCAACATGAACTAGGTCACGCATGTTTGCTAACTAGTTTCTTGTTTTGGCACAGAGTACTAGGTAAGCTTTTATGCTTTACCATATCACATGCGTGTGAATGTTGCCATAACAGTATGCTTACCATGCGAACTAAGTGCTTATGTGAGATAAACTGTTTGAATGCCTGTGGGTGGAGGTTGGGTTGCTTGAGTTGGAAAACTCATTGAAATCCGTGTTTTAGCCTACTTGCGAGTAGCAAACTCCAAAGCATTTTCAAAACGAACGGATATGCAATGTTTATTTCCAAATTAGGCAATCTAGTCTATACTTGTTTGCTGTGCGCATAACATAGTAATTCTAGGCTAATAATTGGAATAAGAACACGTAATGTTTTCAAAAACGGATATCACGGTTAGTAGAGGCCGGTCTTCGGACCGGGTGAAAGGGGGTGCTCATAGCGGACCTTCCCTAATCGTACCCAAGCTCCCGAGCCAAGACACTTTGGTTATGACGGACACGTGGCCTTCGGCACCGAGTCAGGGTTTCCTAAATTCCCCCATTAAAAAATATTTAGGTGGCGACTCAGAATCCGCAAAGCAGTCCATGTTTGGCACTACTTTTCAAAAAATCTGTTTTTCTTCAAAACGATTTGCCAGATTTGGACTCTTTGGTTCAGATTTAGAACCGACAAAAATCGAGTCCGAACTGTAGTAAACCCAATATGAATGGAACGGGACTTAACCCTCAAGGCGTAGGGGCGTCTCTGATTTTTGGCGACTCCGTTGGGGATTTTAGAGAGCTTGACTCAAACTCGTGATATCCTGTTTTGACTACACTTATGTGTCTCTTTGTATTACATGTGCATTGGTGCGCCTAGGACACCGTGTTGGCCATCTGCTATTCTGGCGGTTTCTTTGGAGGCTTGTCTTGTCAAGGCATGACCATAAATTTGTCGGTTGCGGGCTCGCCAAGATAGAACACAAACCGGTTTTAGGAAGGCACCCTTTTTGACCATTCGACCTAGTACATATCGAAATCCATAGTGACCATTCCAAACTAGGACAGGTTGCTCACCTGATATTAGGTTGTTTGAAACCGCTGCGTGCATAGTGAAACCCTTGCTCCTGACAAAATAGGACAGGGAAACCCTACCCCAACATAGGGGTGTATTGGCTCTCATTTACTTGCTATGTGCTTTTAGAGTGTATCTCTACAGGGAATCCATATACCGGTTTGCAAGTCTGGGTATCCGGCCTACGGGCACCAGTATCAGTATTTTGAGAATCAGTTATATCTGCGGGTATCAGATTCAGATTTGGGGCAGTGATTCCAGGGGAACAATGATCAGGAATAGAATCTGATCGTTCATTTCCGCCAGATCTGTTTTGGTGAAATTGAGCTGAGATGCTGTTTGTTTTCCCTTTTGCTAGGTAGTCTTGGAACCATAGCTTCAGAAGGCTTCACTATCTCCTAGGTACATTGGATTTGTACTGATAGACTTTTGTCAGGTCAAAGACTCAGTTCAAAATGTCAGGGCGAACAAGGCTAGTCGAGCCTGCATCACCGCATTACTACGATCGGTGATCTTTGAGCGGGGTTGAGATTACCGAGCCTCTGCAGAATACAGATATACCGATTGCTCAATTAGATCAGGACAATATGTCGAGTTTGGAAGAGATGGTGCGCCAACTCCAGGATAGTATAAAAGCCATGCAGCAAGATGCTGTCCGTCAATCTGAATTCACCAAACAACAGTCATGGTCATAGCCCAACAGCAGAGACAATTGCGAGTTAAACAAAGAAAGCCGGGGCATCTGCTTCGCATCGGGCTCGTCCTCCACCAAGGGTTCCGATACCCGAGGAGACGCCAAATGTCCAAAATGTCCAAGAGGATACAGGCCTTCCAACGGGGCCGGCTCCGCCCCCAATTTTACCCCAGTTATCAAAAACACCCACCAACCTATCGGACTCTCCCTTTGAGTTCGAGACGGATCCCACAGCACTGAAGTTGAGCAAGCTTGAAAAGCTGTTCAAGAAATCCCAGGGAGACAAGACCATCCCTGACATTGAAGATGGATACACGAACACAGCTGTGACATTGCCAGATAGGTTCAAGATGCCTCACATCGACCGTTTTGACGGGTCAGGAGATCCCATGGTCCACCTAAGTTTGTTTTCAGATGTTCTGCGCCCGATGGGCTTGACAAGATTACAGAAGCTCTCCCTCTTTAGTAGGACCCTGTCGGGTATCACGGCCATCTGGTACGCCAAATTAGAGGACTCGAAACGGTTGGAGGAGATGTCCGAGGCCTTCGTCGCACAATATTCATACAATACCCAGATCGAGATCACAACCCGTGATCTTGAGACAACCAGGCAAGAGCCGAAAGAGGGCTTCTCTGACTTTGTAACCTGTTGGAGAGCCAAAGCTTCTTCGATGACCACCAGGCCGGTCGACAAGGATCAAATACGGATGATTGTGCGCAATCTCCAACCCAGGCTCATGCAGAAGATGATTGTCCTCCCCTTATCCACCTTTGCAGACCTCCATGAGATTGGGGTACAAATCGAGGATGCTATAAAGCAGGGCCCCATTGACCAGGAGAAGGAGTAGCCCAGGAGGGCGTTTACCCGCAGTTCGAATGTGACCACCAGTGGTGACGCAACTGCAAGACCTTCTGAAGTGGGCATGGTCACCAACACCACATCACAAAAAGCTACCCCATTCACCGGTGCGTCAAGTAGCTCCTGAAAACCAAATATCCACCTCGCGTCAAGAGGGTTTTCACCCCACTTCATATGCCTTTGTCAAAGGCTCTAGAGGTCTTAATCCAGAAAGGACATCTCGAAACCATTGGAACAACGGCCTTTACGATCCTCTCCCTTCAAAGCATGATCGGACTAAGTACTGTGCCTACCATCAACAAACCGGTCATGAGACCGATAGTTGCTTTCGTCTACGCCATGATGTACAAGATTTGTTTGACAACAACGTCATCGCCGCACCACCAAGAAAGTCTATCGTCATCCGGATCGGCAAACTTGGGGAGAGTACAAGTATGTGATCGGGACAAACCACTGCGGCAAAGCTCGGTTTACTTGAGATGTGGCGTATGGCACGCCTTTGTTTTGAGAATTTGCGAATCTTTGGTTTTTGTATGTTCGCTTGGATCTTGAGTCGATTCTGTCATTTTTTGCTTTGAGTGTCTCTTTGTCTGAGTCGATCTTTTGATTAAGGATCTGTCTTGTTGTATCGAGTCGATCTGCTTTTGTCGAGTCGGGTGATTTGGGGAGTTACCTCGGACATCACTTGCTTGTTTTCGTCTGTCTTTTCATTTTGTTTTGAGTCTGTTTACGCGGTCAGTTATGCCAGATTTTGAATGGAGCAGTGATGATTTTACACTCTTGTGTTTGCACGCCGTGTGCAGTTGTGCGAAATTCTAAATGAGATGGGATTATTTGACTAAGAACTCTGTCTTTTACGTGCCTTGAAGTCATTGCATTGGCCTAAGTTTTTCAAAACTTTTTCAAACACCGTGGTGAAAGCGAAGATGAAGGAATTCCTCGGGATTTGCAAAACTTTGATCAAAGCTGAGAGAAAGAGAGGCGTGCTAAGCCCTTAATGAATGAAATCATGCTTGTTAGTGTAGTCTTGAGAAGGACCCTAGCTTTGATCCAGATTGGTTCCACACCATCTTGCCATGACGATTCGTCGCCTTCTTAAAACTTTCAAAAAAAAAAATGTTTTCTTGTGATCCTGCGAAGACTTGTGTGGAATCGCTCTTGAGATTGTGACTTAGGATCGCTCTCGACCTCAAGATTCAATCCCTTTGCCCTCGAAAAACTTTGACCTTGGGTTGAGTATTCAACGATCAACCATCAAGAAAGGCACGTGTGGCGGATTTGAAGCAACCCTCGAACAAGAGGCACCAAAGTCGAGATCAAGAAGGTCGGACCTCATCGAAGAAGCTTGCAAAGCTAGAAAGAAGCCCCTTGAACTAGGGGCAAAATGTCGGATGTGCTCGAAGAGCCAAAGGTGGTCTTTCTATAAATCAATACAATGACCACTCTCACGGATCTGAGGGCTTCAATCTCAAAACCATTTGGCATGGACTTGTTATACTTTTACCCTTTGAGAGGCTCATTTGGGCGAAAACCGGAAGGCGGCCCAGGCAAAAGTTAGAGCAAAGAAAAGAATGAAGAAAAAGAAAAAAGAGAAAAAAAAAATGCAAAGATACAAAAAATGCAAAAAAGAAAAGGAAAGAAAAATACAAAAAAGAAGAAGAAAAATGAATGAAAAAATATTAAAAAAAGAAAGAAAGAAAAGAAGAACAAAGCTCAAGGTCGAAAACACGCAATAGGCGCCTTGGCAAAAGTTAGAGCCTAAAAAGGAGGTTAAATACCCGAGTGTACCTTAACCCGAACTACGAAGGCTTGATTCCCATCTTTGGGATCGAGGCAACTTCATTCTGAAGTCCAGCCGTAAAACACTTCAATTCGACTATGTCCATGTGATGGTTTTGATCATCTTTGCCTTCTCTGTATCCGAGAATTCGGTTGTAATCATCGCTCTGAGGACTGATCACAATACGTTGCGGTGTCATTTCAAACAAGGGGCAACTTTCCGTTGCCATGCAGTGTCCTTCAGACAAGGGGCAATTTTCCATTGCTATGGGTTCGAGGTTGTGCATCTCAAAGAGTCGATTCCTACTTGTTGAGCGGTGGCCGTTTGCAAAAACAGTTCTTGAGAATTTTTACTGAGGTTGACTATTCTCTCAAAAATCATTCCATTTTTCCAAAACTGGACCATTTTCTTGGACCCAAAAAAGGAAAATTTTGGTGCTTACAACGACTTGCATGATTTCAAATCAAAATCGAATAAGCATGTTAATCTAACTTTCATGTTGGTCAAAATTGTTTTAAAACAAAAAATGGTCGAAATGATGAACTAGGGGCACAGTTGAGTCACCCTTCCTGTCTTTCCCCCATTTTCAACATATTTGCCAAAAAAGGCACTCTACTGCGGAAGAGGGCACAACCGGTTAGCAAAAAGGTCGACTCTCCGTCCTCTAAGCGGCGAGGTATCAAGCCATGTCTGAAGCATAAATTGGAATAGGCGAGATGTTCCACTTCCTCATCAGACAGATCTAACCACGTCCAAACTCCCCGGAGGCATCATCAACCGATGTTAGGCAGATTTGCTACACACCCGGTTGTGGCACAACCTCTCGTGGGAAAGTTCAACTGGTGTGCGGAAAAAAAAGAATCTAGCGAGAATGCTAGGGGCAAGAGCCCGCAACTTCTTGTCTATCTACCAACCACTCGGGAAGGGATAAAAATGAGAGATTAAAGAATAGAGATGTGCGTTGAGAGAAAAAGTGAGAAAAGGGATTTTTCGGAAAAGCGAGCTTGAGGGCGAGTGATGTGAGAATCACAAATGAGAAAGGGTGGGAAATAATACGGTGAAAGCAGGCTCCTTGTGCACATTTGAGTCTTGTGTTTTGTTTTGTCTGCCTCGATTCTTGTTTTGAGTCGTTTCGAGTGTCAATAGATGTGTTTAGGTTGTTTACCTTTGTTTTTGTTTGTTGAGTCTTTTTCACTATGTTCAGTCGTAGGCTCAATACCCAGGTAAGAACTTATTTCTTAATTTCAAACAAAAAAGAAATCAAATCATCTTGTGCTTTCGAGTCTTAGTGCCATTTTCCACATTTGTGCAAAGTGATTCGTTCTTTCATAAAGCGCAGGGCCCACCCCGATAAGTATGAACTGTGAAACCAGGACTGATTTGAAGTTATATGGTTCTGGAGTGCAAAGTAAAAGCAAAAAGGAAAAGCGTCGTATCCGAGTTTGTTTCAATTTTAGTAAGTTCGAGACTACATCCCGTGTGTACCTCTTCAGGCCTTGCCAATGCTCCGAAGTATGAGTGTACCTCTACCTCAAGCTCAAGATCAAGTCTGCACCAAGCTAGAATAGTGTATCTATCACACTCATTCTCATTTCGTGTATCTACCACACACATTCTCATTTTGTGTATCTATCGCATACATTCCCAATTTGTGTATCTAACACACACATTCTCATTTTGTGTATCTAACGCACACATTCTCATTTTGTGTATCTACCACACACATTCTCATTTTCTGTATCCATCACACTTCATTACCTTTTGTGTATCTATCACGCACATATTCACTTCAATTACTTTAGTGTATCCATCACACTTCATTACCTTTTGTGTATCTATCACGCACATATTCACTTTATTCCATTAGTGTATCAATCACACTTCATTCGCTTAGTATATATTTCATACTTTGTTCACTAAGTGCATCTATCACACTTCGTGTTCACCTTTAGTATATCAATCATATCTGTTTACTAAGTGCATCTATCACACTTCGTGTTCACTTTTAGTATATCGATCATACTTGTTCACTGAGTGCATCTATCACACTTCGTGTTCACCTTTAGTATATCCATCATACTTTGTTCACTAAGTGCATCTATCACACTTCGTGTTCACCTTTAGTATATCAATCATACTCCTGTTCACTAAGTGCATCTATCACACTTCGTGTTCACCTTTAGTATATCAATCATATTTGTTCACTGAGTGCATCTATCACACTTTGTGTTCACTTTTAGTATATCAATCATACTCTTGTTCACTAAGTGCATCTATCACACTTCGTGTTCACCTTTAGTATATCAATCATACTTGTTCACTAAGTGCATCCATTACACTTTGTGTTCACATTCAGTATATCCATCATACTTGTTCACTAAGTGCATCTATCACACTTCGTGTTCACCTTTAGTATATCAATCATACTCCTGTTCACTAAGTGCATCTATCACACTTTGTGTTCACCTTTAGGATATCAATCATACTCCTGTTCACTAAGTGCATCTATCACATTTTGTGTTTGCCTTTTGTGTATCCATCACACTTGTTCACTTAGTGCATCTATCACACTTTGTGTTTGCCTTTTGTGTATCCATCACGCTTTGCTCACTTCATTCATTTAGTGTATCAATCACACTTCGTTCATATAGTGTATCTATCACACACTCGCTTTGTATCTATCACATGCTCGCTTTGTGTATCGATCACACACTTTCGCTTTGTGTATCAATCACACACTTTCTCTTTATGCATCTATCACACTATGCTCATCTTGTGTATCCATCACACTTTGCTTCATACAGTGTATCCATCACACTACACTCACCTTGTGTATCAATCACACTTTATTCATATAGTGTATCCATCACACTCTCTTCACTTTGGTGTATCCATCACACATGTTTGTCCACTTAGTGTATCTATCACGCTTTGTTCGCTTTTGTGTATCTAACGCACATGTTCGTGAGAATTGCATAATTCTCTTACATCCTTCCTGCATGAGATGTAGTTTGGTTCATGTCTACTTGCTGGCATAGCATTCGCTTAAAATGTTGCATTTATTTTGCATAATTGCTTCATCACAGCTCTCTTTGCATGATCATAAGTTATGCACTTGCATTGTGCATCACTTTGCATCCTGCCCCTGAACTACGCTGGTTTGATTCCTTGTAAAGGGATACGTAGGCAGCCTGAGGGCACAACCACTTATTTATCGATATCTTGTTTGTTTGTCCAAGTCTTTGGCCTTGTCAAAAATGGGTCGTCTCTGGGCTTTGACACTCACTCCCGTCATTGTTATGACTTACGAGTTCTGTCAAAGAGGGGCAACTGTAGACACCCCATTTTTGACCGCTCTCAAGACTTGGGCATTACTGATGGTTTGCTCGGTGTTGAGAGATGTGCAGGCCAAAGATTCAATTCCTTCAGCAAGGAGAGAGGCAAACCCTTCAAAACACTTTGTTTAGGGGTTTGGAGTTGAAGAAAAGAGGAAAGGAGAGGAGAAAATAGGTTGGAGAAGAAGTTCGCCATGAATCCTAGTAGAAGAAAGTCGAGCGGCCCTCGCTGAATCAGGCTTATTCAATTGCATACTTGGAGTTAAGCTATGAGGCCACCATCGTTGGAAAGAAGACTTCCGGGGCTTCATTTTTCACTCAAGAATCTCCCAAAGCCAAGTCCGGGTGGAGGAGATATGATTGGTTGAAGCTGGGCATCATTCCGTTTGGATCGAGTCTGCGCGGCTTCACCAAAAAGGGCATAACTTTCTGCACAGCAGGAATTTTGATGCAAGGTTTGCGCCATTGGAAAGCTAACTTCCGGGGCTTCAATTTTCATATCCACTGGCCTTTTTTTGACCTAGGAATCACCTATCGGCACTCTATTTAGCCGACCGGCACTTTATTTTGGCCGACGACCAAATTTTCTGGCCGGTTTGCACCCTTTGCACCCTCCAAGCCTGGTGCATACCAGCTGTGCCAGATGGGATGCATAGAACCAGCTCCACGTGCATATATGTGGCTATTTTGCATCCTTTTGAGCCTTTTGGCCCCAAAACCTCTTCTAGAAGAGTGACCCTTTGGCCAAGCTTCTTGGGGAAGCTTGGCCAGCTGTATTAGCTTCCTCTAGAAGCCTAGAACCCTTTGCCCCTTTTGGCATAGCTTCTTGGAGAAGCTTGGAGCACTTTTTGTTGCCTATATAAAGAGCCTTCCTTCTCCTTTGTCTAGGGTTGGAGATTTTGAGCAAGAAAACCAGAAGATATACTGATATATTTGATACATACACATATATCCCACCTTCCTCTCGATATCTATCTTATCCAAGCTTCCAAACACCTTGGTTCTTGCATCATTTGCTCTACAACACCTAGCACAACACCTCCATCTTCCATTCCAGCATTTGGGAGGCCATTTACAGAGGTTAAGAGTTCAGAAACTTGGACCAAGCGTCTTTGGTTTCTCGCTCTTCAAGGGTAAGAATCCATTTCCCTTAAACTTGCATTTTTTAGCTTCATTGTTTAGCCTTATTTACAAGTATTTTTGGGCTTCGATGTAAACTGTAAAGAGGCTTGTTTTGAGCCCTTCTTCAACATTGAAGAAGGGCTCAACCTTGTTTGGCACCCCCATGTATGACTTGCTTCATTACCCCTCTTTGGTCCCCTTTTTTGCATGTCTTTTTATCCTACCATGCTTCTGTTTTGGGGTCTTTGACAGGCCTAAAAAGGGTCTTAGTTTGACCCCCTCTACATGTCTCATGAAGGGTATTTGGATGTTTGGTGCATCCTTTTGGTACATCATGTTATACCCCTTTGTGGGCCTTAATCTTGCATTGCATTTTGAGCATGTGGGTATACTGTTTTGGGACTTGTCATCTACTGTAAATGTTCATATTTTTGGTCCCTCTTCAGTGTTGTAGAAGGACATTTTTCTGTTTGAGCATTGCATCTATCACTTGCCTCATTGCCTCCCTTGAGGAGCCATTTTTGCATGCCATGTTAGTCCCACTTGTGCTTACTGTCTTGCCATGCTTTGTACTATGAACATGCTTATTTTGGGGCTGTCTAGCTGCTGTCTTCATACTTCATGTTCATATCTTGCATATTTGATATAGCCATAAGCCATTTCATGTACCTAGTTTTGCATTTCGGGAGCGATTCCATGCATTTGGTTCCATTTCGCCATGTTTCGGGGCTGTTTTGCCCCTCATTTTGCTGCTGAAATTTCCATGTTTTGTATGCCATATTCCATGTTATGCCATGTCTCATTAGAGTGCCATTTCGTGCCGTAGGCGCGGTCCTCGGTTTGCGTGCCCGTGTGCACACATTTCGAGGCATCTCATTTTCATCTAACGGCCTCTTATGTGGGTGTGGCTGAGGCTCCCTCATGTTAGTGTAAGTCCATATTGCATTACGTATGCCGGTTCCTCGATTTGCGTGCCCGTGTGCACGCATTTTGAGGCATCTCATTTTCATCTCATGGCCGCTAATTTTGGCATGCTTGCGAGTTATCCATGTTAGTTTAAGTCCATCGTTGCATGTTGTTGCATGCCATGTTTGTTTACATGTTTAGGTTGCGAGCCTAGCATACATTGCTCATTTGCATGTTCATGTTGCATACTTAGCCGCCATGCCTAGGTTGCATTTCATTGAGCATGCATCCCTTGCCTCTTGACCAATCATGATAGGGGTTTGGGGCCCTTTGATTTGTTTTGTGCTTGCATTCCATTTGATATCAAAGTTGCGAACTTGGCTTCGGGCCATCATGCATTGAAATCGTGATTGATGGCCCGGTCGAGGGCCATGCTCCCTTGAGTCCATTACATGATAAGGAGTGTGACCATGCATACATTTGCCAAGAAATTCTATGCCTTACCTTCTGATGCTTTATTCTTGTCAAAACTGTCTTCTGCAGAATTTTGTGCCGGCAAGCGTATAGAGTGCCAAGGCAATGTATTTATTGCCGATAGCTTCATTTCCAGCGGTGGACTTTATACACGGTGGACATTCTATCCACCGGTGATGATCCTTAGGATTGAGGAGCCTGTTCGGGACTTTTGCAATTTTCGTGAGAAGACGGTGAAACAGAGGCAACAGTGGCATGGTGCGGATTGGGCAAGTTAGATCAAGCATACATCATTCGCAAGATCCCGAGGCGGAGGTCAGGGCCATCTCTTCTTTGCATTTAATTTAATTAGATTAGAGGTCTTGTAATAATTTATTCGTTTATTTTTCTTGGATCAGATATTATTTTGGTCCCTCCGAGCGAGGGCGAATCTGTAATAAGTGTGCGTGAGTGGGTGTATATCTTCCAACCCCACGTCTTTCTTCCCTTTTATTTACCTGTTTATGATGGTAGATTAGGGCACGTTTATTTTAGCATACCTTATGCTATGCATGCGTGCATTCATGCATTTGTTTACATGCATCAGGCTCAGTACATCATGCTAACTGCATCGCTATTTCAAATCTAACTTGAATACGTGCATCAAGTGATTGCATCTTACATGCCATTTCTAGATTAGCCGAGCCTACTCTAGGTTGCATCTTTGCATGTGTTGCATTAGCCATTTTCAACATGAACTAGGTCACGCATGTTTGCTAACTAGTTTCTTGTTTTGGCACAGAGTACTAGGTAAGCTTTTATGCTTTAGCATATCACATGCGTGTGAATGTTGCCATAACAGTATGCTTACCATGCGAACTAAGTGCTTATGTGAGATAAACTGTTTGAATGCCTGTGGGTGGAGGTTGGGTTGCTTGAGTTGGAAAACTCATTGAAATCCGTGTTTTAGCCTACTTGCGAGTAGCAAACTCCAAAGCATTTTCAAAACGAACGGATATGCAATGTTTATTTCCAAATTAGGCAATCTAATCTATACTTGTTTGCTGCGCGCATAACATAGTAATTTGTAGACACCCCATTTTTGACCGTCCTCAAGACTTGGACGTCACCGCTTGAACACTCGGTGATCATCCATGTGTTTGTTCGTTTGGAGTTCCCGGAGTTCTCGGCTCGCGCGCCTTGCCTCAGGACCTCCGAACTTGACCGTTTTGTGTTTGGTTTTGCACCAAACACTTGTGTTTTGCCTTGGAAGGGCAGGGAATGCTTTGTGAGGCATCCCCACACACCACCGGCTGGGGTTAGAGGCCACCGGCTGGCTAGAGTTGCCACCGGCACTTTATTGTGCCGGTCGGCACTCAATTTTGTCAAAATGACATTTTCTGCCGGCCGGGCACTGTGCACTTGCTTTCTGAGATATTTTCAGACAGCTGTGTGCAATTTTCTTCCCCTCCATGCACGTGTATGGAGGGATGAGCTTGTTTGGTAACTTAACTTGTAAGTTTGGTTGCCTATACAAGAGAACTCTCTTCTCTTGGCTTGGGGGTTGGATTTTCTGGAGAGGTTTTCAGCCATTTTAGACAGAGAGGAAGCTCTGGTTTAGGTTAGAAAATATATATCTATCCTATATCTATCCTTCTCTTGTTAAACTAGGTGTTTTGTGCCTTACTTTTGCACACTAGCACCTAGTGCTTCACCTTTCTCTTGGGACAGAGGTTCTAGAGGTTGGTTTTTGATGATTCTTGGCTGATTTTGAGCTCAAAGAAGACACAACACCAAGCTTTGTGAAGAGGCTTCAAGGGTAAGACACTATACCCTCTTTTTACCCCATTCTTGCAATCTATTTTTGCTTGCTTTAAAACAGTTTTTGAGCTTAGTGTTTGGCACAAAAAAGTTCTGATTTTTGACCCTCTTTATTGTATATTAAGAGTGTTTAGTGGTTTGGGTAGGTTTGACCACCCTTAGGCCTTGAAAAGGGCACTTTTTGTGCTATTTTGTGAGAGATCCGAGATTTTGGTGATAGGATCTCTTCACCACTGAAATCTTGAGGGATTTCAGTGGTGAAGAGCATGCCTTGAAGTCTCAAGAAGGAGAGGGCCACCCCCTCTCCTTGGTGTCCTTGAAAAGGGCAAGTTTTGGCTTCCAAAGGAGCACCATGTTTGAGTGTGTGTTGAGCATGCCTTGGTTGTCTTTCATGCTTATATTGCCATAATATAACATGTTTTCAAGTTGGTTTTGGTCTCCTATGCATGCTTAGTATAGTTACCTTGTAATGCCTCTTTATGTCTTAATATGCTTAGGTGGTATGCCTTCATTTCTAGCATGTTTTAGACTTGTGTTTGTGAAGATTTTGTGCTCATATTGCCATGATCTAGCTCTGTCCATAGCCATTTGGGTCGGCCTCATCATGCATTACATAGCTCCTTTGCATTTGGCTTGTTGGCCTTGAGAGCATGTGAGTGTAGCATGCTTTGCTTGCATTGTTTTTGATGGTTTGGAACCATCTAGCATGCTATTTCAGTCCCTTAGAGGTGCTTGTATGTTTACATTGCATGCTTCTTTGTGACTTCTTAAGCTTGTGTTAAATGCCCCTTTGATTTGGCTTCAATGCATGTCTTTGGTTTAATGACTCTTAGATGCCATCTAAGTCGCCATTTGGCTTTGTTTTGACATGCTAAAAACCTGTTTTGAGTTGTTAAGTGCATGCCATAATTGCCTTGCATAGGTGTGGTTCAAAGCCCCATTGGCTTGCCTTAAGCCTAAGGCCATTTGCATGCTTTGTTTGGCATGCTTCATTGCATGATTTGGCATCATGTTTAACATGGATTTCAGAGCTTTTCATGCATGCTATTAGCCCATGTTTGTGCCTCTTAAGTGTGCATGAGAGTTGCTTTCGTATGCCTTGGGTTTGGACCTTGACACTTGCATGTGTGTGAGTTTGTTTAGTCTCCATTTCTAGGCACTTTGGCCACTGATTTTGGGCCCATTTGAGATGCTTAACTCATGTCTAAATCCACCATTTCATTGGTTTGCATGCTTGTCTTGAATGCTTACTTGTATGCTTGCATGAGTGCATCACATTGCCCATATTGCATACTAGTTTGTCATGTCTAGGATCGCATCATATGAGCATGCATGCTCTACCTCTTGACTAAGTCATGATGGAGGTTTTAGCACCATTGTTTGATTGATCGCATTGCATGCATTTGACATCAAAGATGCACTCTTGGTTCTTAGGGCCATCATGCATGGAAATCGTGATTGGTGGTCCGGAACCGAGGCACGTGCCCCTTGAGTCAATAACATGATAGGGGGTGTGTCTGGTGCATAAATGGCTCGAATTGCATTGCCTTGCATGTTGTTTCCCTCTCTTCTTTGTGAGTTGCGAGTTCTCGAGAATTTTGTCCCGACCGGCACTATTTAGTGCCGGCCGTGAAGCCGATGAGTGAATTCAGTGCCGGTGGCCTCCTCCTTCAGCCGGGGGTTCTCTCCCACGGTGGTGGTACTCCGGTGCTCTCGAGAGGCACTCTGGGATTTTGGTAATTTTACAAGAGGAGAGCAGAGGAAGCAGAGGCACACTTGCAGCATGCGGCGTGCGATCCGAGCGCTGGCCTTTTGCAGCCCTCATCCCGAGGCGATTTACTGTTTAATTAAATTAGTTAATTTATTTAATTAATTTAGTTGATTTGTAATATTAATTAGCTTGTGTAGTTAATTAGTTATTCGGGTCTGTATTATTATTTGGTCCCTCCGAGCGAGGGCAAAATTGTAATAAGTGTGTGTGAGTGGGTGTATGTCTTCCAACCCCCATTTCTTTCTCCCTTTTATTTACCCGCTTATGTTGGTAGATTAGGGCACATTTAAATCAGCATACCTTATGCAATGCATGTGCGCATGCATGCATTTGTTTACATGCATTTGGGCTCGGCACATCATGCAAACTGCATTGCAACTTTCAATTCCAAATTGAATACGTGATAGTTGTTGCATCTCATGTGCCATGTTTAGGGTTAGCCGAGCCTACTCTAGATTACATCTCTGTGTGTGATGCATTAGCCACTTAAACATGAACCAGGTCATGCATGTTTGCTAACT
This sequence comes from Camellia lanceoleosa, assembly GCA_025200525.1. Classification (NCBI taxonomy): domain Eukaryota; kingdom Viridiplantae; phylum Streptophyta; class Magnoliopsida; order Ericales; family Theaceae; genus Camellia; species Camellia lanceoleosa. Next base: position 160,619,568 of record CM045769.1, on the reverse strand, counting down.
AGTTTACTGTTTTGGCGCGGAGTACGATGTAAGTTTTTATGGCTTTAGCATATCGCATGCGTGTGAATGTTTACCATGACAGTATGCTTACCATGAGGCTAAGTGCTTACATGATAAACTGTTTGAATGCCTGTGGGTGGAGGTTGGATTGCCTGAGTTGGAACAACTCATTGAAACCCGCATTTTAGCCTACTTGCGAGTAGCAAAAGAAAACAACACGTTTTTCGAGACAAAACGGATATGCAATGTTTATTTCCAAGTTAGGCAATCTAGTCTATACTTTTGTGTTGTGCGCATCACATAGTAATTCTAGGCTAATAATTGGAATAAGAGCATGTAATGTTTTCAAAAACGGATATCACGGTTAGTAGAGGCCGGTCTTCGGACCGGGCGAAAGAGGGTGCTCATATTGACCTTCCCGATCATACCCAAGCTCGAGCCAAGACCACTTTGGTGATGACGGACATGTGGCCTTGACCGAGTCGGGGTTTCCTAAATTTCCCATTTTAAAATATTTAGGTGGCGACTCATGTCCGCAAAGCAGTCCATGTTTGGCACTACTTTTCAAAAAAAAATATGTTTTCTCAAACGATTTGCCGGATTTGGACTCTTTGGTTCAGATTTAGAACCGCGACACAAATCGAGTCCGAACTATAGAGTGAAGCCCACGGGCGCGTCTACATAATTCTAGGCTAATAATTGGAATAAGAACACGTAATGTTTTCAAAAACGGATATCATGGTTAGTAGAGGCCGGTCTTCAGACCGGGCGAAAGGGGGTGCTCATAGCTGACCTTCCCTAATCGTACCTAAGCTCCCGAGCCAAGACACTTTGGTTATACGGACCGCGTGGCCTTGACCGAGTCAGGGTTTCCTAAATTCCCCTATTAAAAAATATTTAGGTGGCGACTACATGTCTGGCAAAGCGATCCATGTTTGGCACTACTTTTCAAAAATCATTTTTCTTCAAAGCGATTTGCTTGGTTGGACTCTTTGGTTCAGATTTAGAACCGACACAAATCGAGTCCGAACTGTAGTAAACCCAATATGAATGGAACGGGACTTAACCCTCCCGGGGCGTTCGGGGACGTCTACAATGTCTTGCTCCAATCTCTCTGCAACAAAGGAGAAAAATAAGTGAAATCTCTCTGCAACAAAGGAGAAAAATATGACATTTTGCATTCTCATCAAATTCCCCACATTTATCTTTTGCTCGTCCTCGGGCAAAACTCAAATTCACTTTCCCAAGAACACACACCCAGGTTGAAATGCCATCAACAAAGAACCACCAAGCTCTTAAAAACTCATAACATATCATGAACAAACATTCTTAAACAACTTACAATTACTTAGTAAGCATTTTCACTCGAAGATAGAGTAAACTAAATACGTAGACCCTCACGGAAATAAATACTCGACTCTCATGTGTTTGAAGGGTATGTGTTTCGCTCAAATTCATTCCAAAGGGAATGATCTACCATAGGCTTGCACATCTTCTCATTCTCCACCACTAGGTTCACATGCATAACACAAATCAAGAGGACTCCTCAAGGGTTGTATGAGGTTTACAATCAAGGCAGGAAATATTTGGGAGTGTTGCTCAAAAGGCCATTGAAACTAGTGGAGCAAAAACGAATTAACTCAAGCTCGAATGTATAAGTCATGTAAAACCAATCACTCCATTCAGCAGCTTCTTCAATTTGGCTTTAAAGCATTTAAAGCATGTAAAACTCCATATTGAAAAAAGATCGTTCAAAAGAACACTTTTCGTTTGCGGCGAGGAGCGATCCTTCGCAGCAGATCCCACCTTGTATATATCATGTATAAACAGACCCCTTTATTGGAATTTTAGGAGGGATTTTGAACATGGACAGTTTGTAATATCATAAACAATTTCCTCCATCACTTCCTTTTCTTTTCTTTTTTTTTTTCCTTCTTTTGACAAACACACGAGTTACGAATGAGAACATGTTCCATTTCTCCAGTCATAGCCATACCACAAATTCAGACACCCCCTACACTTATAACTTGCACACCTGCATATATCATAATAATGAACAGTGCTCCACTAGCTTTATGGCTTGGGTAGAGACTTTTTTTTTTTTTTTTTTTTTTTTTTGGGTTTAAAGCTTGTAACGTGGGTTCACAATAAACAAAAAATAAAATAAAATAAGGCTCAAAGGGGTTCAACAAAGGGAAAAATTAATTACAAGGTAGGCTATTTGGCTTATGTAGCTTATAACAAAGAGAGCCTTAATCATGTTTATGCATGCATGTGTCAATATGACCTCGAAGAGAATCAAGGCAAGTTCTAGAGAAACAAATCCATGGAAAAATATCCCTCATGAAAGAACATAGTGAGACTGATATGGTTGCGTCACTTTAAAGGCTCAAAATCTCACCGGCTTTTGTCTACCAAATTTAGTCACTTCCATTCTCAAGGAAAATAACTAGACTAATTAATTATAAGTTGGAAGATTACTTATTCAATCATGTTATGACACTACAAGAATTTAAATATTTGGCGACCAAAATTGGCGACTAAAACAATTTTAGTCGCCAAAAATGGTCCTTTTGGCGACTAATTTTTTTCTAGTCGCCAAAGGTTCAAATTTTGGCTACCATTTTCATTTAGTCGACATACATTGTTTTTTGGTGACTAAAAAAAAATTAGTCACGAAACATATAGTTATAGGCGACTAAAAAAAAATTAGTCACGAAACATATAGTTATAGGCGACTAAAAAATAATTAGTCGCCAAAAGTTAATATTTTACGCTACTAATTCTAAGTTTAGTCGCTGAACAAGCTGATTTGGCTACTAAAATCTGAAATAGTCGCTAAAAGTTCAAATTTTTTTTTTAGAGAGAACCCAATAAAATTTGGCGCCCGATATGTCTGTCTCTCACACACACACGGTATACACTGTCTCAAACAAATTTCCCTCTCTTTCGACACGACCAAGCCTCACCCCACTCACCACGTTGTAGCCACGGCGAGAGACCGTCACACATCGCCACCGCCACCTGCAAAGCTCCAGCGCCACTTAATCATAGGTATGTTTCTCTCACTCTATCGCTCTCGGTCTCTCTCCCTCTCTGTTGCTCTCAGTCTCTATCTCTATCTGTCAATGGAGCTCTCTCTCTTTCTCTGTGCATCTCGGTCTCCCTCCCTCTCTCTTTCTCTCTCTCTCTCTCTCTCTCTCTCTCTCTCTCTCTCTCTCTCTTTCTTCCTCTATTTCCCCATTTCACACTTGCCCTAGGGTTTTATATGATTTTTGTTGTTTAATTTTGTGTTGAATTTGAGTTAATGTTGTGTTGATTTCCCATGCTTGGTATAGGGTTTGTGTTAATTTTTACACAGAAATCCCAAATTCAAGCTAGATTAAGCAAGGATTTGGGACATGATTGGGGATTGGGAAATCCCAAATTCAGGAACTATATTCATTGTGCTGGTTTGGGAAATCTCATGTGTTTCCTCTTCCATGTAACACACCCATCTATTTTATACTTATCTATACACGTGTATAATAGTCTATTGTCATAGAAAGTTGATTGGTCACTCAAAATTATGGCTCCCTTAATATACTCTGGACATTTGAATCCAAGTTTATTACATAAAATTTTTAATTTTGTTTTGGTATGTATTGCTTGGTTCATTTTAATTTCATTAGATGAACAAAATGTGCACTTCAAGACCATCAGTTGAAGGTTTAGGTCTATCATTCTTGGAGCTCAAAATACTATTTGGTGAGTTTTGAAAATAAAAAAGCTACTGTCTTTTTGAGTGACAGTATTGAAATAGGATGCCCATTAACAAAATTGATAGCATTAGTCAATTGGTATTGCGCTGAACATTTAACATGTTGCACATGTTACACAATTGAAATTGAAGTATCTTTGTTTCAAACAAGCATTAGGGCTTTTGAATTCACCTCTACGATCCTAGTTATCTGCTCGACCTTAGACATTTCTAATATGACAATGTGGATATGACTATTCTCCTCAAATTCCTTATGGTGATGATTTAGATGAATTTGGAATAGTGGAGATTGACAAGTTTGTGCATAAATGAGGTGAATTGGTCAAACTCCTAAAGATGGTTGGCAAATTTTAAGCTAATTATTATTTAAGTTTCCTTATCAAGATATGATCAATTAATCAATAAGTATCTGCACATCGATTGCATAGAAAATAAATATGAAACATTTCTTAATGAACTCTTAGCTCTTTAAGGTCTTATGCTTATTGTTATGTAGGACACATGAGATTATATCGTGGAAAACCTTGAAGATTTGAGATTTCAGTCTAATTAACTCATTCTAAATTATCTCTCGAAGTTTATGTTTTTAATTTTTTAATGACTTGAGATGCCATTAGTGCAAACTCATTTCCGCTGCGTCCGTTCTTGAGAATATCTGCTCTTTCAAGAACTAGAAGCCTTTAAATTCCTTTGTATTAGAATATGAAAATTTATTTTATCTATCTTGATTGTATTTGGTAAAGTTTTAAAGAACTACTTCTTCATGTCCCTTTTTAGATTATGTTTCCAAAATACAGTCTTGCTCTTTTAAGGTTTTCATTTTCCAAAAAAATTGTATTGCTTCCCATGATTTGTTACAACTTACAAATTTTAATTTTTTTTCCCTTATTAATACATTAATGTTATCTGTTATCATATTTATTAAAGAAAATGCCATGGCTGAGTTAGGGAGGCTGCTCATGTATGAAGCATCGACGGATTGGCTGGTGAGTTATTACATTATGCATGTTGTTTTACTAACAACAGTAGTGTTAAAAAACTAACAATAAAAATTGTCTTGATATGGATGAAGAATGCAAGAGGAGGACCTTTGATGGGAAGGAAGTTCTTATTTTTAGAGTGAAAAGTGGATTATTATCATTTTTGTATAGTTGGTTCTCAAGAAAATTTGATCCATCCTTGAACTGATTTTTGGATTTTGTTGAAGAGTTTGAGTAATTTGAATGTATAGATGAGATAGGTCTTATGGACTTTTGTATATGGGTTGCAGCCCCTTGGTGCTCCTTATTTTATGATACACTATATAAAGACATTGGTAAAATTAGTATTTTGGCAGAGCTAATGCATAACTCTGAAAATGTGGCCATTGATTTATAGGGATAAGGTTTATCTGTGTGGAGAACTTTCCTTAATATCAATTGTAGCCTGTTTATAACAAGTTCATTTGAGAATAGTTGGAATGTGGTTGTTAACATTTGATTGTATATGTCTCTTCTCCTATATATTTACCACATAAGAGTTACAAGAAAAGAAATGCATGAATAGTTAGTATGAGTGTTACTCAAAGAATCTAGCCAAAGCTATTTGTTATCTTGGAATATATGCATCCTGGCAACTTAGTCAATGCTCTTTGTGTGTGTGTGTGTGTGTGTGGGTGTGTGTGCATATGTATACATTTCTTCTTTCTTCCTCAATCTCCAAAGAATTTGCTTTCCAAGGGGATTGTGGGAAGCTTGCGAGGAGGTAGTTTGTGAGCAATGTTGGGAGCCTGACACATCTAGTGTCTACATTTTATATGAGCTTTCTGGGTCATTAAAAAGTGGATGTTCCGTTGGAAGCTATTTTGGTTTCTTGCCTTTTTATGTGCTTATGAATAACTATTGTTGCTATGCTTTTATTGATGGCAGCCTACCATAACAGGGGAGATTCGGTCACCAATGGGTCCTGCCTCTGTAGAATTTATTGATCCAAGGGCACCTGTGGTGGTTAGTATATTACTCTTCTCTATTTTTTTCTTTTTACCACTGTTACTCATTTCATTGTAATGGATAGACTGAATTAATTCCTTATCCTGCCACTGTATATAGAGTTTAGGAAGTTCCCCCCATTATGCTCGTTGCAACTTGCAAATGATTAGGACATAATTTTTTTTTTTTTGCTATTTAATATTATTGGTGACAAATCATGATACAAATTTATGAATGTGGTCTCTGTTTGATACATAATGCTCTTGATTTTCTTTTTCCCTATTGAATTTTTATGTAAAATATGCACTACTACAAATTATAAAAATATATATATTTTTTATGGGTGTACCCTGGTTGTGCCCATATCCTTTTTGTTTTTTAGGTTTCGCCTTATTGGCGTACTGTAACGTATCTATACCCGCATCCGTAACCACACTGTGCTTCCTAGTTGGAAACTAACCATTCAAGCATTTTATATATGTTTCACACCCAAATTTGATATTTGGTCAATTTATCCTCTTCACTTCTCTTATCTTTGTTTTTTCCTATTGAATTTTCAACCTGATACAAGTTTTCTCAGGTTTGGTCCAGTGAACTTGTTTTGGAGCACTCGCTATGACAAAGCCATGACATTGTTCTTGACTTGTCTTAAGGAGTTTGCAGAGTTTGCAAATTCCAAGGATAAAGAAAACAACATATCGGTAGAAATGTTTCAAGCTGCCTTATAAGTAAGTCATTTTGGGTACTTGAAAAAGCAATTTAGCGCTTTGCATGTATATTTGGCTAAATTTGTGAATCAGTTCCTGTATCTTTCGCATGCTTAATGGAAGAATCACACATACATTTGTGGACTTGTAGGAAAAGTCAGAACTCTAAATATATATATATATTTTTTTTTTTCTCACTCTGTTTTTTGCAGGATTGAGAATGATAGTGGAAAACTACTCTATAACGCAAAGCTTCAACAAGCAGGAGAATTGGACTAAAGCTCTTAAGTACACACTCTGCAATCTGAAATGGGCTCTCTTGGTTTTGTTGGGAACTCAAATTTCGAGCCTCGTTACAACGGTTTCTTCACATTACGTTCTATTTGCCAAGATCTTTGTACTCGAAAGCCTTTGGTGACTCCAAGTCGAATCTCGAAACTTGTCAAACCAATAGTACAAAATTACCTCCTAAGCAACTTACCATTTGTAAGTAAATCTCTTGATACAATGAATCTGGTTCAATTCATAGCCAATCATTTCTAGTTGTGTATCATGTTACTTGTGGGTTAGGTTCTTAGTACCACACCACAGTTAGCTTTGTATGAAAGTACAAAAGTAAGTTACGTGTAAACATTAATTATTCGATATTAATATAATGGCCTACCTTTGTATATTTAAAGCACTTTTCAGATCTTCATCAACATGTTTTGTGTTTTATTATATACTTGCCTTGGCTACATAAATGTTGCATGCTTGATGATCAGGAAAAGTTACCATTCCCTCTTGCTTGAATTTTATCGTGCCTGTGTCTTTGGTGGGATTTGTAGTGTTGAAATGATACTTTCCTAGGTTAGAGGTGTACTTTGGCAATTGAATAGAAAATAGGAAGATGATGATTCATTGGATTAAAGATAGTCTTTTTGGCAGAAATGTTTTGCTCTTTAGCAACTATGTTCCCCATTTTTATTTATTTATTTATATTTAATGTAACCATGAGGCTCTGGAATGAGCCTTGACCTTGGTAATACCATGCCAGGGGCCAAAACTGGGATGCCAAAGACAAAGACCTTTGTCATGGTACAACCCTTAATTGGTTGGAGGCCCGTTATCCACTTTGGAAACCTAGGGTGAATCCCTTGAATCCATTGTGTGGATCAAAGGCTTCTTGGTCCATAGGCTTTGTATTAACATTATTCACAGTTTCATTAATAACATTATGAGTGTTTACTCTCTCTTCCCTTACACCGTTCTACACCACTGACGCACCATCATAGTTTGCCCAAATAGGACCTGTGACAACAGACGGAATGTCGTTAGCATGTGTAGGTTGGGAGTTAGGGCCGAAAATGGGTTAAACTTAACCGAAAAAGGGCGTTAACGGAGTGAAAATGTAAAAAAGTCCCTAGACCACCATATGGACGTCACAACTAGCTTCCTCACGACAATAGAACCTGTGACAACAGACGGAATGTCGTTAGCACGTGTAGGTTGAGAGTTAGAGCTGAAAACGACTTAAACTTAACTGAAAAAGGGCGTTAAGGGGGCGAAAATTCAAAACAGCCCCCTGAACCATCTTGTGACTCACGCGAACAGTTTTCCCATGACAAATAGGACCTGTGACAACTGACGGAATGTAATTCGGACTTGTAGGTATGGGAGGTAGAGCTGAATACGCCCTAAACTTAGTCGAAAAAGGGCGTTTCGGGGGCGAAAATTCATAACAGGTCCTAAACCACCTTGTGACTCACACAGACAGTTTTACCATGACAAATAGGGCTTGTGAGAACTGACAGAACGTAATTCCGACTAGTAGGCTTGGAGTTAGAGCCGAAAATGTACTAAACTTAGTCGGAAAAGGGCGTTTGAGGTGAAAATTCAAATGACCCTTGAGCCGTGTGGTGAAGCGAATAGTTTTCCCATGAAATATGACTTGTGACAATTGATGGAATGTTATTCGGACGTGGGTTGGGATTTAGAGGCGAATCGCCCAAAACTTAGTCGAAAAAGGGCGTTTGAGGCGAAAATTCAAGCGACCCGAACCTCCGGTGTGTAACACGAACAGTTTCCCCATGCCAAATATGACTTGTGACAACTAACGGAATGTTATTCGAACCTATAGGTTGGGATTTAGAAACGAATACGCCCAAAACTGGCGTTTCGGGGGCGCAAATTCAAAACAGCCCTCGAACCTCCATGTGGCTGACACGGGTAGCTTCCCCAGGCCAAATAGGACTTGTGACAACTGACGGAATGTTATTCGGACCTATAGGTTGGGATTTAGAGATGAATTCGCCCAAAACTTAGTCGAAAAAGGGCGTTTCGGGGGCGAAAATTCAAAACAGCCCCCGAACTGCCGTGTGGCCAACACATGCAGCTTCCCCAGGCCAAATAGGACTTGTGACAACTGACAGAATGTTATTCGGACCCGTAGGTTGGGATTTAGAGACGAATACGCCCAAAACTTAGTCGAAAAAGGGCGTTTCGGGGGCGAAACTTCAAAACAGCCCCTGAACCTTCGTCTGACTCTCACGGGCAGCTTTCCCATTACAAATAGGACTTGTGACAACTAACAAAATGTATTAGAGATGTATAGTAATGGAAAATTATGGGAAAAATATTCAGAAACCAATATGAACTCAGTTTACGCCTTGTTTTAAACTTGCTAATTTTTTGAATGTACACACGTGTGTTATTAATTTTATCACGTGTTCTAATATCCTCTCTGAAATGGCACTGACATACATTAATAAGCACCAATGGTTTTATATCCAATCTAATGATTCAAGTGCCTTTTGCAAACAAATAATGAGGAAGTTGGTAAAAAGAATACTTTCTATTCACATTGGGCTTTGATATTGGTTTGGCCACAAAATTTGGATACATGTTGCATACAAATAAAAGATTGTTACATTAGCTGTATGTTACTAATGAAAGATTTAGTAATGATTGTTCTGCATTTAACAATGTTCCTTATAACAAAAGACTTTAGAAAGATTGTACAATGACTAACAATTGGTTCATCATGGAAGGTTGCTTCTCACTTATTTTTATTTGTCACTTGTTCCCAAATTCATTCATGAAGTTGGGCATTTTTTTGGTCCAATTCTAATTTTTTTTTTGTTTTGTTTTTTGTAGATGACTTCGTTGCGTGGACTTGCAGAGATATTTTGGTGTATGGAGAAGAAATTGTACTTTTGTATAGAAGTAATATAATACTTTTGTCGTCTTCGGCTTTTGTGCAGTTAACTATTCCTGATACAGAAAACTATTGGTAGCGAATAGATAATTATTGGCATGGTAGATAGATCACCTTTTGACGCCGTACAGTTATATGATTTTTTGTCGTGGTACATAGATGTATTTTTGGCTTGGTACATACATCACCTTTTGTCGTGGTACAAATTACGATGGTAATTTGTACCATGCCAAATGGTCATTTCACATGGTATATTAAATGTAATTTTTGTATATGGAGGGCTTTACTTTTTGTATGATTGTATATGTTGTATGAAATTATTATTTTAGTTTGGACAATAGTTCGTTTGTATGTACTTGGACAGTTAAAGTAATTTATTTTTTGTATACGGATGCAGATTGTGGAATGATTGATAATTTATGTATCATTTTATTTATATACGTATTACAGGTTGAATGGAATACAGACAGGTTATGGACACATTATAATATTAGCAATAAAACATAATATCATGTTTTTGCCGACTAAACGTTTTGTAGCCAATAAAAAGGGGAAGAAAAAAAAACATTTGGCTACTAAAAGTTTTGTAGTCAAAAGAAAATCAAACATTTGGCTACTAAATGTTTTGTAGCCAAAAGAAAATCAAACCTTTGGCTACTAAAAGTTTTGTAGCAAAAAAAAAATCAAACATTTGGCGACTAAAATATTTTCTAGCCAAAAACAAAAGTTGAAGAATAAATATGACTTTTGGCGACTAAAAATTTAGTAGCCAAAAATGTCATAGTTTAGGCCACTAAATTTTTAGTAGCAAAAAATGTTGAAGTTTAGGTGACTAAATTTTTAGTAACCAAAAGAAATAGTATTTGGCGACTAAAATTTTATTAGCCAAAAGAAATAGTATTTGGCGACTAAAATTTTAGTAGCCAAAAAAGATTGACTTTAGGTGACTAAAATTTTAGTAGCCAAAACACCAGTATTTGCTTTTGGCGACTAAAAAATTTAGTAGCTAAAAATTTTTTGGCCACTAAATAATTGGTTTTTGGCGACAAAAAAATTGGTCGGCAAAAATGTATTATTTAATTAATTTTCAAACCTATTGGCGACTAAATTAGTTTTAGTCGGCAATTATATTTCCCGACTACTCTTTGGCTACTAATTTTCCGAACAAAAAATTTAGTCGCTAAAGACTATAGGCAACTAAAATATGACTTTTGGTGACTAAAAATTTAGTCACCAAAAGTGAAAATTCTTGTAGTGTGAATTGTAGAAGCTTAATTGAATATTGCTTATGACATACACAACCAAAAAAAAATGTTGAAAACCATAAAAACAAAAAGCAAAACTCTTTTTTTTTTTTTTAAAAAAAAAAAATTAAAACAACCTAAATCCCCTCCCCCACACTTCAAACTTACATTGTCCCCAAAGTAAGGTGATATGCAAAGAAAAGGCAAAAATAACCAAAATATAAATGCGAGAATAAGAAAACAAACTCCCCTTGGGTTTCTCCCAAGCAGTGTCTTTCTGCTTTAATTAGTATAAATTGGATCCTCAAGGTCCAATTGTTCCACATTCTGTACTTGGAAGCCTTCATAGAAAGTCTTAAGTCTATGGCCATTCACCTTGAACACTTTGGAAGTTGCTAAACTTTGAATTTCAACTGCACCATGAGGAAAAACATTAGTAACTACAAAAGGTCCAATCCAACGAGAACGTAACTTACCTGGAAACAAACAAAGCCGTGAATGGTATAGAAGAACTTTTTGACCAACATTAAACTCCTTCCTAGAGATCATCCTATCGTGAAAGCCTTTGTCTTTTCCTTGTAAATCATTGCATTCTCATAGGCATCATTGCGAATTTCCTCTAACTCTTGTAGTTGCAACTTCCTGTGTTCTCCACTTTCATCCATTTTCATGTTGAAACTCTTAATAGCCCAATAAGCCGTGTGTTCTAACTCAACTGGGAGGTGACATGGTTTCCCAAACACCAACCGATAAGGTGACATACCAATGGGCGTTTTATATGCACTCCTATACGCCCACAAAGCATCATCCAGGCGCAAACTCCAATCTTTTCTAGTTGGATTGACGGCCTTTTCCATGATGGACTTGATCTCTCGATTTGACACTTCCGCTTGTCCACTAGTTTGCGGATGATAGGTAGTTGACA